>JAMPIV010016210.1:0-473077 GCA_024509875.1 Oreohelix idahoensis | reverse complement strand
ATTGCGATGGTATTTAAAAGCCAATGTTCCTGTATGTTTAGTGAGTGCAGTACTTCTCTGTTGGTCTTTTTTTTCTGTCCAGGGTATTCTCAACATCCTTCTGTAGCATTTCATTTCGAATGATGTAATCTGTTTTGCAACTGTTTTATTGAGTGTCCAAGTCTCGCAGCCGTATGTTGCTACTGGGAATATACATGCTCTGATAAGTTGTAACTTTGTTTCTTTGCTTGTGCCTTGCCATAGGTTTTTCATCTGTATTAGTTTATGTGAAGCAATTGCAAGTCTTCTTTTAATTTCTACTGCACAGTCGCCAGAGCTGTTGATGATTGATCCTAAGTATTCGAATTCATTAACACTTTCCAGTTCTTCGTTATCAATTTCAATTTCTGGTTTGGAATTTACTTTGTCTGTTGTCAATACTTTGGTCTTCTTGGTGTTTAGGTATAGATTCTGGGCCTCGCTGTGTTTTTTGGTGGACAGAATTAATTGTTCAAGTCCTTCAGGGTTGGTCGATAGGAGGACTGTGTCGTCAGCATATCTGATTTCTGGTATCCGCCGATGTTAAATGAGTCAAACTCTGTGTGATCTTGGTCATCTCTTACGTTTCTCATGATATTCTCGGCATAAATGTTAAACAGGTAAGGGGAAAGGGTACAGCCTTGTCTTACTCCTTTCTGTACTTCAAACCATTCTGATGTTTCCCCCTCTATTCTTACGGCTGCCTGTTGTTCTTGGTACAGCAGTGCGATGAGTTGTGTAAGGTGGTTTGGAAATCCCATATTTTTCATAATAGCCCATAACTGCTGATGTTGTACACAGTCAAAAGCTTTGGTGTAGTCAATGAAACAAGTATGGAGGTCAACGTTGAATTCTCTACACTTTTCTATGATGATCCTCATGTTAAATATATGATCTCTAGTGCCTCTACCTGGTCGATATTAGTTAGCTCGTGAAAAATTTTGTGTTGTCATCCACCAGTTTAGCACAGAAATTCACACAAATGTTGTTTTTTTTTTGACTGCATCTTCCTGACTGCTACACAAATCTCACATCTGAACATCTGTTGTGGTAACATCCTCATCATTTTTGGCTTCTTTCTACAAGAAAATGCCAGCATCAGATTCTGGTATGAAATTTGTATTGTGAAATCGAGCTTTTTAACAAACTGCTTGGAGAAGTCACTTGAGCCCCAGACGTGATTCTTTGGCTCTGACATGGTTTTGACTGCATACAGAGGATCTCACTACTGACCCAGTGATATGCAGAGGGAGCTGAGAAGTGGCACTGTGTAGGATGTGACCATTCCTTGGGAGAGCCCAGAACCAGAGCAGTGTTTTAGCTCTGCTTGGAGAGCCCCCTTGGATGGCAGGGAATGCACATTATGCAACACGATTTTTACACCTAGCTTGGGGTCACATGTGACGATCCTTTAAATGCAAGCCAAGCTGGAGAAACTGGAGCTCATGACGTCAACTCAGCATGTTTCAGAATGGCAGAAAAGCCACAGGAAAAGCCTAGATCTACAGTGTAGATACCAAGGAGTCTTCAGCTTGGTATTGGCTGAAAAAGAGCAGAAAGCTCAGCAGCCCTAGTTAAACAACAACAACAGTAATAATAATCCTCACCAGTAATACCAGTTTTATGTTATCAGGTCTAACCATTTGGTGTCAAGTGAGAGAGAGGACGAACAAATAAATGAAATCTTAATTTCACCAGGTTAAAGAAATAAGCATTATTGCCTTTTTACATATCCACCATGTGCACGGAGGCATATGTGGAGTCATCATTATATGACCAGCTATGCACAATGCTATAGTATACCAATGTGGAAGTGAACCTTTGTCTGTGAGGCTAATTACACCCTCATTGACTCTTGAAATCATCCACACACTTCTAGGGATTCCCCCTGTGGTGAAACTTGTTGAGAACCCAGCACTGCACAATAAGCTAGGAAAAGTCGCTTGAGCCCTGGACGTAATTCTTTGACCAAGTTGACTGCATTAGGGAGGATCTGACTGTGGACCCAGTGGTAGGCAGGGGAAGCTGAGAAGTGGCTCTGTGCAGGACGTGACAATTCCTTACAAGAGCCCAGAACCAGAGCACAGTATTTTAGCTCTGCATAGCTAGAGAGCCTATTTGGATGGCAGGGAATGCACATTATGCCACTCGCTTCTTACTCCTAGCTTGTGACCTCTGTGTGACAATCCTTTGAATGCGGGCTAGGCTGGAGAAACTGGAGCTCATGACTTCAACTCAGCACATTTCGGTATGGCAGAAAAGCCACAGGAAAAGCCTAGATCTACAGTGAAAGTCTTCAACTTGGTATTGGCTACAAAAGAGCGAAAAGCTCAGCAGTCCTATGTCACGAAGTGGATTTAAGACTAGAGGCTGTCTACGTATAGTGACAAGACACTAGTGGGAAGAAAGACTGAAAAAGATAGATTTAGATGAAATTGATAGTGAAATGTGAAAAGTTGAAACTACTGGCTCCGAGGGGTGAGAACCGAGATTGACTCTTCCCTCGCCACTCCGGACATCTTAAATCGCTATAGATTCAACTACCTCTAACTACCCTAAGGGGATAAGGTTTAATTAAGATCACATACACCATGATACAGACAACAGATAGCTACTGTACGTAAATAAAGTGACTGATCCAGACTATAATGTACAAGTTTTATTTACACATAGAAAACTCAAATACATGTCAAAGAAATAAAATGCGTGTGTGCACACCTGGAAAACAAATCAGGTACAGTTACAATGATTTTACATCAACCAAACCCTTCACCCACAACTGCCACCTGTATGGGAAAGAAGTTACGATTACACACAAACCACAATGAACTTGGTGGGGTCTCGGACTTCGAGCCTCTACACCAAATTAGCTATTCTAAATTCTAATGTTACTTCTAATTACACAGTCAGCTGAACTACTATGATTTGTCTACACAATCTCTGCACAGACTTCATTTCTACACAGCCTATCCTGAAATCTCCTGAACACTGCTACACCGCTAACTGCCTCACTAACACTTCAGCAGCTGTCCTCTGCTATACTCTTCAACAAAACTTGCTCTCAGTTCTGTCTATCTGTTATAGCAACTGTAGAGGGTATTGTAACCCTTTTTCCCTCCACAACTTCTGTAAGTGACGACTAGGTTTTAAATGCTGGATTCTGGGACTGGAATAGGTAGCTATTTCACTGCTACCAAATCTGGAATCACCTGCCCGGTTACCCCCCTCTGGGTTCAGGGCCTTCGGTTTTATTATGACCGGAATGAAGCGAACTAATTACGACAACACTGGCAGCATGCCAATGTGCGTGTGTCACAAGATCGAGCATCAGAGCTCAGGATTTTTCCACCAAATCCTATTCCACTTGAGAACTGTCTTCCCCTGCTGTGGGAAAACGTATGTTCTATTCTTCTTCCGCCTCTGGCAATTAACGCAAAACTCCGCGTTCCTGCGATGCCAACCTTTGCCGTGGGGAAATTGGTGGTGCCAATTTTGCTCTCTCCCACAAAGCCGCTACCCGCTGTAGACAATAGAAACAATGCACAGCTGAACAACACATCAATAATACATTCCTATATAACCAATAACTCCCTTACTTTTAACATTTAACATCCAAGTCTTTAACACTTAACTCCCCTACTCTCTTCCCGTTCTGCACCACCATCCCAATTAATCATGCCCAAGAAAGTCAGCTCCCCCACACATCTCCCTTCTCTCCTCTCTACCCGATTCCAAAATAAACATTCCCCAATCTGGTTAACAGCTCGCAGCCCGGCTGACCCAGATCATCTTTGTTCTGCATGACTAATCCTGAAACACAACAGTTTTTCACTGAGGGCTCTACCTGTGCAAAAATACTGTGGCCCACTTTTACACTGACACTAATGCAGCAATGTTTACACAAAAATAGACCTCTCTAGGAATTCATAAAATTCCCTTCCCGTAAAATAAATCACATAAAATGTAATACAAATATAATTCCCTTAATATTACATCTCACGTCTCCTGACTATACAGTACAATAATGCCCAAACAATAAAGTATAACCCTATTACGCTAGCATCTACATACTGCCACAAATTATACACCACGTGCTCCTGCCTTCTCACACCTCTGAATATCGTCCTGAATAATATTCATTAAATACCGGCACCCACGTGGTCACCATTCCACAACTGTACTCCCGTGTATAAGTATGTACTTATCAAAATAAACTCACAATAAAATACAGTACACGCTCTCCCGACTATTCTGTAAATTTACATAAATCAGAGATGCGGGTTTCTCCACAGACCTACTTTGAAATAATACAAAGCACGCCCGTAACCTCTCAACTCTTAAACCATCATAGATACCGCTATTCCTTCAATAATGAATTATATGGACCTCTTAAGTTTCTCAAGTCTATCACTAAGATAGTATTGATGGCTCTGGCATTAAGAATTAATTTAAAATTAACTTCCCCAAGAAACTACTGATCGAGCTAGCACTCAATTAAAATCAATAAAGTACCACGCTAATAATCATGCTTACCAAACTCGAATTTTCCCACTGAAAGGCAAATCGACTTGACTATGGTACACGGCTGGCAATTATCATTAGAGAGAACCAGACTATGAAAATCAGTGAGTATATATAGCAGGATCCCCCCACGCTGCCCTAGCCTGACGTCACTTGCGTGGCTTTGTTCTAGCCCAATGATTTCAAATGCAGTTAGCTCTCGGCCAATCAGAATTGTAAACAACTCTGACTCACACTGTTACTGCTAGCCAGTATTACGTACGTGGGTAACAGTCAATACCTCCTTCCCCCATTTAGACAAAGAAACGGGAAATAGTGCTCAGCCCTCTACTGTTAAATTGAAGCAAAGAAAATGGCCGAAATTATTTAATTCCCGAAAATACGTCTATGTGCACACAATATCTTAAGGAGAATCAAACTGGTGCAAATCTAAACTAGGCTCTACCATCCTCCCTATAGAAAAATACTGCAACAGTTCTCTACACAACAACACTAGACACCACCTACTATTCATAGAGAAGAACCAATGCAGATAAGATAAAACTCCATCGAAATCCCTCTCTGAAAAAACGTAAATAATAGAAGAAGAACCATGGGGTGGATTACCTGTAATCCCTCCTAGAAATAGTGCAAATAATGCAAGGAGAAAAGACATGGGGCCTATTGAAAAAATAAATTACAGTATAGTATCACATCCTAGTTAAACAACAAGAACAACATATTTACCCTGAGAGAGAGAGAGAGAGAGAGAGAGAGAGAGAGAGAGAGAGAGAGAGAGAGAGAGAGAGAGAGAGAGAGAGAGAGAGAGAGAGAGAGAGAGAGAGAGAGAGAGAGAGAGAGAGAGAGAGAGAGAGAGAGAGAGAGAGAGAGAGAGAGAGAGAGAGAGAGATGGAAAAACTGACAATCCAAGAGCTGACTATGTCACTGGAATCATTCTGAAACATGGAGTGAAATACTTGATACAATATGACTTTCATCTACAGGAAATGGGTTTTTTTGTTTGTTTTTTTTTTTTGTTTACAAGTATCCTGTTCAAATCTTGATGGGTTATAATTAGGATATATCATAGTGTAGTTAATTCAAGATAATAATTTTGATTTCTGATATCTAATAATGGTATCATCTGCCATTCCACTCAGTCCAAATAGAGTAAATCAAAAGTGTAAAATTGTGTGAATGTTTTTTTTTTTTTTTTCAAAAAAAAAAAAAAATAATAATATTCCCTCACAAGTGCCATGTTGTTAACAAGGGGGGAAGTTGGGAAAGCCTGAGGTGACCAATTTTCCTTACACAAATAATGATGTTCTCATTTTTCTAGTGTATTGTTCACTTGCACAACTGAACTAACGTCAATTATAATTTTTTTATATTTTAGTTGTCCCTGATATTCACACTGAAACTGACATAAAATAATAATGCTTGAACACATACCAAAGTTGATCTTGAAAAGCTGTGTTTTCCTTGGACAGCATCAAGGAACAGAGGACAGTGCAAATAGTCCTTGACCTTGTGAGATACCTTGTTGAAGACATAACTGATCTCATGATCGGACAGTAACTTGCCATTCACTGTCACAACTGGGTATATGGATGTAACCACCTGTCTGTACAGACAGCCAACATAATAGAAATGTTAGAAAAGAAGAGAAAAAATTGCCTACCCCATAGAAGCGCATTGGTATTTTGAGATAATACAAAATTTTAATTTCATATTTAATGAGGAAATTCATGGCTCACTGAAACTTTCTATCAAGTTGATGGTTGGAAAAGATCTCAATACAAATGCTTTCAGGTGGAAGAGGTCAAGGTAGACAGAAGAAGAATGCCTAAGGTGGTGTGAAAGAGTGGCACGTTGTGAAGTATGTAATTGAGACAAAAAGGTAAAGGAACCCGTTACACGCCCATTGAGGCATATTGGGAATATGGTGTTAGGCCCATATTATCTTGATCGTCGGCACACTAGGGGTGATGTGGTCGGCATCACGCCGGCCGCCTTAACCTTCCCAGAGTTGCTCTGGTACCCAATTGGGGCTGGGTCAACCCAGGAGCCGTTTGTGGCCTAAAAAAATCCCACCTCATCTGGGGATCGAACCATAGACCACTGCGCTAGGAAGCCAGTGCACTAACCACTATGCTACCGCGGCTCTTCACTTGAGACAATGGAAAATAGAAATGATTGTCATTTCAATCGGTGTGTCTTTTGCAGTTTCTGGGGGGTCTCTGTTATGACAAAATAAAAGAATAGGTCTACTGTACCCTCAAGTATGTCATACGAGGCGACTAATATGAGGTTGTGCATGTGGCTGGCAACCTCATCATGTAAAACATATTGCTACAGAAACCACTACTGCAAATGCATGGTGCAGGCTTCCTGTAACTGGACCAGCCCCAGTGGTGACTCCATGCTCCACAAGGAACGAAAAGGAAAATGATGGTTTCTTGCAGTGTGGCGGTACATGATAATGATCAGGGTAATAAAAGAGCATAGAGATCTAGTCAACTGTCTGTTGTGACCCTTCAAAATTCAGGGCTGACATAAGTACAGTAAACATACTATCATGGTATGGAGTCACCAGCCAAAAAAATGTTCAGACTGTTTCCTCATCGTCAGCTGCCATTTTCACAACGAAGGTCAGCTGCATTGGAACTTCGACGTCTTCTGTCGCCTTGTCTTGATGGTGCACTCTGATAGACTCTTTCCTGTCCATCTCTTGGTGTTATCTTCCCACGTATAGCGCTGTCTTCCTCTTGCATGTTTGCCTTCAACTCTTCCTTCCATTATGGTATCCAGTAAGGTGTTATGTCTTTTTACATGCTCAAATATGTTAGCTGTCCAATTTTGATCTCCTTCATCGATTCTCTTTTCATTCTTAGGTTTTATAGGATCTCTTTATTTGTTTTCCTCTCCTTCCATGAGACATGCCCATTCTTCTGTATATCCACATCTCAAAGGCTTAAATTCTTTCTTCCATATGATTTTTTTCATTGCAGCCTACGTTTATGGTTCTACATAGCATTCAGGAAACTGTAGTCAGTTCTGAGCACAATGCTAATTTATTTTTTTTATTTGTTGACTTATACTTTATTAAGGATGCATCTTGCAATTATGATTAAACAAGACATGAAAAAAACTACCTTTTTTTCGCTCCTTCAGTTTTCATTATAGCAGACTATCAATTATCCAAATGTTATTAATCTAAATTTTCTTTTGTTGCAAACAAAATAGGGCAAACAAGTTTACTGGTTTTGTAAGAAGTGGGCATTGAAATGCTGAACTCTTAAGTAAGGGATGTTGCAATAAGTCAATTATGAACACAATAGGATTTTAAAGGTACAGTACTGACAGTGAAACAAAGGTTTAAGATGGATCATTTAGATTGGATCTGAAGCAGGTGAGTTAGTTATTATTTCTTGTTAGGTAGGGCTCAGAAAGCTATTTCAGAAAGAGTACAGTTTCAACAATCAATCAGTAACCTTTAGTTCCTCAAGCAGCTTAGGCCTTCAACAAACACATACCAAGTCCTCCTGTCACGTAAAGCAAATTATAAAACTAAGCATTTCATAGACATACATACATCTAATTTGTCTTATTTACCCATTTTTAGATTTTTCTGTTTTTGATCTGTGACTGACAGTCAGCTCCTTCCCTTGAAATAACTGAGTATCCAGAAACATTTGCTTCAGACCTTTGTCGATGGTCTGCTCGTTGCTGGGAGTAATTTGACATGCCAAGTAAAATGGCACTGATATATCTGGATGATAGAGTAAAAGACTGATAGGTTTATTCAATATAATTAAATGGCTGAGTTGGTAAAGGATAAGGGTGTGAACTATAATATGATTAGAATAAGAGGTGGATGAATTATGAATGCACATGAGAACAAAATTATTTAATATACAGGGTGGGCCAAAAGTCACGACCGGGTTTTAAAAATTCATATTTCGCTCAAGATTACTCTTGGCAGAGATTAAAATAGAAGAAATGATGCTTCTATAAAAGGGCGCCTCACAGTATTTAAAAAAAAACAAAAAAACATCAAGCATAACAACTGAGATCATCTAAGCTGTCATGAACTTATTACTGTCCTGCCCCTTCTGTGAGGTAATATATTTTTGCTCGCATTTCTGAGCCCCCAGCTGAAGGTAATTCAGCAACTATTAATCTAATAACTCTATCTGGTTATGTATTTAGAACAACGTGACTCCTACGGGTGCAGACATACTTCTTCTTTGATCCTGTACATCCACAAGCAAATTATGCATGTAAAAATGCAAATATAAAATGTACATATTACAATTTACCCCAAGCACAGGAAACATCTGAATATTGTCAGGCAACTGTTAAGATGCCGTGCCTTTCAGGTGAGTTAGGTGCCTAACTGAGTGCACTTGAAGTTGGATCCTAGAACTTAAGGAGCAAAGTGATAACTCTCGGGTTACTCTCTTCTGAGAATTCACATCCATTCCTATATTTAGGTCCTAATATTCCATGTTTCAGGTTGTCTATGATTTCTTCTTGGTGAAATTGGAAGTCAGTGAAGTAGTCTTAGAAAGCTGTAGAATGTATGCAAATTTGTTTGCCTATATACCCATGTTGCTACTTAGAGGAGAAGTCTAATCAGGGAGGTCTATCTTATCAAACGCCAAACAAATTGCGAATAAGTGTCCAATTTTTGTAGGGGTCTCCCCACTACCTTCAGGCAGAATATTACTACATGCCAACATAAGATATTGCCTTGTACATGTGAATTTTTCAAACTCCATAACCATATAAGGTCCTGCTTCTTCCGTTTCACTTGACATTTTACAAACTCTTTACTTCACAGATCTAACATTACAATTCTCCTCCAAGATGTTACTTTCTGGTAGTTGATTAACACAACAATTCCATCTGCCAGAAGTATTACATCACTTTCCCTGTCTTAATCTTTAATAAGGTTGTTATCCTCCTACATCCCAGGGAGATCGACTGTATATTTGGGCAAGTCATGTTTGCAAACTAGCACTTTATCGTGTGACAACATGGTTTCGTGTATCTTCCCCAGGCAAAAAGTCTGGGTTAACAATAGGAATGTTGCTCAGTGTAGGCTCTTACTCCGTCTGGAGCTGGCAATGAGCGAAAAGTCAATATGGAAAGTTTGCTCCTTCACTAAGAGTCGCCGATAACTGAGGAAAAATAACCAGGAGAGTGGGTGAAAGGTGTGACATGATGTGATAAGATAACCTTGAACGATGAAAGTGAAAACAACGAATACTAGAAGAATTAGCATGTAAAAAGAATGACTGAGTAATAATGAAGGAGAGGAGTTAAGACCCGACAAAAGAGAACGAACTTACTTCGTGACATTATTAATAAACAAAACTGCAGAATTTGGGTTTCTGAAAATCCAAGGTGCATTGTTGAGCAACAAATGAACCCACTTTGTGTACAGTTTGGTGCAGGACAAGATCTCAAAGGATAATTGCTCCTTATTTCTTTGAAGATGAGAGCAGCAATGCTGCAACTGTAAATGGTGACCGATACAAGTCCATGATAAAAAATGTTATGCCGGCAATTCAAAATACTCCAGGATTATGGTTCCAGCAGGATGGAGCTACAGCTCATACTGTCCACAAAACTATGGGACTTTTAAGAGCAATTTTTGAATACCGCATTATTTCCAGACATTCCTAAATTAATTGGCCTTCATGTTCACTGACAGCACTAGATTTCTTCCTGCGGGGTTATCTAAAGGAACATGTCTACAGGAATAAACCTATGACCATTGCGCATTTAAATAAAACAATATTATGATGGAATTTGAAGCTTTGGGAGAGGATGTTTTAAGAAAAGTCATGGAAAATTTCATAGAACGAACAACCTTTGTCAGGCAGAGGAAAACATTTGCCTGATATTATTTTCTGCAATTAATCTTATTAAAAAATGTATGAATTAAATGATATTTTGCAGTTTATTCCTTGCTTATTTTTTTATTTTTCAAAAGTTATAAGAAAATAAAACCCTGTCGTGACTTTTGGCCCATCCTATATAACAGAATGAAATGTGAGGAAATGTGGATGGAAAAGATTTCTCGTTAAATAGTTGGGTGTCTGAATGAACGTACCTGAAAACTTACCTTCTGATCATACTAAGAATAAAGATAAAAATATTTAGCTTGATCCATGATCTAAGCTGGGAAAAATGAGGTGTAAATTTCTGCATGCTTGAACACAATGTACATTTAAATAGTGATCAATAATAAACAATGATTAAATGCAAGTTTCAATGCTCTTTTCAGATTTTAGTTTATGTAAAATAATAAGCTCAAATGCCTGTTTTATGATCAAATAATATTATTGTTTATACTGTTTTATACATACATATATATAAATATATATTTGTGTTTGTTTCTGTAATTGCTTGCCCGTAATCAGATAGTGAGCTACAAGTCATAATGCTGTATGATTTCATGAATGCATGGAAACTTCAGTATTGGATACTTGGAACTTATAAACTACAGAATCAGGCTTTGAATGCCTCGCCTAAGAGCTCCATCAGTAATATACCATATAGCTCTCTCTCTCCTCTTGTTAATTAAAACATAAATAAAATACAAACTGAACCCAGGTTGTTTCATAACTATTTCCTACCTTTAAAAACACTGATGGATATGTTAAGAACTTAAAATCTTCATAGGGACTTCAACCAAGCAAGTCATAAAACTGAAATGCCTACTTTAAAGAAGCACAAATATGTGAAAATCAATGCAAGAGACTATTCTTGACCTGGTTTTAACAGCACAAGACCTTCTGATCACATGGTGTTACATCCACATTGTCTAAAACTCAGATGGAACTAAATTTCATTTTTTTTTTAAAGAAAAGAAAAGCCTGCTGTGTCTGTACTGCCAATTACCTACATTCAGGCACATTAAACTACTGTTTAATTCCTAATCAATTATCCACACATGCTAAGTGGAAGCTTTGTCATTGTGTTTTTTTCCATCATGCATCCATACAAGGGGTTTGTGTACAAAGATTACAAGCTGTGAGAACCTGCAGGCCTTTTACCTGTCTGATCTGTTGTTAAATTATTCTGTTCAAGAACAAGGATTCCTTCCATATCCTTGGTAGTATCAATTTCAATCATTGCTGTGCTTATCTCAATGACTTGGAGTATACTGGTGTGGTCAGTATGTACTCTACTTGTTTGATCACTAGTTAAGTTACTTTGTTCAAAGCCTATACTCATAGTTGTATCCATTTCAGGTATTGTTGTATTTATCTCACTGACATGATGTGCGCTGCTGTGGTCATCATAGCCTTCAGATGTTTGCTCTTCATGGTTATAGATGAGCTCTATATAACCCTCATTATTTACTGTGTCTTTATAGGAAGCTGTGGTCATGAAGTATTGTTCACGGATATCCACATCACAGTTCTGACCAGTCCAACCTTCAGAACAAGTGCATACATAGCCAGGTTGTGTATTCAAACAAACACTGTGAGAGCCAGTCAAATTGCTGATGTCAGTGGCATTACTTTCTGTAGAATTACCTACAGATACACAAAGATAGGGGTCCTCTATGCACTCATTAATGTCCTCATCACACAGTAATCCAGTCCAGCCATCTGTACAGGTGCAAAGATAACCAGGAATAGTGTTGTTACATATAATGTGATAATCTGTTGAGTTTTCTGGATCAGAAGAATTACCTATGGTTTTACAAATATCCGGATCTAGCAGACATTCGTTTACATCCTCACTGCACAAGGATCCAGTCCAGCCTTCTGCACATTCACAGTAGAATGTACCAATGATGTTGTGGCATGTTGCACTATTTCTGCAAGGTGACACCTCCATTGTACATTCATTCACATCCTCTTCACACCTTGTACCCTGCCAGTTGATAGGGCACTCACATTGAAATCCACCTTGTGTATTAATGCAAGTTCCCAAATTATTGCAGATACCCCTCTCACACTCATTGATGTCTTCTTCACATCTTCGTCCCCTCCATCCTTCCAAACAGTCACAAGTGAAGTTGCCAAAGCTGTTAATGCACGTTGAATTGTTCTCACATGTCTTTTCTAGTTCACATTCATTCATATCAACTTCACAAAGACTTCCAACAAACTCAGCTGAACAAAAGCAGAGAAATCCTTCATCAACATTCTCACAAGTTCCACCATGCTTGCATGGATCAGAAAGACACTCATTAATATTCTCCTCGCAGGTTCTTCCTTCCCAAAATGTTGAGCATGTGCATACATAGCCAGGTTGTGTATTCAAACAAACACTGTGAGAGCCAGTCAAATTGCTAATGTCAGTGGCATTACTTTCTGTAGAATTACCTACAGATAAACAAAGATAGGGGTCCTCTATGCACTCATTAATGTCCTCATCACACAGTAATCCAGTCCAGCCATCTGTACATGCGCAAAGATAACCAGGAATAGTGTTGTTACATATAATGTGATAATCTGTTGAGTTTTCTGGATCAGAATAATTACCTATGGTTTTACAAATATCTGGATCTAGCAGACATTCGTTTACATCCTCACTGCACAAGGATCCAGTCCAGCCTTCTGCACATTCACAGTAGAATGTACCAATGATGTTGTAGCATGTTGCATTATTTCTGCAAGGTGACACCTCCACTGTACATTCATTCACATCCTCTTCACACCTTGTACCCTGCCAGTTGATAGGACACTCACATTGAAATCCACCTTGTGTATTAATGCAAGTTCCCAGATTATTGCAGAAACCCCTCTCACACTCATTGATGTCTTCTTCACATCTTCGTCCCCTCCATCCTTCCAAACAGTTACAAGTAAAGTTGCCAAAGCTGTTAATGCACGTTGAATTGTTCTCACATGTCTTTTCTAGTTCACATTCATTCAAATCAGCTTCACAAAGACTTCCAACAAACTCAGCTGGACAAAAGCAGAGAAATCCTTCATCAACATTCTCACAAGTTCCACCATGCTTGCAAGGATCAGAAAGACACTCATTAATATTCTCCTCGCAGGTTCTTCCTTCCCAAAATGTTGAGCATGTGCACTCAAAACTTCCATCTAGGTCTATGCAAGTACCACCATTTTTGCAGATTCCATCCAAGCACTCATCAATATTTTGCTCGCAGTCTTTTCCTGCAGGATAAGAGATAATTTTGACATGTTACATAAGCATGGTTGAGAGATAAATGTAAAAGCACTGCTAAAATCATTTATACTACAATATATATTTATTACATAAAGTGTTATTTCTTGTTTTACGTTTATTAAAGCATATTTCTTAATACGTTGACAGACATACGTTGTGAATGCAAATAACACAATTAAATGTTCATTTATCAAATATAGAATATGCTAGCATCTTAGACAGTCCAGATATGAAAAATGTTAGGGGACAAATAGCACTATCATAGTAGAATATAACTCATTTTAACACTATCAGATTGTTTGTACCATTATTAGTTTTTGCAAAACTGGTTTGAACAGATAGAATACTTTCGCATTGTACTAAATGGAAGAAAGCTTAGCAATAATTCCTTGCCTTCTAGATTTGTTGTACATGATTATTTATTTTCTTTTACTTTTTATCCACCTTCTGTATAACTTCAGTAATATTATCATCAAGATTTAATCATTAAATTTGCTCTCATCATTATATCACATTAATTTTGGCTACCATCTATAATCAGATTATCAGTTGGTCTTTCTTCTCATCTTTTTTTAATTCTATCTCTTTCAGACTCAGCCACAGAAACTTCATTCCATCATCATACCATGCTAGTTTCACTATCACCTTAATCTTAAATATCACAACCACAAATAAAATCTCAATGCCAGACCTGTATATCCTTCTGCACAGTGACACAAGTAATCCCCAGGTAAATTATTACAGGTACTTTTATGTTTGCAAGGGTCACTCAAACACTCATTCACATCAGTTTCACAAGCAGGTCCTGAATAACCGCTTAGACACTCGCAAGTGTAACTTCCAAGGCTATTGACACAAACACCATTGTGACAAGTTGTACTTGAATTTTCACATTCATTTATATCAATGTCACAGTGAAATCCTGAAATCATAAATATTACTTAATGAAACAAAATGTGTTTAATGAAGCATCAAAGTTTATAAAGAAACAACACTAACACTATACAGACTGGATGTTTTATTTGAAAGGAAGACTACTAAATGCATTAATTCTTTACCAGGATAACTGACTCAAGAGAATAAAAATGGTTATGATGATGGTTATAATAATTCTTCTTCTTCTTCTTCCTCGTTCGTCCTGAAAAGGACGTTGGTTGCCTTGTGTCCATTTACAGCAAAGCTGCGGTATTTGCGCCTTTCGGCCGAAACATCCGACTTCCGCACAGCATTTTTTGGGACTGGGTTTGCCTTCCCTCTTCGATCCCTACTCCTCAGCCAGACTGCAGTGATGCAGCCTGTTTCCAGGACCACCACGTGGAGGTGGAGTAAGGTCTTGGTCAGCTCTGGTTCGCTGACCCTGACGCAGGCAGTCAAGCTATGGGTCGCTTACTGCATTCCTCACTTTTGATGCGTCTTCGGTTGAACAAGCTAGCTTGTTCGTATCCGGTTATAATAATAATGATGGTCATAATAATGATGATGGCAATTATAACAGTAATGCTAATTATAATTATGGTAATGACTATGATATATGATATAAACAAAAAAGATTATTTGATTGGAGCAGTAATATTTTTTTACAGAATGAATTATGAATATGAGAATGAATGAATGATTCTAGGCTAAGTGACATTTAAATTGTTTGAAAATGTTTGAATATATAACATTTATTTTTTAAAAGGTATAGTCTGCAACTTTTTAAACTGAAGATTCTTTAAAAAATGATTTGAGCCAAAGCAGCATGGAGTTAGAGCAGTCATTATTGATGCCACAGCAGAATTGGAGCATAGCAATTCATAATTTTGATTGCTTCAAATACCTGGACCTAAACACAACTGAATCAAAACATCACATTGTAGGAAATGGAGAGACATGCTGGAAGGCAGTCAATGAATGAATATTCTCTTCTAACCCTTGCCGTAACAAGCCATTTACTGTGTATGCCTCATCTGTTTGCAACATCTCTCTCTCAATATAGCCATCTTTTTCCTTCTTTTGCTTCTTATGAAGTATGGGGCCTCTGCTGCAGTCTGCTCCTTTCAGATAACCCCACACCAAAGTTTTCATGTGCTCTTACTGTGGTAAGAGCCGCGGTAGCATAGTGGTTAGTGCACTGGCTTCCTAGCGCAGTGGTCTATGGTTCGATCCCCAGATGAGGTGGGATTTTTTTAGGCCACAAACGGCTCCTGGGCTGACCCAGCCCCAATTGGGTACCAGAGCAACTCTGGGAAGGTTAAGGCGGCCAGCGTGATGCCGACCACATCACCCCTAGTGTGCCGACGGTCAAGATAATATGGGCCTAACACCATATTCCCAATATGCCTCAATGGGCGTGTAACGGGTTCCTTTTTACTGTGGTGGATTCTTTACCCATTTGTTGTACATGATTAATCTGCCAGCCTACCTCATGCTAGTCACCTATTCTGACCTACCTTCAGGAGCATTAGTCCCATTCTTTCTTTGTCTCCTCAGAGACCCCCTGGGAATGACATGGGGCTCCCACCATAGTAAATTATTATTATATGCCCTGACCCATCTGTACATTTCCTGCCTGATTGTTGCCCCTGTACATTCGTATATCCTCTTTCCCTTCTAAAGTAATAGTAACAATGGTTTTGTGATGATAATAGTGGCAGTAATGATAATAATAAGTAAATGTTTGATGGTAATGAAGATGTTAAGAAAGATGACTTTAGAAATTGAGAACAAGAAGTTAGAAGTAGAGAAGATTGGGAGAGTGGGAGCAACAACTTTCCCTACCTTCAAATCCTACCAAACACTGACAGGCATATCCACCATTAAAATTGCTGCAAAAGCCTCCATTCTTGCATGGAGCACGATTACATTCATCAATATCCAAGGAACAGTCATTGCCATGGTAACCTGTCAGACAATCACATCTGTAACCACCAACATAGTTCACACATGTCCCATTATTCTTGCATGGACTTTGTTGGCATTCATTAACGTCTTCACCACAGACTTTCCCTAAAATTTAAATACAGAAAGAAATTTTGCTATTATCTCAAACACATCCTCTGTTTTCATAATCATTCCTTTAAACTATTTTCTAGGTAAAAATGTGTGTGTTTGTTAAATGTAAAATGACAAAACGATGAATGATCTCTTCTATGGCAGCAAATAAAAACATGAGAGCTGGTTCAAAACAGCATCCGTGAAAACAGAAAGCAAAGGCAAGATTTGAGCTAAACTTCAGAAGGACACAGACATAAAGAAATGTCAACAGTACATCCATAGCGCCAAATTGCAAGAAAGTCAAAACAAGAGACAAAAATTGGTGCTCAGAATAGAATGGAATAGGTAGTTTGTCTTTCCAGCTTAGGTAGTTTCTGGCCAGGGAAAGATTAATGATTAAACACTATAGAAAATCTGTGACAAGGGCAAATGATTAACACCGCAGTATGTTAACAGTGCCAAAGGACATTTGTGACAACAGCTAATGATTTAACCGCAGCAAGTCGACAACACCATAGGACATTTGTGACAAGGGCTAACGATTAACATCACAGTAAGTCAACAACACCACAGAACTTCTTAAACAAAGGCTAATGTAAGTTAATTACGCCATAGGACACTTGTGGCAAGGGCTAGTGATTAACACCACAGTTAATTCAACACCATAGAACAGGGGTCGGGAACCCGTGGCTCACAAGCCACATGTGGCTCTTTAAGCCATCTCATGTGGCTCTCTACTTCTTAACTCTTAGTGAATGAGGGATACCATGTGATTGTTTTTCATGCGGCTCTTCAATTTGTTAAAATGGAGACAAAATTAAATATTTGGCTCTTTGTCATGGAAAGGTTCCCGACCTCTGCCATACAACATACATGACTAGAGCTAATGATTAACACCACAGTTAAGTCAAGAACACCATGGGACATCTGTAACCATAACTAATGATTAACACCACAGTTAAGTCAAAAACACCATGGGACATCTGCATCATACAGTTTTCTTGAGGTGGAAAAGACATGATTAACAACACATTAATTCAACAATATCATATAACATACTATGACAAGGACTAATGGTTAACAGCACACCAAATCAATAACTCAATAGATTATCTGCATCATGCGGTGTTCTTACCCATAAAACCTACAGGACAACTGCACAGGAAATCACCAATAAGATCAAAACAGATGGCGCCATTTTGACATTGAGAAGGAAGGCACTCATTGATATTATTACTGCATGTGTTGCCAGTGTAACCTGTACAAAACAACCATTGGATAATGTCATTTAACTTTTATACATTATGGGTCAAGAACATGAATTATTATTATCAAAAGAATAACGCATCGTTTATTAGTCTTGTTTGTTTTATCACAGAGTTCCTCTTTAATCTCTTTCTCTCTATCCCCATCACTGTTTTTCTTTACCTATTTGCTTCTCTTCATCTTTATATTTTAGTGCCTCTATCTCTTTCTCTTTTTGTTTCACTTTCTCATGTATATTTTTGTGCTTTGGGAGAGTTGATGGCAGGGAGCACTGTAAGTGTTTAATGTTGTGCCAGGCATGGAACTTTGGAAATAGTGTCAAAGTCAAAAGGGAGGAGAGAATGGGTCATGATCTGCTTGTTTTTTTTTTTTTCAAGTACATTAAATTTTTGTTTGTTTACATAACTGGCAACTGTCAGATAAAACATGAGTTACATTGAAATGTTTAATACAATGTTTCTGACATTCTTTTTTTTTATTTTTGGCATTCATTTTTTTAAATATAACTGGCAACTGTGAGGTTAAATGTGTTGCATTTAAGTATATAAAATAACATTTTGAGACATGCTGTATTTTTCTTTACTTTTGAAATTTAATTTAATTTATACACTTGTTCTATTGCCACTTGATGTCTGCTGTTTTATTAAATGTTCATTCTTTGCTTTGTTTCTTCACCTTTTGTTTCCCTAGTACTTGCCTGGTTCTTTCCAACCACTTCACATTAGTGAACCTGTCATACCATTTTAATCCTTCAATTCTGACCAAGCACTCACTTATCAATGCACATATTTCACATCACCTTTGAACTTTGTCCTATAGTGCTTGACCAACTTTCTTTCTAGGCTATATCATGAACATGGCCTTGTGCATGAATAATATAAAACACCAAACAGACTGTCAAATGTATTGGTTTTGTTTTATTAAAAAGATGTTTTCATTAACAAACAGTATTATTTTGCAAAAGACAGACAAGCACTTAATTATATATGCCGTAAAAGACACAGACAAATCTTCAGATTACAATGGCAGCCAAAAATAATGTGTATGCTGATGAAATTTTCCCCTTGCGTAATTCAAACTTCTGTGCTGCTTCTAAATGATATGCTGGTTCCTAAAAATTGTAATACTGGCCACGTCTAAATATATATGTAAAGATACATAAATATGCACATATATGAATGCACAAAGGTACAATTAACTCCAGGCCCTAGGGCTGCCTTGGCTCCTAAAATGGTTGATGAATTTATTTATTTTTTTTTTTTTAGTGTTTGCTACTTTTCTTTGTAGCACGGCACTTTCAACCTTTTACAATACACGCGGAACTTTGATTATATCAAGACATGTTTCATTTAGTGTGATATTTTTCTTGATAGTGTATACTCAATGATCTGTATTGTATTATTCCTCATGGCAGTGTTTTTTTTTAACATTTTAGTTATAGTTCAGTCTCTTGTGTTGTTCAGAAGCTTGGTAGTGTCTATACCGGCATGCATTGAACATTGGTTGAAGGTTTATTTATATACTTTTTGTACTGTGCTGTTAAGTTAGTTGCTTATCCTTTACAGGACGTGGCAATCAACCCCAGCTTTTATTGGCTGTTTGTGATTTTTCTAGGCAATTTTTTTCATTCAGTAGTTTTTAAGTGCTGTGCTGTACTAATGCTTTATGATGACATTGCTTTGTTACTGCTGTTGGTCTTGTTATGTGTTTACATGTTTTTTTAATGTTTTTATACTATACCAAGCGTCCGATTGACAGAGTAGTTAGAGCACTGCTCTCTCACAGCAAAGGTGCTGGGTTCAATTTGTGGTATAGACACCCTTCAGTCCACGCAGCTGTAAATGGGTACCTGACTTTGCACTTGAGTTAGGGAAGGAAAAAACAGCAAGAAAGGGAACTGGTCACCAAACCTCTCGATACTGGACCTAGTATAGTGAAGTCTCTAACACTTTACTATTTAGCAGTATCCGCTATGGGACTACTTTTTAAAATACTATACCAAACATGATAATCATCGTTAACCTTTAACCCCCGGTAGAGTATAGGCATTTGGTCAAATGAGACTCTTCTGTGCCATCCACTATTAACAAATCTCTACTCTCACTCATGTATAACGCCAATGTTTTTACTTCACCTCATGTTCCAGTGTTTGTTGTCTAATTTGTTTCAATATTTAAAAAGGCCAATCACCTGTTTGTCTTAATATATGATTGCATGTTCACCCTGAGAGACATTGTGCTCTCTGGGAAAATCCTCTACACCCAAATGTAGAAGAGGAAACGACTATAAGATGAAACTAAGCGGTTTCATACTAGCAATCCTATACACACAAAAAATTATAAGTCCAGACTGTTCTTGACTTACTGTGTATGCTACTTACGACCGCACATACTTATGATAGTCATCCCATTAATCCTATTGTGTTATTTATTTTTATTTTCAGCTATCTACGTTAGGTCATAAATTTCATTTATTTAATTATTCTTTTATTTATTACAGTAAAGTAATTTTATGTTATAATTTGTACATTTTAGCAATTAGGCATGCTAACTATTAACATATCCTTATGGTTCGTATAGTATAAAGTGATTTCCTTCTTACGACTGTTTCAACTTATGACGGGGTTGCCATTAGTTAAGGACAGTCTGAAGTAGATTTCTAGTAAGACTCTCAAGTTCTAAGAGGTGACTTCTAAATCCCTAGGAAGTTTGGTATGCCACATTTGTGTGCGTTGCTCACATGTATATGTACACATGCATATGTGAGTATGAGTATATATACATATACACATGTATATGTCTTTTATTATTTCAGATCAAGAGAAAAAAATTAATGTTATCTAACTACAAAGTCCTCTTGTTTA
This sequence comes from Oreohelix idahoensis, assembly GCA_024509875.1. Taxonomy (NCBI): domain Eukaryota; kingdom Metazoa; phylum Mollusca; class Gastropoda; order Stylommatophora; family Oreohelicidae; genus Oreohelix; species Oreohelix idahoensis. The sequence continues at coordinate 452,286 of JAMPIV010016210.1, read as the reverse complement.
GGTTATTAGTATAATGTTTGTTAAATCAATTGATGCCACTTTTAGGTTTGACACTGAAAGTGACATGTCGTAAATCAAACACATCAAGCTTATTAGTTATCTTACCAGTATCACACATGCAAGTAAAGGATCCTGGTGTATTTATGCAGACACCATGACTACAAACATATTGGTTCAAGCATTCATTGATATCTTGTTCACAAAAATGTCCCTTGAATCCTGATGGACAGTCACATTCAAATGTGTTGATCAAGTCACGGCACAAACCACCATTCTGGCAGTTGCTATGAATGCAGTCGTCTTCGTCAACGTCACAGTTTATTCCGGTCCAGCCTGACAAACACAGATTCTATTATGTATTTTCAACATAATTATAACACAAAATCAAAATAAGTTAAATTTGTTAACATTCAACAATCAAACCTAACATTCGATTGACAGAGTGGTTAGAGCGCTAGTGTCTCATGGCAAATGTGCCGGGTTTGATTCACGGTATCGACACGCTTCAGTCTAACCAGCTGTAAATGTGTACTTGACTTCGCACTTGAGTTAGGGAAGGAAAAGGCAGCTAGGAAGGGAACTGGTCACCCCACCTCTCGATGCTGGACCTAGTATAGTGAAGTCTCTAACACTTCACTCCCCTACGGCTGTATCTGCTATGAGACTACCTTTACTTTTAGGCAGTAACTAAATTGTTTATTTGTTTAGTTAAGTGTCCAGATATTTTTGTTGTTCATCACAGTAATAAGAATAAGAGATGACATTTTACAATTAACAGAAAATGTACACTAAAAAGCTAGAAAAACCATACTATCCTTAGATGCTGAAAGCTGAGTGCTCACAAGGTAGGTAATAACATTTGAATATTCCTCATACTTTTCAGATATATAATTACTAGCTGTACAACATTCTTAAGCGTTCGATTATGAGAGTGGTTAGAGCACTTGTCTCTCGCAGGGTTCAAATCATGGTATCGTCACGCCTACCAGGAAAGACCTTGAGCAGATGGCAAAGGACAGGAAGGCTTGAAATGATTTTGTTGAAAGCCTGTGTTTCATAGCAAGCTGAAGGGTAACGAATGAATGGGATAGACCTAAAGTATATTGATTTGATTAACCTTTCCACTTTTACCGATCATCATAATCGTGGTTGAAGTAACAAGAAGAGATATGGTCCACAACCAGATGATGTGGGCCTCAAAACCCAGCCCTTGCAGACCCAAGTGGAACATTCCCAACTACGATGGTTTTGGCTTTGTCTGCAGAATGGGAGAAGATCAGCTATATAGACAAAAATGAGAAACCAAAAGCCAGGGATCCAAACCTCCAGAACAAACCAGAGTTCTCTGGGAGGATAACATTAGATAATCTCTAAAGGGCAGAAGACTAGATTGCAACCAGGCTAGGTGGAAGACAGCCGATAGGATAGTATGGCACTCTCTGTGTCAAACCTCTACACCACAGGGAAGAAGAGGAATGACTAAGTAAGTAAGAGGGATAAAGAACATTGATTTGATTAACTGCTTAATTAACCTTCCAGCTCTTACCTATCATCATCATCATCTTTCAGTTCGGCAAGGAGCATAGGCCCTCAACAAACTTATGCCAAGTCCTCCTGTCCTGTGCCATCAGTTTATGGTCTTTCTATTTCTTCTTCGTCCCCCTCATGTCTGTCTCCAGTTCTCTTCTCCATATGTTCCTTGGTCTTTTTCTACCTCTTACACTGGCTTTAATCTAGCAAGTTCTAAAATCAGCTACAAAATTCAAAATTAAATTTACCTGTTAAGCAGATTTTGGTACCATCTTGCTGGTTACATGTATAATGCCCCAAAAAATCATTCCTAGGCTTACAGTACGCAGCACAGTCCTTACCATAGTAAAATTGACCACAATAGACATGAGCTTCAACATTCAGCCTGATTAGAAATGTATAAAGTTGAGTCAGTCATTATGTGAGCCCTTGACCTGACAACAAAGTAGGCTACCTGGTTAGTTTTAGCCTACTAAATTGTTGGCTGGAGTTTTTTTCAACTAATGATATCCATGTTGCTTTATGTTTTCTTTATGTGTTAATTATTAGTCACTGACCAATGTGTTGGTTGACTGCTTGGCAGTGGGCCATACATGTTACACATCACAGACATAAAGCTCGTGGTGTGAGATATTTGAATACTGCTGTCACAAGAATGGCATTTCTATGCCCATTGCAGAGATTTAAAAAAATATTTAAATGGGATAACTTTGTTAATATTTTAATAATGTTTAAAGATAGTATGTAAGTAAAGTGGTTCCAAAGGTTGTTATAGCCGGGAGTTGTAGTGAGGATAAGCTCTCAAAGCAGATAAATGCTTCTATGGCACGCACCTCAAATAGCCTCTGACAACGAAGCCCAATCTGGAGTCGGAGTCCCTAAAAACATCAAAACATCATCAAACATCATGTAAGTAAAGTATAGTTTGATAAAAATAAGATTTAAAGTTTAGTGCTTCTTTGACATTTTAGAATGAGTAACTGAATACATTTTAACATTTACCCATGATCTTTTTGACTACTGTAATGTAAACTATTTAACAGCTGAGAAAATGAATCTTATATTTGTCAGTACCTAATATTTGAAGTAATGTTTGAAGACAAATGAATATTTTTTATATTTTGTGTGGAAAGTCAGCATGTAAACATTTATCTTTGCTTTATCACATATTTTGATTTGTAAGACTGATTACAGGCCTTCGCAAAAATATTTTTTTCCCAAAATTCCCTCTTTCCTCCATGTTAGTTGTATAAATCTTATTACAAGATATACTCAGCTAGAGCTCAAGGCCATAAATTTGAAAGGACCATCAATCAATATGCTTTAGCTCCCCAAGGAGCATAGGCCTTGAACAAACACATGCCAAGTCCTCCTTTCATGTCCCATCAGCTCAAGCTTTTTCCACATTTTTCTCATAGGTTCTCCTAGAAGAAAGAAGGTTAATCAGCAACATAGACTCCTTTGGGCTTTCTCTGTGTTACATCAAATGCCTCCTTATCAGAGGACTTTCTCTTGTCTTGGTTGGCTGAGTTTATTTTCCTTAGTTGATCTGTCCATATTTGTTCAAGTTTTTGTGGTTTAACATTTTTTTAACAGCATGGAGGAACAACCCCATGCCCAACATTCCTTGTCACTTTTTACGACATGCTTGGCAGGGAATGGTGTAAATTTTCTTTGCTCCCCTTTCAGATCCCGGTAACACACAGGTGAGGATCATACTTACCACCAATTCATGCAGACAGAGGCATGACAATTAGGATTATATCCTTAAAATGTAGAGCATGCATTTCATACAAAATTTTTACTGGAGGCCCACTGGACTACAGATTGAATGTCTTTCTTCATTACATAAACTGTTTGTACACTTGATGATTGATTTAGTTGACCATAGACTGGATGTCTGTGCAGGTGCACATCTTCTTCGTACAATCTTGGATGTCAACTTGAATATGTTCAAAGAAAGCAGTGGTCAGCTTGAGGCTATTTCTGTCTCCATAGAGCTATGTGCAGGTGCACAATACCTTCCATCTCTGGTGTCTGCGCCAGATCCTTGGTATTTCATGGAAAAACGAAGTGACAAATGTTAAGATGCTGTAATGTGCTGGCCTTCAAAGAATCTGTACACTTCTTCTTCTTCTTTCTTTGATTCTTAGCCGCCAACCGTCAAAGCAGTCAGTGGCCATCACACCTGGTGGCGTCTTGTAGGGCAACAATAAATTTATTCCACTTTGCTCGGTCGGTGGTGGGCATAAGTGATATAGCGGACTGCAGGTAGTCTACATGATCATCATTATTGTGATCATCAGCATCAACAATATCAATCTTCAGACTCACTTGCCCCTGATGATGTCATCAAGAGTTGTAATTCAATAAAAAATTGTTTTAAATAGGTGAGAGCTAATGAAACAAAGCAGAAGAACATGAAATTAAGACAAAGTATGAAAATTTAGATATAAAAAGTTCTCATTGTCATTTTTATATCAAATTATCAGTTTAATATTATTATCTATTACCTGATATTCTTGTACCTATATATATTTAGAAAAGTGTAGTGCTTGTGAGTTTTTTTTTTTACTGTGAATGGTTTTCCTGAAGAATATTAAGAATACAATTAACATAGTAAAACAAAGCCCTCTTGAAATGTTAAAATTGGCAAATGATAATCATTACATTCATCTGAAATAAGTTATTTTTTAAATGGATATAATAATTACACTGATAAAAGATGGGCTTTCCACTTTAAATGAACATGCTTTAAAAGAAAATAGGTCTCTAGGATCACTGGGGAAACGGCCAAAATTGATGGAAAAATAAACATAGGGTAATAATGAGAGAATGTACTGAAAAATCTAGCAAACACAGTGTGGGAGAATGTACTGTACAATCAAACAATATAATGTTGGAAAACGTCAATGACTCAACTGAGAAACAACATTTTAGACTTGAAGTCAAGGAAAGACATAATCAGTTAACACAGAAATTAAAAAGGAACAACAGTGTCTGTGATGCCGTAAATCTCATTGAGATTTGAAAATGAAAGACTTTCCCAGCACTGCTTTCTCTGTGTTGACTGAATGATCATTTGAAAGTATCAAACTTCATTTCTTTTCCACCATAATTAGTACCTCAAAAATATAATCACAGATCTAGCTTACAAGTGAAGCAACCATTTCAAGCCATGTGGAAACTCATCAGTGTCAGCATATAACATGAAAAGAGACTTTTGAGCAGCTAATGTTAGAGGCAATCTTTCAAAAAGAAAAAGAACAGATAGACAATCATCATATATTACCTTTCAGTTTCCTGTGGTGCATTGGTCATCAATAAAAAAAACTGTCAGGTCAACCTGTCCTGTGCCATCCATTCAAGGTATATCCATATCATTTTTACTTGCTGTCATATCTGTCTCCAGTTCTCTTCTCCGTGTGGCTCTTCTCTTCTCCGTGTGGCTCTTCTCTTCTCCGTGTGGCTTTTGGGTTACCTCTCTCTCTTTTACCATGGGGATTCCAGAACAGGAAGGAATAGCCGGGTAATGCAGTCAGCTAATATTCTGAATGTATTTCCTATCAATCATCAGTGTCTTCTCTTGTTCCACTGGTATCTGCCTGATTCATTCTATCAATTTCACATTGGTGAACTTGTCATGTCATGTCCATCTTTCTACTCTGTGCAAGTACCAATTTAGGAAAGTCTGCAAGTTCTGGATTGTTGTTTTTAATTGTTCTCCATGTTTCAGAGCCATAAAATAGGACTGTCTTGACTTCTGAGTTGAAGATTATTATTTTATGTATTGGTCTGGGTAGCACTGCTTTCTCATTCTATGAATGCATACTGTGATTCCTTTAACAGCATTTAAGCCACCCCTTTGCTATGGTTTGCACTTTCTTCATCATATCTTAAGGATATCACCATTTTTCCTCTGTTCAGTTTCCATCTTTCTAGTTCATTCCACTTTGTCTCACACAGTCCCTTGATGTCACTTTATAGTTTACCATTTCTGCTGCCTTCTGTGTAGTTATTCCTTGTTCATTTTAGGTGCCAAATTCAGAGATTTTTCTAGAACAAAAGAGGTTAGTCAGCATAGACATCATACATGCCATAGGAAGCAATTAGAACATTCTGTCGTATTTAACAGCAGAAGTGGAAGGATGAAGTAAAACAAAATAAGTAATACATAAATATTTATTCCTAAAGTGGCTACTTCATGTGGAAAAGATTAGAGTCTGCTACACATAAATATTATTGTTAATTGTATGCATATAAGGTCGAATATGCCAGTATTTGCCTATGATATTCTTTTCTGACACATGTTAATTTTGATGTAATCTCAGACATCCACAGGCTTTCTCACCCCTTTTCACCTTGTTAACAGGGCAGTTGTGAGTGACTTCATTTTAGTTTGTTTTTGTTTGTTTTTTTTAAATTTGTTTTTCTTTTCATTTTTATTGTTTTTTTTCTTGGAAAGGGGGGTCACATGCAAAAACATTCACACAAATTTGGTTTTGATTTACTCTACTTGGACTGAGTGGAGGGGGAAGAAGGTACTATACTTGGGTATTGGAAATTTGGCTTTATTTTCTTGAATTAGTACACTATATGTTCTAATTATAACACATCAAGGGTTGAACGTAATACTTTTTTTTTTTAAATGTTAATTTTGGTGAATATGGTAAACTATTGTTATGTCACAGCTCTTGCGTACTTTGTTTGAAAACTTACTAAGTCATTCCCCTTCTACCATGAGGTGTAGAGGTTTGGAAGAGAGAGCATCAGACTATCCTATCAGCTGTCTTCCTCCTGGCCTGGTTCCATTCTAGTCCTCGGCCCTTTAAAGATTGTCTAATGTTGTCCTCCCAGCGGACTCTGGGTCATCCTGCAGGTCTGGATACTTGGCTCTTTGTTTCCCATGCTTGTCGTGGTAGCCGATCTTCTCCCATTCTGCAGACATGGCCAAACCATCTTAGTTGGGACTGTTCTATTTGGGTCTGCAGGGAGTGGGATTTTAGGCCTTGACGTATTGTCTGGTTGCGGACAATGTCTCTTTTTGTTACTTCATCCACCTTCCTCAGATACCTCATTTCTGAGATTTGAATATGGCTTTTGTGGGTTGTAGTCATTGCCCATGACTCGCATCCATACGTCAAGACTGGGACATAGGTTTGAAAACATCATATATAATTCCTTACCGGCCAATTGTTCATTCTCCACACAACTGGGTTGGCAATACGTCCTATCCTGTCCCTAAAAGTGATGCTGTTTGCATTAGGAATTTTGCTAGATAAAAACTTGCCATAAGTACATCTATTGGCATCACGAGTGGGTCTGATGAAGATACAAAGTTATTTCCATGTCACATTAAACTAGTATACATATTATATGACACAAGTAGTTTATGGAAAATATGTACAAAGCTGGCAAATGTGTCAACAAGGTAGACAAATATGTGAAAAGCTCAGGTGTAGATAAGCCATGTTTAAATATTCTTTTCTTTTTCTTGGAATACATCCACCACTTTTAATCTATGATTGTTTGTATCTTATATTTTTCTGCACCTGGCCTTCATAATCTGTGAGCCACATGTTGCAAAGGATCAAAGGTCATAAGCCAATATTTAAAAAAAAAAGTTGACAATTTAATTTCCCCCATGTGTAACCAGAGGGCAGTCCAAGAGGAATTAGATGGACAACGTTTTCTACACTGGAAGACCTGGAATATGCAGATGACATTGCACTACTCGCGCATTCACATCAACACATTCAAGACAAAACCGATAGACTGAATAAGTATGGCCAGCAGGTTGGCATGAACATCAATTTGAAGAAGACAGAGGTCATGACACTAAATGTGGGCAATCCTGAGCCAATAACAGTAATGAACCAGAAGTTAGAACAGACAGACACATTTACTTACCTAGGATGCATAGTAACACCTGACGGCGGAACAAGCAAGGACATTAACAACAGAATGAATAAAGCGAGAACAGCCTTTGCTGTTCTCAACAACATTTGGAAGTCTTCCCAGTACAGCACAAACACCAAATTAAGACTGTATGAGAGCTGTGTACTTTCTGTCCTTCTTTATGGTGCGGAATGTTGGAGAATAACAGAGAAGGAAATGTCGAAACTGTCCTCCTTCCACACAATCTGCCTAAGGAAAATTCTCCGAATCTTTTGGCCAAACACCATCAGCAACCAAGAACTACTTATTCGGAGTAACCAGGAGGACATGCACACCATCATAGCTGGCAGACGCTGGAGTTGGGTTGGCCACGTCCTCAGAAGGGACCCTGATACCATCACAAGAACAGCTATGCTATGGACCCCCGAGGGAAAGCGAAAGAGAGGCCGACCAAAAAACAACTTGGCGGAGAACTGTGGAAGCTGAGATGCAAAGAATGAACTACAGTTGGGGCACTGTACGAAGGATGACCGCCGACCGAGCAAAGTGGAATCAATTTGTTGCTGCCCTACAAGACGCCACCAGGCATGATGGCCGCTGACTGCTTTGATGGTTGGTGGTTATGGATCAAAGAAGAAGATGTGTAACCAGATGTGTTTATATAAGAACGAAAACAGACCAGCACGAGTGTTACGTGTCGTTTTGATGTTAATGTTAATATGCAATAACAGGATGGTTCCTGTGGCCAAGATGACGTCTAAGGCATCAAATCTCTTAGACACCGCAACCAGCCAACACCACTCAGAATTATTTGATTCACAACTGACGAAGTGGACAATATACAATTTATTTAAGACTGCACGCAGCTCCACATACAATAGTTCAGACCAACATATATTGGCAGATAATATGCAGTAGACGAAATACCATAGGCAGTCAGTTCATGTCAGGAACGCTGTCCTTTAGTTCTCAATATGATTTTATATCTCTTCACTCTCGACACTGAGCAATTATACTTCTTGTCAATATAGATAACTAGATGACTAGATCATTGATAAGGCCACATTGATAAGTGTAATATATATTCTCTTATCATTGAAGAATGCTGTATACATGAAGACACCACACTGATAAATGTAGAATGTAAACTGTAAATGCAAAGGCGTCACACTGGCACATTACATTGACAAGGGTGACTGTGGTGCATGTAGTTTGTGTGTACTAGTCATCTTGATGAAGGTTGATGGTCAACTCGAACCGACACAGTGTTAGATATTCAGGTCACCTTGTCCACAAAGTATTGAGGCCCTGGCAAGGGGACAGTGTTTATATTGAGTGAGAGTACATGTGTGAGTTACGCGAATGGGTGTACTGTTCTGTAGAGTTGATAGGTAACAATGCACTCATACACTCGTATCTAGAAGTCAATGACGGCTGGAACTACTGTTAACAGTTTCATACAGTTTAATGGGACGCACACTCTGACAACACAGCTACAGCCACTGGAACAGGTTGGCAACAACATCACATGCTTGAAAATGGTTTACGACATCAAAGATACATTCGTAAAGAATGTGAATATAACAGAACGTTATTAGCTAGTCCCTCTGGGTTCTAGTTGTATTTACTTTCAAGCCTAACTGACTGATCACGTCAGTTAATGTTCTCAAATATTTATCATCAATGGCTCCCTGACAGAACCTCTTCTGACGAAGAATTACAAGCCGTAAATTAGTAGGCTTTTATGACGACAATCTCAAAACCACCAGTAGTGGCTTACAATAGTAGACATCTCTGTATCATCATCAGATAGTAAAGTATCCCTGTTCTCCGAACGATGATCCGCTTAGGCAAAGGCGAGATCCAAAAATGGCTCCTAACTTCGATGAGCTTCGCTCACTCCGAAGCTGCATAATAAAGCATAAGTAAAGGGCGCTGTCCATCATATCAATAATGCTGTGTAGATTATATGCATAATAATGCAATGTATATCATACGAATAATGGTGCTGCTGGCAAAATGTCGTCTTGAAAATAGTCAATCATATACATGTGCAGACCATAACATGGCTGCAGATCTAGGCATTTGAAAAGGTACAGTAACTGTCTCTCTTTACCTTATCATCCTAGCAAAACACTAGAAAAATAGCACCCGCCTTCCTTTGGCGCTAAGAATATATTCTAGGGAGGAACATAGACATAATAGTCTCACAGACGATGTCACCTTCCCCCAGAATTTCACAGCAAAGAACAAATCTTCGGACTTCTGTCCGTACAGCGATCAGGATCCGCCCATCATCACGGAAGTCTCTCTCGACAACCACAATTCGACACATGCGCAGAAACGCGTGACCCCCAGAGTTCAACTCAAGATGGGCCTACGTAAATCTAAGTATTTCTCAACAAAAAGTGTTAACAGATGAATAAATATCTTTCTATATATATCTCTATATTCATTGCCTACAAAAGAATCTGTGCGTAACAATCATCAATACCCTTTAGCTCCCCAAGGAGCATAGGCCTTCAACAAACACATGCCAAGTCTTCCTGTCTTGTGCCATCCGCTCAAGTTCTTTCCATGTTTTCCTCATCATTTTCCCCTGTTTCCAGTTCTCTTCTCCATGTGTTTTTTTGGTCTACCCCTGCCTCTCTTTCCCTGTGGATTCCAGAACAAGGATTGCCTTGTAATGCTATCAACAGGTTTCCTCAATGTATGTCCTATCCATCGCTAGCTTCTTCTTCTCAACTCTTGTTCCCCTGGCACTTGTCTGGTTCTTGTCATCAATTCCACATTTGTGACTTTGTCATACCATTTCAGTCCTTCTATTCTACGCAAGCACCTGTTTATAAAAGTCTGCAGCTTTTTGGTTGTTGTTTTTGTTGTTCTCCATGTTTCAGAGCCATACAATAGGACTGACTTCACATTTGAGTTGAAGATTCTTATTTTCGTGTTGGACTTAATTTCTCTTGTTCTCCATATGTTTCCCAATGCAATGAAAGCTCCTCTTGCTTTTCGTATTCTTATTTTGATATCACTGTCTTTCCCTCCAACTTTGTCTATATTACTTCCAAGATATGTGTACGATTCTACATCTTTTAGTGGTGTTTCTTCAAGTTCAACCTTATTATCATTTCTTGCATTTATTCTCATAATCTTTGTCTTTTCTCTTATATTCTTTATTTGAACTGTCCATGTTTGTTGAAGTTTTTGTGGTAAAAAGTTTTTTACGGGATGGGGTAACCAGCCCCATGCCCAACCCTCCTTAGTCGCTTTTTACGACATGCTTGGTAGGGTACAGTGTTACTATTCTTTGCTCCCCTTTCGGGCCCCGGTAACACACGGGTGAGATGACTAGATACATCTCACTAAAGATCTTGATGTATTACTGATAACAGAACTCCATTATTAACTTTAACAATAAGGAGCTCAAACACATACGTCCACTCGCCATGACACACAATCGTATAAGGCCCCGCACTTCTGCTCCTCTAGTTTCACGTGAGCCAGCCAAGCATATCGGCTTAATGTCACTCACCCGATTTATCAGTGACCCGTATAAAATAAACAAACAAAGAGCCCTGTTGAGCTAACCATATAATAGGCACAATCGTTATCAATTTTAATCATAACAACGAGGAACAACAGCATTTCACTGAAAACAATCCTATGTAACAAATCTTTGTCATTAGGAGTAACAGTTTTTCAATGTTACAAAGAGCTGATCCTAGCATATGGAAGTGTATCAAAGACAATCACTAATGAAACAAGAAGATCCATAGAGGCCATAAAGGTGTGATTTTATAGAAAAATGTAAGAATACTTTGGACGGAAAAGAAAACCAGTAAGGACATCCCAGTTTGAAAAATAAAGAAAACTCATTACACAAATAAGAAGGCAGCAGTGACTGTTATGAGAATATGGAATATATTGTAATGACAGGAAAAACTGATTTTGAAAAGGCTTTTGACAGTATACATAGGGACAGTTTATGGAAAATACTGAGGGCTTATGGAATCCCAAGCTGCATAGTGTCAATCATAAAAAGCCTCTATGCCAACTTTACGTGTAGCGTTAGGCAGAGCAACCTAACCTTTGAGGTGAAGACAGGAGTATGACAGGGATGCCCCTTATCAACCACTCTATTTTTAACAGTCATAGACTGGGTGATGCACCAGACAACAGAGGGCAGTCCAAGAGGAATAAGATGGACTACATTTTCTACATTAGAAGATCTGGAATATGCAGATTGTGACGGATGAAACTCAGCTGTCCCTGAACCGTGAGATGATAGGATTGTAGCCTCGAATAGCATCGCAGCCCCTGGATTTGTGTGAAACACAATAGTCAGCGTGGATTCCACGCAGGCTCATTAGCATGCACAATAGAAACGTGGAATTCTACAACGTGGGCTAATTAATATGTAGACCGTTATCATGTGTGCATCCAGGAGTTTCGCTTTGTCTAAGGGGAGGTAAAACCACGCCTACTGCCAATCTCTAGAGTGATTATAAGCAGTTATTTACCTACTTTGCCAGTTCGCCTGCCTAGTAGGGCGTTGCCAGAGTCCAACGAGGAAAGCGGTATACGATCAAAGGCAGTAGTGGTCCCCAAAACGGACAAAGCAGTTTCACGCCTTCGTCTAGCATCTCAGTGCGAAACAGAGAAGAGCGCTGAAACCGCTCACAGAACGAGACGAATGGGGAAAGACGAGCGGTCAGAGAGTTGGGTAATAGAGCGGGGACTGGCGGCGCAGAATCAGAAAGTTCCCTGATTTCAAATAAGGCGTTAAACTTAACATCTAGATATTACCTCTCATTTCATTTAATATATATTGAGACCACTGAAGAATACAGTTTATCATTCGTTTGCCAGAGATTTAAAGAAGCACTAGCTTATAGTAGAATCCTGCTAGATTTCCTCTGGATTTTCGACTATATTGGAGTGAATTCATTCTGTGCAACAGTAAAATATATTAGTTTTAAGTGATCAGTGGTCTAGTTCTTTCATTTTTATTTCACTGGATTTTGTGTTAATTTAAACCTATTAAATAAACCCATCTCAAAAGTTTCCAGTTGTAAATTAAATTATATCTATACGTTATTTCCCCATATAATAGATGCTTAAATTCAATTTGGAAGCCATTAAGGGATTTATAACCAATTAATACAGTTTAGTTCTGTATATGTGTGTGTGTGTGTGTGTGTGTGTGTGTGTGTGTGTATATATGTGTGTGTATGTGTGTGTGTGTGTGTGTGTGTGTGTGTGTGTGTGTGTGTGTGTGTGTATGTGTGTGTGTGTGTGTGTGTGTGTGTGTGTGTGTGTGTGTGGGGTTTTTTAACCATTAGACTCGCGGAGAGTTTTTCTTAAATATATATAATTGAACACGCGAGTGTATAAAATAGTCTTAACTGTAAAATTATCGCGCGTCAGAATATGATTTCATGTTTTTCTATTTTTTCACATAGAATGATCATACACCTTTGCGTCCCAGCAATTATAGAGTCCTCCAGACTCGGTTCTTCAACATCCAGAATTTCTTGAACATTTAAATATAATCTTGTGGCGGCCTGTGCAGTCTCGCTGTCTAAATTTACATGAGAGAAAGCAAACCCAAGAACATTTAAATCATAAATCAATAAAGTCTGTAAAGATTAACTGGAGAAGAACAATTGCCAGAGCGATATATTTAATTTTTTACTGGTCTGATGTGGAAAAGAATCTATCATCTATGTACACTGACAGTCACGTATTTTTCACTGGATTTTAAAAAACCCCGAAGAAAAACATACCTCACTGTTCAGTCTTTGTCATCACGCTATAGAAGTTTTACACCACCAGTGGTGAAAATTCAGGAGACCACTACCTTCTCATAACTTTACCTTTGCCAGTGCCATCCCATAGAAACTTTTAGATAATCAAAAAGGAACACTAATGCTTCACCTTCCAGCAATTACAGGAAAATTTGCTAAACGCCAAACCCGCTAGTCTGGGGCTGGAAAACGAAGGAAAAGACTCAGACAGTTTATTGAGTAATTTAATTGCTGTTTGTGTTATTCTATGGAGTGCCAGATTCACCGAGCGGTAAGTGCGAGAAAATGTGTGATGGCCATCGCTAGCGTGCATGAATGAAATGAGAGATATTAGCTAAACTTATAATTCTCTTTACTTGGTAAATATCCTTATGAAGTATTCCTTGTATTGTTCTCTGTAAGTGGGATTGCTTACCTTTGCTTATTTCCCCTCCCTTAATCTGCTTAGTCAAGGGATAACTTGGAGAATACTAGGACTCTGTTCCTACACCCCATACCAAATATTGTAAAACCCCTATCAGAATAAATTAATCTATCTTTTTGGGTTAAATTATCTCTTTCTGATAACCACTTGTCTTTGGACTGGGGTTTTTCTTTGTCTATACAAGCGGGAAGGGCATATTGGGATACTACTCCTCAAACCCCCCCTTGTTATTTGTATTTTTCTGTAACTATGCTAAATGTTGTGATTTTGGTTTAATGATAATAAACACCATAAAACTGATATTACCGTGTTGGCCGACCCATTACCCCATATATGTTATACGTAGTTTGTATTCACGTATGTGTGTTTGAAGCACCAAATTGGTGTGTGTACATGAGTGTTGAGTAACTGGCAAAAATTGGTTAGCCAGGAGAGGTTTAGGAGTCTACAGATAAACAAAAATTGTCGTAAGATAGGCAGATCGGAGAAATTACCCGATCTCAGAGACTGTCCTTACTCTTTTCAGCACCCTTGTGAATCAACTATCTATTTCTTACCCCTTTCTATCATAGAGCCTTCACCATCATTCTTCACTCTAACGGGACCACTATTTCTAAGACCTATCTCAAATAAAATTTACGACACAGATGACATTGCACTACTAGCACATTCACATCATCACATCCAGGAAACCCTGAGCCCGTATCAGTAAGGAATCAGCAACTGGAACAGACAGACACCTTCACATACCTAGGATGCATAGTAACACCAGACGGCGGAGCAAGCAAAGACATCAACAACAGAATGAACAAAGCAAGAACAGCCTTTTTTAGTCTAAACAACATCTGGAAGTCCTCTCAGTACAGCACAAGGACAAAATTAAGATTATATCTGAGTTGTGTGCTTTCTGTGCTTCTCTATGGTGCGGAATGCTGGAGAGTTACAGAGAAGGAAATGTCGAAATTGTCCTCTTTTCACACAACATGCCTAATAAAAATTCACCGAATCTTTTGGCCGAATACCATCACCAACCAAGATCTGCTTACTCGGAGCAAGCAAGATGACATGCACACCATCATAGCTGGCAGACGCTGGAGCTGGGTTGGCCATGTCCTCAGAAGAGACCCCGATGCCATCACAAGAACAGCTATGCTATGGACCCCTGAGAGGCCGACCAAAAACAACTTGGCGGAGGACTGTGGAGGCTGAGATGCAAAGAATGAACCAGAGTTGGGGCACTGTACGAAGGATGGCCACCAACCGAGCAAAGTGGAATCAATTTGTTGTTGCCTTACAAGACGCCACCAGGCGTGATGGCCACTGACTGCTTTGACGGTCGGCGGCTAAGGATCAAAGAAGAAGAAGTGACTGTTATGAGAATATGGAATATATTGTAATGACAGGAAAAACTGATGGACATCACCCTACTTAAGTGACACGCACAACAATAGTTACTGGTCAGTGGTACAAAAAAAAGTCTGCAACATAAATTGATAAACAGCTCAAAGATTAGAACGTTGTGGAGAGACATTATCACCTAGCCAGTTGACATGGTGCTTGAAGAAGAAGATGACTAATGAATTCAATTATACATAAACTTATTGATGATACACTGGGTGGACTTAAAAAATGTTAACCAAAATCTTAGCTTGATAATAATCAAAAGTGACAATAATGTGACCATTATATACAACTGCTTATTTTACATTTCAGACCAGAGATATGTAGCTGCTCTACTTACCCATTTATACTGTCCAGACATATAGTGAAGCTATGGTCACATGGAGAAAAACAGAAGAAAAACTTTCCATCACAACAGTGGCCATTACTTCCTAGACCTCGAGAGTTCAGAAATGACAAAAACTTCAAGGACAAAAAGGCTTCACCTATCACAAGCTGAAAAATAAAGAATTCAAACATTTTTCTTTACACATTCCAGCATACATGCCATTTAAAATTGTAAAATAAACTATGTTCTTGAACATGTCTGTATAACTTGGGGTGGGCCTCGGGTGGAAAAAGGATAAATATATTTAAAGTAGAATATTTTAAAATGTATATTTACAATCTCTCGGTGAAAACTGCAACAACAACAACAAAATGCTCTTAGGGTGTGAATCTAACAGACGCCAAAATAGAATGCAAATAAATAATAAAAGAAAGAATAAGAATGATTTAAGTACCAAAAGGATCAACAATGCAAGCACCATGGTGGAGCTCTGGGATTACCACAAGAGTCAAGATTCAATACAACCAGCTGTTTCCCTGGTCACAGATCTGGTGCTGGGTGCCTCTAAATCTGGATGTCCCCAACTCTGATACACAGGATGTGAGTTGCTTGAAATCTCCCTATCCTGGTGGTAACCTTCCCCATGTACACTGGCTGAGGATTCCCAAGTCCCTCTACATGAACTCGTAATAACAGTGACAATATCGATAGTAATAATAATAAAAGTAATACTATGTAAGGAAAACAAATGAAAGAAAAAGTTAAAACACGCTAAAAATTAATTAATAAAAACAATATACCATTAAAATAAATAAACCACACATTTATTTAAAAAAGCAAACAAATTACTCATAATTAAAGTTAAACATTAAAGAAGTATAAACAACACCCCCCGTGAAAACTGCCAATAAGAAAAGTAAGAAAACAAATTTTAAAATAAACTGTCACCAACATAAGCAATCAACTGCAAACAACTATAGGTATTTCATATTAACACAGAACTGAAAATAAAGTGACACTGGACCCTAATTATAACCGACAATAAGGTTGAACATAGTAGACTAAAATGGTGGATGAGCAGCGACAAAGGATCATCTGATGCTAGTCTGCTCTCCTTCCATTTCCCTTTTTTTTAAAATATATATTTCAAAGAATGTAGTTATTTATTCAAGTATGTCAGTACTGATTGGAATATTGAAATAACAGTAAAAATGGGATCAGCAGCAGCACCGAGTTCACTAGAAAATTTGTTATAAAGCTTGAAACCAAAAAAAAAGTTATTTCCTCTCTCTCAATATATGATTTGTTGTTGCTTTAAATGGAAAGATCATCCGAAAGACCTTCCCAACTGGAAAGATCTCCAATTTCAAGGCAGAAGCTATGGCACTACTACAAGCTCTGAAAATCCTCACCAGATCCGAACAGCAGCCACCAGCTAAGATAGTAATCTTCACTGACTGCAGATCATTACTGGAATCAATACAGAACACCAGAAATGATAACATGATGAATGAGATCAGATCTGAGCTTAACATCATCCAAAGGTCATCAACCATTGCCTTTCAGTGGTTACCCTCCCATTGTGGAATTGCTGGAAATGAGAGAGCAGATGATCTATCAAGAAGTGGCAGTAAAATGGAACAATACAGCCACCCATTGCCCTATCCGGAAGCAAAAACCATCATCCACAACAAGTACAAAAATCAGTGGAAGAAGGAAGGGGATATATACAGCCACCCATTGCCCTATCCGGAAGCAAAAACCATCATCCACAACAAGTACAAAAATCAGTGGAAGAAGGAAGGGGATATATACAGCAGAGATGACCCAATCCACCATCTAAACAGACCACCATTTTCCGCCTGAGAACTGGCCACTGCAGATTACTTGGCCATCTCTATCACCTCAGGATATCACACACACAAATGGATGCCAAATTTTTATATATATTTTTATTTATTTATTTAACGTAGGCTATAAGCACAATTGTGATTGTCCCTATTTACATTGATTGACAAATGTGATGCCACTTTCTCATATCGGCAGTTGTTATATTATTTGGAATTGAAAACAATATATATCCTAATTATAACCCATCAGAGGTTGAACGGGATATTTTTCTTCATTTAAAAAAAAAAAAAAGAATCCAGACCCCCAGAACACATTCTCCAAAATTGCCCAACCCATGATGACCCGTGACGTGTGACCTGGCCAAGGGGTGCTGAGCTCCAGCAGGAGCTATGGGACTGCCGCGCCGACCTAGTAAAGACTGTGGTGGTCGTCGTCCTGGTGACAGGACTGCAGATTTAGCATGACTACAAACTGAACGCAGAAGAAGAAGAAACTAAACCAATATAATTATTTAAGCAAAAAAGTGCAAGCAGGCATATGAACTCGAGGGTTCCCAAATTGTGTGTCATAAGATAATTGTAAGGTGATGCAAGTTTGGATTCAAATGGTCACGTTTTGTCAGAAATGGTGTGAAACTCGGTGCTAAGATCAAAGTATTACGGATCATTTCTTAAGCAAATCGTGACTGAAATTCGTCAAGAGAACTTATATGGATCGTCCAAAAAGAATCGATCATATCTACCAGACCACAATGTCGTGTATGTGGACATGTGTACACCGTACTAATGTAACCAACGAACCATTGCATATGTTGAACAAGGCGCGCCTAACCAACAGTGTTGCCAGCCGGAATTTTGAAAAATAAACATAGTTAGTACCTTAAACAACACCTAGATACACCTAGATTTTGAATTTTTGGGCGACTTTATGCAGTTTTGTGGCCTACTTTTGGCGAAAACCCGAAATTTCAACTAGGTGGCGTTCTTCAACTAATGAAGGACAATGACACCTAGACAGGACCAAAGAAACCTAGATCACGATAATGCACCTATGAGTGGCAACGCTGCCAGCCTGAACGAGACAATCTCTTATTTTAAAAACAAACAAATACATCAAATGAAATGTGGCAATTCTCACTGCGGAGTTAAAAAAGAATTTAATTAAAGATTTAATAACAGATGAATGGAAAGCAGAGTGGGATAAAAATCTGAAAGGAAGACATGCATATAAGTTGTTCAAGGCTCCAACAAGAAAATGTCAGATATCCAAGGAATTGAAAATTCCCAGTAATAAAAAACTTCTCAGACTACAGCTGGGAAAAGGCTATTTCAGAATAGTAAATTAATATGAAACAAATATAAAGGTATGTTATAAGGCACTCGTAGGAAATAAAGAAGTAGAACACTAGACAACAGAAAAACAACAGACATGAGTGGCTTACCCAGGATTTGAACCCTGGACCTTCCGTGTGACAACACCGCCTAGCTATGCAAGCGAATCACACTGTCCTCCCTGCCATCTACGCATCCCCAAAAAGGATGTTTCAATGACAGGTCATTAGTGCGAACCTCTATACATAACACCGGAAGTTTACCATGGGCAGTTCAGCCATATTAATGACGCAATCACTTCTGTTGTTCCCCTATATATCAGTATTGGTCAGTCCAACAAGACAAAGACCTTAATACTGTGTCCAGTATGATAGTAGACTTAGAACAGTAAGAACAGGACAGAGGGTAGGTTTGGTATTGTATAAACATTTATAACACATAAGGAAGGGAAACCACTTGTTGGACTGACCAATACTGATATATAGGGGAACAACAGAAGTGATTGCGTCATTAATAGGCTGAACTGCCCATGGTAAACTTCCGGTGTTATGTATAGAGGTTCGCACTAATGACCTGTCATTGAAACATCCTTTTTTGGGGATGCGTAGATGGCAGGGAGGACAGTGTGATTCGCTTGCATAGCTAGGCGGTGTTGTCGCACGGAAGGTCCAGGGTTCAAATCCTGGGTAAGCCACTCATGTCTGTTGTTTTTCTGTTGTCTAGTGTTCTACTTCTTTATTTCCTACGAGTGCCTTATAACATACCTTTATATTTGTTTCATATTAATTTACTGTTTACAGGCCTCGTGGTTTCCCTTCCTTATGTGTTATAAATGTTTATTTCAGAATAGAAGAACCTTACTGTGCAGGATGTCTTCAAGACAATAATATAGAACATTTCTTGTTAAAATGTAAGAGGTATGAACAAATGAGAATACCAATATTAGATTATTTGCAAGCATCCAACTTACCTAAAAATATAGAAGAGGTGTTAAGAATAGACAGACCTAGGGAACTGCATAATATAGTCAAACAATATTTAACACGAACAAATATTAATATATAGTGGCTGGGAATGTGAAGGTCTGATGCTGTTCTTACAATGCATATGACTTTTAACAGATGAAAGTCAATTAAATATCTGTTAAAGTCAGTTATATAACTGGAACCACCAGGCCCTTACACCCCTCCACTTTAATATTATTCTTGTTCAGAGTTTCTTCTTGATTTTGTTTGTTTATTTGTTTATTTTTATTTATTTAACGCATAAGCACAATTGTGATTGTCCCTATTCACAATGATTTGACAAATGTGATACCACTTTCTCATATCGGCAGTTGTTCATATTATTTGGAATTTAAAACAATATATATCCTAATTATAACCCATCAGAGGTTGAACGGGATATTTTTTCTTCATTAATTAAAAAAAAAAAACAATGAGGCTCGTAAAAAAATTACTTACTCGTAAGAAGCTACTTAACACAAGCAAACAACCCACAGTTCCAAACATGGTGAGACTTGCATTACAGTCCGCTCTGTCATGAAATCCTTGACTGAGATCTAAAGAAAGATATAGACATGAAACATGTAATATGTGTTTATACTATGTATTAGCTCGGCATATAAAACAGCCTATTCATAATGTTAAAGTACAACCAAAAAATGTTGATAACAATTATTCTTTGTTACTAACCCTCTACAGCAAAAACAGCACTATATATATTTAATGCTCGTATATAACGAAGTACTTATGACTGTACAGGATGTCTTCAAAACAATAATATAGAACATTTCCATTTAAAATGTAAGAAGTATGAACAAATGAGAATCCCAATATTAGATTATTTGCAGACATCAAATTTACCTATAAATAAAGAAGAGGTGTTAAGAATAGACAGACCTAGGGAACTGCATAATTTAGTCAAACAGTATTTAACAAGAATAAAAGTTAAAATATAATAATTGGGAAGGTGAAGGTCTGATGATATTCTTACAATAAATATGACTTATGGCAAGTGAAGGTCAACTAACAGGAAACACCAGGCCTTTATACCCCTCCCTCTGAACGTTATTTTTGTTTGGTTTTGTTTTGTTTTATCTCGTGTTTGTTTGTTTGGTTTTTTTATTTTTTATTTTTTTTTAACATACAAGCAAAATTGGTAATTTTTATTTGCCATATTAACAATGATTTGACAGATGTGATGCCACTTTCCCGTATCGGCAGTTATTCATCTTATTTTGAATTGAAAACACTATATATCCTAATTATAATCCATCAGAGGTTAAACGGGATATTTTTCATCATTAAGTAAAAAAAAAAGAAATTATAACATATGTGACACTGACTACATATGACTGACTACACGTTGTAGTCTGACTACCTATAATACGCACGTGAGGTTGGCTACATAAGATGAACTTATAAGTCTGACTACATGTGAAATGGCATTGACTATCTGAGAAGCGTGTATGATATGACGCATATATACACCATTAGTACAGATGGTCCCGTTGCAAGCAGCGTGCGTCAAAGCCCGCGTGCTGCTGAAAATGTAATTTCTATAACTAAGGTCGGTCTTGGGGCGGTGTAGTTCTGAGTGTTAATTAAGGGCAGCCTGACGCCGGGAGTGGGTGAGAACAAATGTATGTTTCCCCCTCAAGGTTTTAACTTTAAGTTAATGCATTTATCTAATGACTAAAACTAATAGACAATTTCATTCTCGAATCCTGCTTAATTTTCCAGTAGAGTCAGCCAAAAATATGAGGATGTGTGTCAATCACTCGCTCTGAGCGTCGAATGCTCTAAGGCCGGCCCTGTCTATAGCACTATGGTTTCATTGATGAATTTCCGGCCTCATGTAGAGCCTTATGTTAGCCGCTTCTTAGTGTATGCGTTTGGAAGCAGTAGACAAATGCTTTCTTTGTCTTCTTAGAGACATCCAGGGAACAAAGTGTCGTATATATAACACTCATAATCAGAGCCGGTCTTAGGGTGGGGCGACGGCCCTGGGCGTTAAGGGCAAGGGGGCGCTGGAGCGGGTGAGGAAAAAAAAAAGTATTTTTATTTTTAATCATCAAGAAGATTGACGTTTCTTGTTCTGTGACAGTTCACCCGGGTGTACCACGCAATGTAATTCTTTTATGAGAAAACACTTAAACCAAATGGTGCCGTATTTTTAACACTCTGTTTACAGCTTTTGTCGTGGTTTTTTTTTTTTTAAGTAATACCTATCTAAAACTATTTGCAATTATATTAACGAATCTTACTTGATTATTGGGCCAGTACAAAAATACGACTGCAATTTTTGTTGTTCAAGAAATACACCTCAATTCCCCCAAACAGATTTAATTAACAGCCCTGCATACATCACTCTTAGAAATGACAGACGAGAATATAAAGGGGGAGGGTTTAAGTTATTGGTTCATAAAACATACCCGGGTGACATCCAAGGGGGTGGGGGATGCCATCAAGATAGCGAATGTACCAAAATAAATGGTAAAGGCCTAAAAACAGTAAATAAATAAACAAATAATACACAAAGGTATGTTATCAGGCACCAAATAACAGACTGGGAAACTTTCAATTCAGAAAATTCTGAAGGAATCAGTGTAACCATAAATAGTGACAAAGAAGCACTGAAAATAATGAACATATACTGCCCCAGCGGCAACATACAAGAACAGGACATCAAAGTTATTAGATAAAGAACTCAGCTCAAAACTATAATAGTAGGGGACTTCAATGCACACCACAAAGTGTGGGGAGATAACAACATACAAAAATCAGGGAAACTACTACTGGACTTCATAGAAAATAGAGAACTAATATAACTGGATGATGGATCAGCAACAAGAATCAACCCAAGTGCAGATCAACCCGACTCGTCAATAGACATCAGCACAGTAACAGCCAACTTAGCCAAAGCAAAATGGGAAACATTGAATGATACTAACTCAGATCACATACCCATAGAGATACCAATCAAACAAAAGTATACAGTAAACAAAGGAGTAGAAAAAACAATATTCCACTATAAAAAAGCTGATTGGATAGCTTTCCGAACTGAAATGGAAGGAATGAAACTAGAAAAAATAATTAGTGAAGATATTGATACATGTGCGAATAATCTAGCAGTAGAAATACTAAAAATTGCCGCCAAACAAATACCACATTCCAATATGCCACCACACATATCTCCAAGCAGAATAACAGAAAAGAGAAAACAGAACACTGGAATAAAAACCCAGCTCCTTGGTGGACAAACAAATGTACAGACAAAACAAAAGAAAGAAAACAAGCCCTACAAAAATATAGAAGAAATAGGACCCAAGATAACTATGAACATTATAAGAGAATAAGAAATGAAACAAATAAAATAATATTACAGGAAAAGGAAGCGTGCTGGAAAACCTTCTGCCAAACCCTCAATCCAAACACACATTCAGTTACAGAGGTGTGGAAAAGATTAAAAAGCCTTAAAGGGAACCCAAAACGAACAGTAATGCCTACTATAAAAATTTCAGAACGGGCAGAATCAGACAAAAAAAAAAAGCAAATACCCTAGCAAATTACTTCTATAATGTAAGTACTAGGGAAAACCTGGGGCACAAAGAAATAGGGAGAAGAGAAAAACTCATAACAGAACTAAGAAAAAACGAGATAAATGATGTAGGGGAGAAATCTTATCTAAACTCCGAAATTACTGTAGAGGAAGTAGAAAAGGCAATAAATGAGAAATCGAACTCAGCATCAGGACACGACATTCTAACCTACGAAATACTAAAACAGATACCAAAATATACCACAGAAGTAATAACCTCTCTATTCAATATTATATGGAAAACATGTAAAATACCAAAGGCATGGAAAGTAGCAGTAGTCATATGTGGCGTTAAAAGTTTATATTCTTCAGTTGATTGTTTGTGCTCGTTTTCAAACTGTGTCTAGGTTTATATATCATAGGTCCACAAGATTCAGGACAGCCACAATAGTTCATTAACGATACTTTCTATGACTCGAAGATTCCACACAACGATCAATATAACAGCTGGATATTTTAGTAACATTCCATTTATTATTCACGTAGACAATACATCATTACACAGCATGCATAATTAGGTAGATTCAGCAACTCCTATAATCCGTAGGTCCATAAAAATGTTACCTCATTCCTATTCCTACCGTTAGTTGTATTTAATAAACATTAATATGTTTCAAGACACTTCTATTGTAACATTTCCCATATTTCTACCACTGGGTAGAACACACACACAAGCCGCCCATTCAGGGTCAAAACACGCTCTGTCCATTTTTCCTCCACACTGCTCACGTCATGTGCGCAATACACATATCGACAAATTATTATCGTGCTGCGCTCATCAGCACCAAAAGCCTATACATTTTCTAGCGTGTGGCGTGCAATAGCCAGCGCCACATTTCCCCCCCCCCCCCCCCCCTCGAACAACTGAAAATTTAGTTTTCAGTCAGGCAATTATAATGTGAAGCGAGACTAAATCATTCATCTTATCCCTAATGCCTTATGATTACCTATCATTTATTAAATGATATATATCTAGATTTTAAAGGAAAAAAAATAATGTCAGTAATAACAATATGAATAAATAAGTAATTATTGTCCACTTCCGTATTCGAGTTATTACATAACTCTAGAGAGGGTGTCAGCTAGGACATTGTCCTTTCCTGCTATTGGTAAAACGTCAAAATCATACCCTTGCATTTGTAGCGCCCATCGGGTGAGACGTGCATTAGTCGATTTAAAAGTCTGTAAATATGTGAGGGCTTTTTGATCAGTGTATAATTTAAAATGTGTACCCACCAAGAACTTCTGTAGTTTATGTAATGTCCATACCAATGACAAAAGTTCCCTTTCCACAATTGGATATCTGGATTCTGTCTCTGAAAGTTTTCTGCTGAGGTAGAATATCGGGTGGCACTCGCCATTAAAGGTCTGCATTAAACATCCCCCCGATTCCTTTCAGAGATGCGTCTGTAACCACGAGAAAAGGTCGTCGTAAGTCTGGTAGTCTTAGTATTGGACTTTTTGAAAATTGTGTTTTGATGTTCTGTAAGGCATGGTCACATTCTTTGTTCCATATTATTTTGTCAGGCATACCCTTTTTTGTCAGAGCAGATAGAACAGAAGTTAAAAGGGAAAATCGTGGTATAAACCTGTGGTAAAAGTTTATGAGTCCCAGCAAACTACGAACTTGTTTCTTAGTAGTTGGTATGGCAAGATCCAGTACCCTTTTTAGTGTAGACTCATCAGGTTGTATTGTATGTCGGCCAATCTTATGACCCAGAAATGAAATCTCAGTAAACCCAATTTCGACTTTGGAAGGTCGAGCTGTGAGGTTATGTACTCTGAGAGTTTGGAGCAACGACTGTATCCCAGCGATATGCTGTTCCCAAGTATCATGAAAAATGCAAATATCGTCCATATACGAAATGAGATCGGTGCGATTACCTAAAACGCGACGCATCATGCGTACAAATGTCGCTGGAGCATTCCGTAAACCAAAACACATGACATTGTAATGAAACAATCCACGAGAAGTGGCAAAAGCAGTCAAAGGTTTTGATACATCAGCCAGAGGAATCTGCCAGTAACCTTTAGATAGGTCAAACTTGCTGAAGAAAGTGGCGGATGATAGGCGTGGCAACAAATCCTCCAGCAAAGGCATTGGTTCAGAATCGGATATGGTCACCTTGTTAAGGCGACGAAAGTCAATACAAATACGAATTGACTTGTCTTTCTTTCGTACTGCCACCATAGGAAAACAGAAAGGTGAATCAGACGGTGAAATAATACCCAGTTTTAACATACCATCTACTTCACTTTCCACCTGATCTCTAACATGTAGAGGAACGGCGTATGGTCGTAATGAAATCGGGGTGTAATCTGACAATTTGATTTCGTGTGTGATAATGTTAGTACGTCCCGGAAGATCAGACAAAACATCCTGAAAGGATACCAACATAGAACGAATTTGATCCCCATGATCTGCAGGTAAATCAGTACAAATTATAACATCATTCCATGTTTCCGAAGACTTAATAGGTGCTACCGGAAACGTGGAAGGTACCTCAGCGAAATTGGTTTGCACCTCATCCACCAACGCGATAGATGCATGATGGGTAGGTTGGTTCATGATAGCATCACAAATGAATTGTAACTGAGGAGGACGAGTGATGTATGGTAGGAGCATGTTAACATGGAATGTTTTTTCTTTACCCCGCATATTGATGACGTAGTCCACGTCCGTTCTCTTTGCAACCACTTTAAACGGACCTTGCCATGTTACTAACAAGTGATCTACTTTGAGTGGCAGGAGAACAAAAACATCGTCATTGATTGAGAAAGACGTTAGTCGTCTATCTCTGTTAATGCGAGATCTGGTCTTATATTTTGCCATCTCAGATGCTTCAGTCGCCACCTGACATGCATCCACAAGATGTTGGCGTAAATCTGTAACGTATTGATAAGTGGATTTCTTCTTCTTATTATTATTCACATCAGATTCCATCAACAAATCATGTAAGAGAGACATTGGACCTCTTGGGTTCGCACCAAATACCAACTGAAAAGGCGAAAAACCAGTATGATTAGGAACCTCTCTGTACGCAAACAGTACAGCAGGAATAAAACGATCCCATTCTTGAGGAAATGATGTAGTCACCTTCCCCAACAATTGTTTTAATGTCCCATTCCAACGTTCCACGACCCCGTTAGAGCTAGGGTGAAATATAGCACTAAGAGAGTGACGGATACGAAGTGTGTTGAAAACATCTGACATCATACCTGACACGAACTGAGATCCATGATCAGAAAGGATTTCTTCCGGAAACCCTATGCGTGAAAATATAGACAGCAACGCATCTGTTACCGACACTGTGGTAATATTTTTTTAAAGGAATGGCTTCTGGCCATCTCGTACACAGGTCAATACATGTTAATATGTATTGAAAACCTCTGGTCGACCTTACAGACAGTGGTCCTATGATATCAATAGCCAATTTAAAAAAAGGGCGTACAGCAATATCCGTGACCTGTAAAGGTGCTGATTGATGTGCACCCTTACGTGCAACACTTCGACATTCAGCGCAAGATTTACAATAAGTTGAAATGTCTTTATTTACCACAGGCCAATAAAAGTGTTTTAGTAATCTATAAGCCGTACGGGAAATTCCCATATGTCCAGCAAATGGTACGTCATGCGCATTTGACAAAACTAGTGCGCGAAATGACGTAGGTACTATAACTTGTTTGAGAATGAAAGAGTAATTATCAAAACATCGTATCATAATATTATCCTGCATTTGAAACCAATGTCTTGAATTTTTAGAATGTTTAATAGTTCGAGCAATAGCTAATGGGAATAAATGTCCCAAAGAAGGATCCATTTGTTGTTTTGCTATAAATATATTTTTGTCAATGTAATGACAAGTTGTAATGTGTTGATTGTGTATAGAAGAATTTAATTCAATTGTCTCTGCAGCTTGTTGTGCTCTGGTTGTGATCGCGTTAGCAAAAGAGGGATGATTTCTCTCCCAATCAATAATATCCTGTTCAGAACACTCTTTAACCCCCTTTATGTTACCGATAAGTAAATCACAACAAGGTCGATCGAGAGCACACACTCTTACTTTTCCCGAAAAGAACGGAGTATCTATTACCACATCTGCCAGCGGATAAGATTCAACAGTTCCACCGAAAGTTACGCACTTTATAGAGGTTCCCGTAAAGCAAGAAGAAGGAATTAGTGCCTTCCTTAGGCCAATGGTGGTGCAACCGCTGTCACGTAAAATAGAAACAGGTGTGTCAAAAACAAAACCTCTATGGATCACGAGTGAGCCATCCCCATCATTTAAAGACAAAACTGGCAGAGCATGTCCACATCTCAGACGTGGAGTAGATCCAGGTTGAAATAGAGTCATACATTCTCTGCAATTACCACTATTTTCCAGATCAAAACTACATGCATTGGCATGAGTATTATTCTCAATATTGGAAATATTATCATTACCAACGTCAAGCTGACAAGCGTGAGCTTGTGATCTTCCTCTACTTTGACTCCTAGAAAAATGTGTTCCTCTCCGATCCACTGGACAGTCAGACCGATAGTACCCCTTTTTGTCCGTGCGAGAAGAATCATCACGAGATGGTGGTGAGACATGATGTTTGTTATTGTAATTACTGTTATTGTAATCATTACGTGAGGGTCCCGAAAAATGATGTTTGTGAGTGTAATTATTATTGGAGTATTGATTATTTCTTTGCCATGACTTTTTATTATTATGGTTAAAGTTGCGTCTCTCTATACCCCGTGAGGGCGAATGATTATGAGGGAAATTATATCTACCTCTATAGGAATTTTGATAGTCATCCCTATACCGTCGGTCCATGCTGTGAGTGCAAGATCTATCATGAGTGACCGCACAAGCTGGCAAAGTTTCTAGAACCTTCGTCTTACCTAAAGGCAAGTTTGGGTGTGCGACCGAAAATTGTTGAGCCAATTTTTCCATTTCTCCTATATTTGTGGGCTTCCTTTCTTGAAGGAATGAGAAAATTTCAGTATTTACCGAAGATAAAATTTTGTCTCTTAAGAAGAGATCATAAAGACCTTCGAAAGATTTAGTAATATTAGACAGTTCAATCCATCTGTTTAGACACATCTTCACTGAAGACACAAAGTCTTCGACATCCTTACCTTCCACAGGACCCATCGATTTAAATTTTAAACGATATCCTTCCTCATCTAAACAATATTTGCGAAGAAATACTGATTTTATGGATTCATAGTCGTTCCTTTTATCATCGGCAATGTTAAAAAAAGTTTGTAAACTTTCACCAGTAAGTAACCCGACAAAATGTTCAGGCCATGAGGCCTTAGGTAAATTTAAAGCCGTAACTCTTGATTCAAATCTCAAAAGAAAGAATCCTATATCGTCATGTAATGAAGAAAAATTTGGTAATTTTAAATTAATGATCTTAGACGATCCTGTACCAGACGATTCTCTAGAAGAAGAAGATTGTAAACGCAATTTTTCTAACTCAAAAATTTTTTCGCTTTCAAATTTCGCTTGTTCTGCAGCAATTTCTGCTAAACGAATTCTTTCCCTTCTCTCATGTTCCCTCTCTTCTTTCTCTCTTTCTTCTCTTCTTTTTTTTCTTCTCTTTCTTTCTCTTGTCTTTTTTCTTCTCTTTCTTTCTCTTCTTTTTTTTTCTTTTTTTTCTTTCTCTTTTTTTTTTTCTTCTCTTTCTTTCTCTTCTTTGTATTCCGCTATTTCTTTATTTACATAGGCTATAAGATCATCACCCGAGAAATTCAAGTCCTTCCCATTCTGTATAAATCCCGCCTTTACCTTCACAAAGTCCGCCATAATGAAATTAAAGAGTAATGGGCTATAGATTCAAAATGTATATCTCTCCCACTTGTTGCCCAATGACTATACTTAGTCGTAAGGTAATTCAAACCTTTTCAAAACCAACTGTATATACAGTACTTCTTCGTTATGTGTGATATACTTGTCTCTGAAGTATATGATACTTATCAACTAATCTCACAGTGTATCCATAATCATCGTATATATTAACATATCAGCAATTAACAATATACTATAATCCAGTACTAACTATCGCCTTTACTACCTATTTAAAAGCATGCCATACTATCACATTAGACAAAAGATTAACTGACAACGCTGGAAACAAATCAGGAAAGAGACAACAATGTAAAAAGTCATAAAATCCTACAATATAATAAAACAGTTGTTTCCACCGTCAATGAACAGTACAGGACGAGATACAATCATATAGAACTGCTGTACATATTAAAAAGAAAGTCAGAGAAGAACTACAGGTACGAACATAATCATACTGAACTAAATAAGAATTCCACGACAATATGTTACTCGACAGCACAGCTAAACAAATAAGAAAATATTAATCTCAGTCAGAGCGGAAATACGACAGCACTAAATGCTGAATCCCTGAAAGAGATCAATACAATCAAAATCTATAGAACGACGACAACTAAATTTATTCAAAAGATATAATTGAGTGTCGCCCACAAGAAAACATAAAACATAAAAGATACACAAAAATAAGATGTGCCTGACATTTTTAGGACCGGAGACCATGACCCTACCAACATATATTCACTTATATGATTAAAATCCACGACCGCCAATCCTCGTTGTAGACAAGACGCATCAACCTCGCAAAGTAGCCTTGAATCTATGCAATAAACACGGGTCAAGAAAAGAATGTAAAGTCTGGGTTGCACAACGCGTATAAGTGTCCTGTACAAGACGTTCCCTGTTCCTACTTAGGAAATCCACGTGGTCAGCAAATCTGTTTGGTGACGTACGTAAAAGATTAAATCATCCTTCCTGACCATTGCAGACAACCGAAATGATTTCTCGGACATCAGGGTTGAAAGACTTGTCAGACTTGAAAGACCCAAAAGATTGGTTCTGGATACCGTCATGCTTCTCACGATTCATATTATTGGTATAATAAATGTCCACTGGTAACTTTACTTTAGGATTTACAAGTCCGTTCAGGTGATCTTGATGTAATGGTTCACTACAACGATTCAACGTGAAATGGCCTCGAGGTGACAATATTCTTCATAGTAACCTGTGACCGCAGTATATTGTGTCGAAATTTCATATCTGTTCGTAGGCAGTCAAATGTCTGTTCAGCGACTTTAATAGAATATATGTTGTTTGGTATTAATGTCTTCCCAACAGTCCAAGGTCTTGGCATGACCTCGTACGAAAAATTGCAATTTCTATTGATTCCACAAATTCGTGTGCTTGATATCTTGCGTACTTTCCACAGTACAGCATTGTACATATTCCAAACAATTAATTCCTCTCCAACGGAACGAGCCTCCCATATCTGTGGCGTTAAAAGTTTATATTCTTCAGTTGATTGTTTGTGCTCGTTTTCAAACTGTGTCTAGGTTTATATATCATAGGTCCACAAGATTCAGGACAGCCACAATAGTTCATTAACGATACTTTCTATGACTCGAAGATTCCACACAACGATCAATATAACAGCTGGATATTTTAGTAACATTCCATTTATTATTCACGTAGACAATACATCATTACACAGCATGCATAATTAGGTAGATTCAGCAACTCCTATAATCCGTAGGTCCATAAAAATGTTACCTCATTCCTATTCCTACCGTTAGTTGTATTTAATAAACATTAATATGTTTCAAGACACTTCTATTGTAACATTTCCCATATTTCTACCACTGGGTAGAACACACACACAAGCCGCCCATTCAGGGTCAAAACACGCTCTGTCCATTTTTCCTCCACACTGCTCACGTCATGTGCGCAATACACATATCGACAAATTATTATCGTGCTGCGCTCATCAGTACCAAAAGCCTATACATTTTCTAGCGTGTGGCGTGCAATAGCCAGCGCCACATCATACCAATACTAAAACCATATAAAGAGGCACATGATGCGAGCTCTTACAGACCAATAGCTTTGACATATCACATATGGAAAATAATAGAAACTGTGGTGAACAATAGATTAAAATACCACATGGAAAAAAACAATCTTTACAGCTCAACCCAATCAGGGTTTAGGGAAAACAGAAGCACCATGGACCAGCTTATCAGACAAGAAAATGAGGTAATATGAGGATTTAAAAGAAATGCAAAAATAATAGCCGTATTCTTAGATGTAGCAAGTGCATACGATGAATTCTGGAGAGAAGGCATGTTATATAAGAGTAACAAGATAGGGATAACTGGAAACATATACAACTACATTGAAAACTTCTTGGAGGACAGATACTTTACAGTACAGGTAAATAATGACAAATCAGAGCAATACGAGCAACAGAACGGCATCCCTCAAGGCTCAGTATTATCTCCTTCCCTATTTTATGTTATGGTAAATGACTTCGGAGAGGAATTCAGCAACCGAAGAAACAAACTGTCACAATTTGCAGATGATGCAGCTATTTGGAGGACGGGGAAAATCCTTCCCAGATTATATGCAGAATAGCAATAACCCGTCAATAATGACAGAAATAAATATAAAAAAGCTGTAATATATTTTTTAAATATTTTAAAATTCAATATAAAAGTTCTTTGATGACAACATTTATGTGAAAGTGCGTGGATTTGTTTCAAAGAATTTTCCCTGATAAAAAGTGTTTTTAACAAAATCTTTCAAGTATTCATGATTTGTTCCTCGGGTGAGGACGACATAGAGCTGGCCGTGTCCGAAAACAGCTTCAGGAAGGAAAACTCCTACGTGATCAAAAGATTGTCCTTGCGCCTTATTGATCGTCATTGCAAATGCTAAAATCACTGGGAATTGACGACGTCGCATCCTAAATGGAAAACTGCGCTCGCTCGGTTCAAAGTAAATGCGAGGAATTAAAACTCGTTCTCCCTTATTACCACCAGTGGTAATTTCTGCATTAATGGAATTCCGATGCAAGACTTTTATGACCAAACGCGTGCCATTCTATAGCCCGTTTTTTGCGTTCAGATTTTGCAATAGCATGATACATGCAGCAACCTTTAATTTCAGCAAATGCGGTGGCATTCCTGATGGGCACTGCTCGTTAAGAAACTCGGTTGGGAAATCAACTGCTTCGTTGGGATCATCGGAAATCATGGTATCTATGCTCCAATAAACCGTTTCATTTCCAGCAAGCAGCTCCAACAATAAGTCTGAAATACTTTAAATTAAAATTTTGTCTTGAAGAAACAATCAAAAACTTACATTTTAAGGTTTTTTTTTTTTTAACAATATGATGAGTTAAATCCGTTTCCGGAATGAAACTGGGTTCAACAATCAAAAACTTACATTTTATTCATATATCACTGTCACTCACTTTGTGTTGCACAATTCACCGACTTTTCTTCGTTGAGTGTTACTATTTTCGGGAGAGTACATTTAAGGGAACCAATACAATTATTGTCTAACTTTCAACCACAGTTGCATCCGTTAAATGTGACCGACGTACAAACGGCGAGAATTGTGGAGTTTGATCTTACTTATTTACTTAGTCGTTCCCCTTCTACTGTGAGGTGTAGAGGTTTGGAAGAGAGCGCCAGACTATCCTATCGGCTGTCTTCCTCCTGGCCTGGTTCCATTCTAGTCCTCGGTCCTTCAAAGATTGTCTAATGTTGTCCTCCCAGCGGACTCTGGGTCGTCCTGCAGGTCTGGATCCCTGGCTCTTTGTTTCCCATGCTTGTCGTGGTAGCCGATCTTCTCCCATTCTGCAGACATGGCCAAACCATCTTAGTTGGGACTGTTCTACTTGGGTCTGCAGGGGGTGGGATTTTAGGCCTTGACGTATCGTCTGGTTGCGGACCATGTCTCTTCTTGTTACTTAGCCCACCTTAATCAGATACCTCTTTTCTGAGGTTTGGATCTGGCTTTTATGGGTTGTAGTCATTGCCCATGACTCGCATCCATATGTCAAGACTGGGACATAGGTGGAGCGGTATACAGCCATCTTCGTTTTCTTACCAACCTCTCTCTTGCTGAGGAATCCTCGATTTATGGCCTGAAAAAGTATCACAGCTGCTGCTTTTCGAGTGACCAACTCTTCTTTGATGCCCCCCTTTCGGTCTATAATAGCTCCGAGATATTTAAAGTGGTCGACCTGCTCCAGGACCTGTTCTCCCAGCTTAATCTGATGTCTTCTTTCTTCTCGTGATATCACCATGGATTTTGTTTTAGAGCTGCTTATGACCATCCCTCTCTTCTCCAGCTCTTCCTTCCAGACTTGCAGGTTGGATTGGAGATGTGCCTCTGATTTAGCAATCAGGGCAACATCATCAGCAAATGCCAGCTCTGAAATATATACCTGTCTCATCTTCCAGTACCCCACTGAATACTTTCTTGTTCTCTCCTTACATGACTTGATGACATCGTCCATGAGGAGTATGAAAAGATAAGGTGACAGAATATCACCTTGTCTTACACCAGTGGTGGTGGTCCTGAACTCTTCTGACTCATGGTTTGCTGTCCTCACATAATTTCTGCAAGACTTGTTGAAGCTCTGTATAGCATGAATCAGAGGTGCTGGAATGTTCTTCCTTGCTAAACAGTCCCAAAGTTTGCTCCAGGGGACCCTGTCAAATGCCTTTTCCAGATCTATGAAACAAAGATGGATCTCACTCTTATACTCAAGAGCCTTTTCACTCAGCTGTCTGAGTGTGAAGATTAGGTCTTGAGTACTTCGGTTTGCTCGGAATCCGCACTGGACCTCATCCAATTGTGGCTCAGCTAGGCGTCGGAGTTTCTGCTCTAGGATTCTAGAGTAGATTTTACCAGAGACACTGAGAAGGGATATGCCTCTATGGTTTCCACATTGTCGATTGTCACCCTTTTTGAAAATTGGTGTTATGATGGCAATCTCCCAGTCCTTTGGTATGGTCTTGTTGCACCACGCTGCCTGTAGGACCCTTAAGAGTAATAGGTCGCCTGATGCTCCCAGGTACTTATCCATTTCTGGTATTATACCATCATGCCCTGCTGCTTTGCTCATCTATATTTTCTCCAGTGCTGCCTTCAGTTCTTCCATCTTTATGTCATCTTCATCACCATTTGTTTCCTCTTCTGTGCTAGTGGTTATCATTTCTGATGCTTGACCTTGTTCACCATCAAGGAGTTCTGAGAAATATTCTTTCCATCTTTCCATTACTTCCTTCTGGGCAGTAAGCAACTTGCCTTGCTTGTTCTTTATAAATTTGAGAGGGCATTGTTTTTCCTTCCTCATGTCCTTTAGGGTCTTATAGAACAATTTCTGGTTTTCTTGCGCATCTTTTTCTAGCTTTTCTCCAAATTCTTCCCAGGGCTTTTGTTTTGCTGTTAACACCTTGTTCTTTGCTTCTGTTCTGAGTATCACATATTCTCTATATTTCTCTATTTGTCCTGCTGTGTTTTTAGCTCCTAAGTATTGTTTCCATGCCATTTTCTTCTCTCTTATTTTCCCTTTGACTTCCTCTGTCCACCAAGGTGTCCTCTTTCTCTTGTTCCCAAGTCGGACTTCACCACATGCTTCTGCAGCAGCTGTCTTTATGATGTCCTTGAATTTAAGCCACAGGGTTTGCAAGTCATCAGGTTGTTCTTCTGTGTTTCTCACCGCTGTAGCAATAAGCCCCTGATATCTGGTCTTAATTTCTGGCTCTCTCTGCTTGTATGTCTTAATGTTCATTTCTTCCGTTCGTTTACTTGGTTTCTTTCGTGATGCTCATCAGTTCCTAGGCTGAGCAACTCTTTCAGTTGTTCTTTTGATTGTAAGCAGGTAGTGATCACTTCCATCTCTGGCCCCCTCCAGACTCTAGCATCCGGATATATTTGAATGAGCTCCTCCTAACAATGGCATAGTCGATCACTGACTTCTCATTCTTTGTTGGTGCACACCTAGTATATGCATGTATGCGCTTATGGGAGAACTTTGTGTTGGTAATGATCAGATTCTGCTCACTGCAGAATCTAAGGAGTCGCTCCCCATTGTCATTGAGAGTATCTTCTCCATATCTTCCGATAACTCCACCCCATCTAGCATGGTCATTTCGAACTCTGGCATTGAAATCTCCGAGCATGATAATTTCATCTAGGCAGTCATCCACTGTCCTTTGACGCAACTCGAAGAATTCCTCCTTGACCTCTGCTCTCTCATCCTCATTTGGCCCATACACTATGACCAGGTTGACTATGGTTTCTCCTTCTTTTAGTTTTACAACCATAATGTGCTCCAAGACAAAGTTCCATCTCTTGATACTATATTTCTGGTTTTTGGCCACAATGCAACCCACGCCCCCTTTAGCTCTTTCAGATGTGGGTACACCACTGTAGAGCAGCGTGTTGCCATCGAGATCCACGACTCCTTGTCCCTTTTTCTTTGTTTCCGTAATAGCCAGGATTTCCAGTTTTGCTTTCCTCATATCTTCCACCAGCTCCTCTTCTTTACCATTTATACTTCTTGTGTTCCAAGTTCCATAAGTCGTAGTCCGTTCCAGTTCGTCGCCTTTAGAATCAGTCCAGTTTTGTTTTCTCTCTTGTATTTCGTGTAAACAGGTTTTAAAGCAAACAGGTGATTGGCCTGTTGTGCCTTTGCATGGTGGAGGGGCTGCCTCCTTACGGCCTCCATGCAGGCCGCTCTCCTCCTTTTTCAGCCGGGCTTGGAACCGGCCTAGGCGGAGTTGGAGTTTGATCTGCAAGCCCAAATTAACTAGATCGCAGAATGGATGGCTAAGTGGGGCTTCCAACTAAACGCTAAAAAAACAGTCGGAATCATATTCAGTAGAGGTTGAATTATAAAAAAAATAAAACAATTGACCAAAAAAAAGAAAAAGAAAATCCAAGTGCACAAAATTAAAACAGCAGGACCAACCAAGTATTTAGGCATGACTTTAGATCAACAACTAAACTGGGCAAAAAAAAAAACAAAACAAAAAACATATAGACATGCTGGTTGAAAGCTGCAGAGGACCCACTAATATGATGGGATACCTCTAGTTGAGAGCTGCGGAGGACCCACTAATATGATGAGATACCTAAAAGGTAGTGGATGGGGAGCAAGCATCAAGTCACTTCTCATGTTCTACAGGTCATCTGTAAGGGGGGAAAATGGACTATGCAAGCATAGTATATGACTCTGCAGCTCACAGCAATAAGAAAAAATCGGACAAAATACAGCACCAGGCACTAAGTACAATTGCTGGAGCCTCAAGATCAACATCACTTGAAGCACTAGGGGTAGCACTAGGAATAATACCCCTCAAGCTAAGAAGAAAAGAACTTAGACTGAATTACATGGGCAAAGTCCTAATTGACAAAAACCACCCAGCCCATGCAATGTTTGTGAAGAATTTCACTATGACCTGGGATACCCCTCTGGCACCCATAAGATACCCAATACGATGAAAGTGCATGGAAGAAATAGAAGAAAACAGTATTATAACAAATGCAATAAAATGTAGTAGTAAATACACACCAGTGATTCCTCCTTGGGAGCTCAAGAAACCAAACATTGACTCTTTCAGATTTAATAAATAAAAAAGCAGAAAAAACGACATTAAAATCCCAGCCAGAGAATTTATAGAACATAAAACTAAGGGCAGCTTGAAAATATACACTGGTGGATCTAAGACAGAAAATGAAGAACTTGGAAAAGGAATACACATACCAGTCTGGAAGCTGAAGAAAAGTTTTAGTTTAATTGAAAACGCATCAATATTCAAGGCAGAAATTGTGGCAATAGCAAAAGCACTTGAAATAATTACTGACAAGCCCCTCCCAAAAAGCTAACAATCCTAACTGACTCATTGTCAACTCTTCAAGCACTAAGAAACTCACATGAATGTAGCCGACCAGACATAGCAGAAGAAGTGTTGCAACTTCATTCATAACCCTCCACTCCCAAAGGAGCAAAGGCCTTCAACAAACACATGCCAAGTCCTCCTGTCACGTGCCATCATCTCAAGTTCTTTCCACGTTCTCCTCATCATTTTCAAATCTGTTTCCAGCTCTCTTCTCCATGTCCTTCTTGGTCTACCTCTGCCTCTCTTGCCCTGGGGTTTAAAGAACAAGGACTGCCTTTTAATGCTATCAACAGGTTTCCTCAGTGTGTGTCCTATCCATCGCCATCGTCTTCTTCTCATCTCTTGTTCCACTGGCACTTGTTTAGTTCTTGTCCTCAGTTCCATGTTGGTAACCTTGTCATACCATTTCAATCCCTCTATTCTACGCAAGCACCCATTTATGAAAGTCTGTAGCTTTTTAGTTGTTGTCTTTGTTGTTCTCCATGTCTCAGAGCCATACAATAGGACTGACTTCACATTTGAGTTGAAGATTCTTATTTTCGTGTTGGATCCAATTTCTCTTGATCTCCATATATTTCCCAATGCAATGAAAGCTCCTCTTGCTTTTTGTATTCTTATTTTGATATCACTGTCTGTTCCTCCAACTTTGTCTATATTGCTGCCAAGATATGTGCACGATTCTACATCCTGTATTGGTGTTTCTTCAAGTTCAACCCTGTTATCAGTACCTGCATTTATTCTCATTACTTTTGTCTTTTCCCTGTGTATTTTCAGACCCAATTGCTGTGACCTCTCATCGAGTGTTTTTAATTTTTCCTGCATCTGATTTCGGTTATGGGACAGAAGAGCCAAGTCATCAGCAAAATCCAGATCATCCAACTGCTTAGTCAGAGTCCACTGGATTCCATTTCTGTTGTGTGTTGTCGATGATCTCATTACCCAGTCTATTGCTAGTAAGAAAAGAAATGGAGAAGTGTTGCAACTTAGTACACACATAAATAATAGGGCTGCTCAGTATTATTAGCGTGGATACCCTCTCACGTGGGAATAGAAGGAAACGAGGTGGCCGACAGGGGAGCAAAAACAGGAAGAAGCGGCGCAAACCACATAAACTCAGGGTTAGGCACAACTGAGATCAAAAGTATAATTAGAAATATCATAACAAAGGAATGGAAAGAAAACTGGAAAGAGAGCCAGAAATGCAGACATACCTATAAACTGCTAAAAGATCCAACCCGGACATGTCAGATATCTAGAGAACCAAAAATACCATGTAACAGAAAACTGATTAGACTTTAGCTAGGAACAGGCTATTTCATTGTGGAGGAACCCTACTGTACAATATGTCTGGAGAAAAACACCAAAGCACATTATGTGTTAACATGCAAAAAATACGAACAGCACAGAAAACCACTAATGGAATACATGAGAACCCAAAACTCAACATTACGTTTACTGGAAAATGTACTGAAAGTTGACCTACCCAGGGAGCTACACAACATAATAAAATTGTATATTACCAAAACAAGAACCAACATATAACAACTAGAACAAATTACAGCCTGGAAGAGCCAACACCCAAGAAAAACAACAAAGTAATACACTATGTGACGGTATTGCCTCCCGTGCTTAGCAGTAGTGGTCCAACAGTGGCAAAAACTCAAGAGTATCTATTATAGGCTTCAATGGAGTCTATCTTTACACACGATTACTCTTGGCAGAAATGTATATAGAAGAGTAGTAAAGCTTCTATCACATGGGAGTCTTCACAAGATATTCAAAAAGCGAAAACAATGCAGGCTGCTGCTGAGCACGTTAATTCTGTAATCTGCTGACAACTTTTGTGAAGGATTTAAGCACTTCTTAAGTTCAGCTCGTTTAAGCCCTAACCCCTGATTTACTCAGTGGAATTCTATTATTCTAGTATAGCTCTGTTTAGAGTGTGTGTAGTAATTTGACTGAGACAAACATGCAGTAACTTTAAAATGATTAAATCGAAGTTAAATTTGTAACATTACAAATAACAAAATTTAATAATCACTTATGGTTTTAACAGTTGGAAAATAATTTGAATAGTTATAAATCAAGAAAAGTAATCTTCACAGTCTTTAGGGAATGTGAGATATTACTAGAAGTTCAAGTGGCAGCATATATTTGAACTTAGCTGCCAATGACGGTTCTGCTCCTTCTTATGGTTCGTTCTTTTCACTCTGCTCGCGCTCGTCTCTGATCAAGGTTGTCGGGGGTAGCTCGTTTCCCAGAAACGTCAAGGATAGTGTACCACGTGCATCCTTCGTCTTAAAGCTTAGGCCACGGTTCCCTTCTTGTTCCAGAGATAGTACTTTCTGCTAGTACCACCAATAACTATGGTAAAAGAATAGAACGAAACGCTCTTCTGGGTATGGCGTTTTCCACCCCATAGATATGGTTTCCTATCTTCCCATACCACCATCCCAATTACTCAGATTTTACCCTCGATGAGAATTAAATTTAATCCCTCGGGATAAAACTTTCTTTACATTTAAATAGAATAGCTTTCACAGTTACTTTATATTCAAATGAAAAGGTTAATAATACGGATAGAGTCTGTTTACATATACATCTCCACTGATTGAAAAGTGTTCACAATATAAATTGAATTTGTTTTTATTTATGTTTACACTTATTGAAACTTCCATTACTTTAAAATTAATATTTTCACATAGACATTTACACTAGTTTAAAGCTTGAAAACTTACATTAATTTTAAAGTGACTATGTTTATAGGAGCATTTACACTGCTTTGAAAATGTAAGTATTATACTTAGAATGTACATCATTTATTTCATCTTTCCCTCCCTGCTCCATAGGGAACCCAGATCTACGTTATGCTTTTAGTTCTCTTTACGAAACTATCAATAAAGCAATCACTAGCCCGTGTAGTGGTGGTTCATGAATCATCATTCTATACGCTGAGGTTGCCAGCCTCAAATGACTTGGGCGTCCTGTAACACATTAAAATTCACATGGAAATATATATATATATATATATATATATATATATATATATATATATATATATATATATATATATGTGTGTGCGTGTGCGTGCGTGCGTGTGTGTGTGTGTGTGTGTGTGTGTGTGTGTGTGTTAGTTCACATGTTAGTAATAAAATATAGAATGAAAAATGCACTACTTACGCCAATCTTGGCTCACAGACGTTTTCGTTCAGAGGACTTTAAAAAAATCACTTGCAGCTGCCTTCTTTCACGTGTACTGGGGGTCGTTAATTTTAACTTCAATTCCCTCTGACTCCCTGTCTTTCTTCAGTTTCCTAGTCCCGGTGTTCCTTATTAAATAGTAGAAATTTCCTGTGCTTTGTAAGTCTTATGTGGTTCTCCAATAAAAGGCCCGGTTTAAAAAAGGAATTATGAATCTAGTCTTCACTCTGGCGAGGTTTGATGTTGTCTTGGCGAGCGTGAAATTCACAGTGAAATAAAAATGCGAAATGGTCAGACTTTATTACTATCTTCCCACGCCTTCGTTTGTTATGGAGTTAGATAATCGCTCCAATCATATTCAAACATGTCGGATGTGTTACTTTCAAAATATTTCCAACATGGAAAAATTTTGCAAAGGTCACGTCTCCTATATATGGCAATAAGATGTCCGATGCCCTTGTGTACAAACTTACAGGCAGATCGGTAGACACACATGACAACATGGGTAAGCTGTAATACTTATTACTTTGTTAGAAGGTAATGTTGTCATAACAAGTCGGCCCGGAAGAGATAATGTCACACTTGTCTTCCCACATGTGTCACACAGACAGTAATCTCGTTATCTGTCGTATAAGTACGCAAAACTTCGTGTTTGCCCAGCTGGATTACCAACCGAAGACACCAATTTATGCGTTAAAAAAACAGACACCAGCAATAATAAAAAAGTTATTAAAAAAAACAACAAAGATCAACTTGGAAACATTACATGAAATTGCGGAACTTTTAGTAACCTACTCGTATTAAAAGGTATAAACATTTCTGTATTTTAAGTGTGTTTATAACCTGGAAAACTAATCTAAATATTTGAACATTCAAGACTAAATTACTAATCTTACGCGCTAAGACTTTTGAAAATTCAAATTTGAATTACAAATCTTGCACGCTAAAACTTAAAACATTCAAGTCTGAATTACAACACTTACCCGATAATATTATAGAGTATTCAAGACTGGATTACAAATCGTACACGCTAAAACTTTGAAAGTCCAAATCTGAATTACAACACTTACACGCTAAAACTGTGAACATTCAAGTCTGAGTTACAACACTCATCACTAAAACAACCACAGAAACTGAGCAGTAATAAAATGCATTTCCTTGTCACAAAATGAACATTTTGAACACACTTCTAGCTCGGTCTCAGCTAACTGCTGTAGCGGGCATGGACTTATGAACCATCCTGAGAAGGTCACGCAAAGTTGAATCATCTCTGTTCGAAACAGCGCCGTCAGGTTATCAACAAGCGTTATTGTGTAAACTTCATTAATTCACTTCGTTATTCCATGTTAGTAGTGGCAGCTTTTGGCATAGGCAACCTAGGCTTTGGTCAAGGGCCACGCGGTGTTAGAGACCTTGCGCACAAGAATATGCTTGTCGATACAACAGGAACTTATTCATCTTCTTCGTTCACGTTCAGGCGTTAAACTAGAATATGTTCAAAGAAAGCAATGGTCGCTTGAAGTTGTTAGTATCTCCACATATTTTTTTTTCTTCCAGGAATGGTACTGGTGATGGGCATATGTGCTTTTTCTTTTTCTCATATGTTGGGCAGCGTAGAAATTTTTTTATTTGTGCCACAGTTACAGTCATCAATAGTTCCTATATTTAGCTTGTTGAATAGATGGTATCCCACCCAATATGTTAAACGGCCTGTGCGAAATCTGAAGATTGCTGCTTGTTCACCTCTGATATGCTGGTAATATGCGTCATTTTTTTTATAATGGGATGGCCTGAATGCTCTGCTTCCCATTTAGTTTCTGTATTTGCTTACTTACTTAGTCGTTTCTTTTCTACCGTCGGGTGTAGAGGTTTGTCGGAGAGAGATCTATACTATCCTATCGTCTGTCTTTCTACTGGCCTGGTTCCAATTTAGTCCTCGGTCTGCCATGGATTATCTAATGTTGTCCTCCCAGCCAACTCCGGGTCGTTCAGGAGGTCTGGATCCCTGGCTCTTAGTTTCCCATATTTGTCGTGGTAGCCTATCTTCTTCCATTCCGCATACATGGCTAAACCATCCAGTGGCGTCACTAGGGGTGTGCGGACCGCACCGGGTGACACCATCAGAGGGGGTGACACCAAAATGACTGTCTATAAAATTGTTGTGCAGTGTTCCAGCAGAAATTTATTATTTTTTATAAAAATGTCCCTGTAATTAGTTATAACCACACAAACATTTTTCTTAAGCCCAGCATACATGTACTGTATCAATATACTTACGTTTTTACTTCAAATTCTGTTGTTTTCTTACCGAATTTTCACTTTAACTACATGAAACTATGTAAATGTAAATGCATTTAGGCAGTGCATATTATATTGTAATTTTAATTTTGCTAATTGTTTATGTCACTACTATTGCCATTACATTCAGCGAAATACGGGAATTAAGATTTACGAGCAACATTAGTACAAAAAACATTACTAAGGATCCTGTATGGTCTGGTACGGGAGGAGGTCCATGGGAGTGACACAATGAGATACCGGACTGGGTGACACCAACCCTAGTGACGCCACTGAAACCATCGCAGTTGGGACTGTTCCATCTGGGTCTGCAGAGGCTTGGCCTCTTCATAAGTTATGCTTGTGATGAATTTATTCAGAAGGGGTGTCGCAAGTTCACTTGCCTAGTCCTCGACCAACATAAAACCGCCACTGCTTGTTAGACATTTTCATCGCGGTGTATTAAAGAGTGGTGTGTTAAAGATTGCACAGCTATGCGTGCTCTGTCCAAATGAAATCAAGCATTAAGTCTAGCTTCATTAATTTTTCATCTAAACCTGTGGGCAAAGAGGAAGAAATGTCTGGGAGCAATTATGTTAGCCATTTTGGTTCCTCTCAACGACTTGTAACTATCTCTACTTGCCTATCTCTGGGTAGCTCACTTTATTCTGTAACAGACACGTGAAAGAGCCGAAGTACGCTGAAAGAGTTCGCTTATGTCCTTTTATTTAGGGTGACCAGGCGTGTTATTTTTACAGTGGCTCTGTTGTCCTGGTGTCAAAATAAAGCGCAATATAACGTCCCTACGTTTCTACAAAATTAATTTTTGGTGAAATGAAGAACTTATGGTGCGGAATGCTGGAGAGTAACAGAGAAGGAAATGTCGTATTTTCCACTTTCCACACAATCTGCCTCAGGAGAATTCTCCAAATGTTTTGGCTGAATACCATCACCAATCAA
The DNA here is from genome assembly GCA_024509875.1 of Oreohelix idahoensis. Lineage (NCBI taxonomy): Eukaryota > Metazoa > Mollusca > Gastropoda > Stylommatophora > Oreohelicidae > Oreohelix > Oreohelix idahoensis. Next base: position 408,917 of record JAMPIV010016210.1, on the reverse strand, counting down.
GAATTACTTACTCGGAGCAACCAAGAGGACATGCACACCATCGTAGCTTACGGAGCTGGAGCTGGTTTGCCACGTCCTCAGAAGAGACGCTGAAGTCATCACAAGAACAGCTATGCTATGGACACATGAAGGAAGGCGAAAGAGAGGCCGACCGAAAACAACTTGGAGGAAAACTGTGGAGGCCGAGATGCAAAGACTGAACCAGAGCTCGGGCACTGCACGAAAGATGGCCGCCGACCAAGCAAAGTGGAAACAGTTTGTTGCTGCCCAACAAGACACCACCAGGCGTGATGGCCACTGATTGCTTGGACAGTCGCGGCTAAGGATAATAGAAGAAGAAGAAATGAAGAATAGTGGCATGTGTTCTTCGATGCCATACAAACAAGTCGCCCACGTCTTTAAAGTTAGCGTTCAACCTAACCATAACCCTTGCCTCTTTCTACTGCCTCTTTCTACTGCGTCTCTGAATTTTTAAATTTTTTTAAAAGTCCTCATCGAACACACAAGCGATCAGTTCAATCATATTTTTTTACGGATATTTGGATCATTTTGACTTTATCTGATAGCAGGCACGCCAGTTCTTATATTACCAAGAATCATTAGTAAAGTATGTTTTCTGGGGTAAGCAACATCAGACGCGCTTATAATACTTGCTATTACCAGTTTGATCACTAATACCGCCGTCTATGCTGTATTTTAGCTAGCGCTTTTTTGCTTGTTTGTTTGTATGTTTGTTTTAAGGTAGAAAGCAAATATCATGTGAGGTTGTTTTATACAGCCTTTTTTGTTTTAAATAAAAGACCTGTACAGGGTTGTTTGTTTAGGTGAAGTGCACGCTTTGTTCAAAGGATGTGAATGAATGTCATGATGTCTAGTATTTCTAGATCACTATCAACTCTATTTCGCTCCATATGGAGCAAGTATCAGTCACTGCAGATTGTCCTATAGAAAAAGTATACTTGAGAGCGCACGCTCTTGCAGCGGCTGTTTCTGTAGCAATATTTTAATGATAAGGCTGCTAAGCACCTAACATACATCGTCATTTAGAACTCCCTGATGGAGCAATAGCTATATTTTTTCTTTGTTTTTTTTTTTAGAGACCCCCGGGCACTACATTGGGCAAGATCACAATGCTGGAACTGAAACTGTATTGTTTAATTCTATCAATTTTATCATGTTTTTAAACTCGTTCATTCTCTGTCGTGACCTAGGGAACTGCATAATTTAGTCAAACAGTATTTAACAAGAACAAAAGTTAATATATCGTAATAGGGAAAGTGAAGGTCTGATAATGTTCTTACAATACATATGACTTATGGCAAGTGAAAGTCAATTAAATATCTAACTGGAAACACCAGGCCTTTATACTCTTCCCCCTGAATATTATTTATGTTTGGTGTTTTTGTTTTGTTTTGTTTTGTTTTATCTCGTTTTTTTGTTTGTTTGTTTTTTAACATACAAGCATAATTGGTAATTTTGATTTGCCCTATTTACGCTGATTTGACAGATGTGATGCCACTTTCCCGTTTCGACAGTTATTCATATTATTTTGAATTGAAAACAATATATATCCTAATAATACCCCATCAGAGGTTGAACTCTGTATTTTTCATCAATAAATTGGAGAAAAAAACCCAATTCTCTGTCGTCAAATTTCTTTTTTTTTCTTTTATTATCTGTTTTTCTGTGACATTATTTTAGTCGATCTCTGCGTCACTCCGGCAGTGATCAGTTACATTTGCTTTACTGATTTTATTACGTGCTTTTCAGTGGTCAGCACCTTTTTTCTTTCTCTGCTATGTAGCAGATATTTTATATTTTAAAACATTCTTACACTCCTCTCAACGATAAGTCGTCATGTCTGTTTGTTTACCTGTTCCTCTCTGCTGGAGAAGGAACTGATAGATAATATTAGCCGACAACCATGTTGGTTAATTTCGGGTGTGCCCGACATCAGGATACGGAGTAACATTAAAATCGCCCAGCGCAGTTGTTTAATCGCTGATAAAGCCAGGGTGCGTTCTCTGCCAAGATGTTAAAGAGACGGATTTTGTGTGCTCAAGAGATAGATAACGAGATTACTCGTCTGTGCGACACATTTTGGACAGACGTGCATGACATCATCGTTTCCGGCACACCTTGTTACAAAGACATTAATTTATATTAAAGTAATAATAAGTTATATGTAAACATGGCCGAGAGAGGATCGGATGTTTTCTTTCCAAATATGGGAGACGTGACATTTTGCATCACGCATATTATTTCAGGCGGAAATAATTTTGAAACTACACGCATGTTTGAAACGATTTGAGCTTTCTTAGCATCGTAACAAAAGAAATGCGGGGGAGGAAGGGCCATATAACCTGACCTTTCCGCAGTTTTAAGACACTGTGAAGATCGCTTGCTAAGACGAAACCAGACTGCCAGAAGTTAGAATTCAGAATTCCATTTTTCAGACCGGACTGTTGTTTGAGTATTTTGAAGAACTTAAACAGCCCAGGAAATCTCTTTCATTTAATAAGGAACCGGAATCTGAGGAAACTGAAAACACGAAGTCGTAGTTTGAATCTAGTGTTAAAAAACGACCCCCAAGAACACGTGTAAGAGGCTTATTATTTATTCATCTGAGCAAACAGTCTGTGAGCCAAGATTGGCGTAAGTTGTACGTTTTACATTTTATATTTTCATTACTAACATGTGAAGACATGTGGGAACTAATATATATATATATATATATATATATATATATATATATATATATATATATATATATATATATATATATATATATATATATATATACATTTTAGGATGTAATTTTAGACTGGGTAATTAATTTATGATCTGGTCCACGGTGTATATTTGCGCTCATGCTGGCATTCTCACACTGGAGTGGGCAATCTAAATGAAACACACCGTTGCCATCTTTGAAACGTGTGAGACGCAGAATATGTAATGAGAGACGGCTTTTGGTTTTAGACATCTTGGCGCTGTCTGACACCAGAGGAAAACACCTTGTTGAGCACGAAACCGTAAGAAGTGTGAGTAGGGCAACGGATATCGTGGGATGTTACCATTAGTGGGCGGACCTTGAGTTGTGTCGATTAGGAAGATAATCTTGAATAAGATGTGATCTCATGTGATCCAAACTGAGCATATGACTCCTGATTTGCTCCCAAGAGGGATGGGCGGAGCTTTTCCTGACATTTTGACGTGGCTATCATGTGGTACAGGAGTGTATATGTAGATTTAAACTGAAACAGTGAGAGAGTCAAGTCAGAGTTGAAAAGAAGCCAGATCGTCTTGTGCGGTATGCATCCTCGGTACGATTCCCTAGTGAGGTAGAGGAGGATATCGCATATGTTGCGTCTGTGCTAAGAGAACTAACGACACAGAGGTATGCTTGCATATGAGTACATTTTTTATAATACTTTAGATTTAGTAATATTAGACGTTTCAGGTTTAGGATTTATTGCTTTTTAGAGTTTGTCTATCTATAACAGTTTGATAGAAGCTGATTTGCGACGTATGTGTTTTCTAGTGTAATTTCATCGCTAATTTTTGAACAGTGAGACTGTGTTAAATTTGTAAAGTATTAAGTGCATTTATAAGAGGAATTCTAGTGTCGCACTGCGCTGTATACAAGTGTATACTTATTACCATTATTATTATTTGTGTAGTGTTAAGTAATAGTTATATTGCATTCTTGTGAGCCGTAAGTGTGGTTAATTTTACATCAGTGATTTTTGTAAGAGAAAGATTAGGGTACCCTCTAGCTCCGTGAGTAGCCTATGCCTATTACGTTTAGTATAGAGCTGTAATAATAGAGTATATATATATATATATATATATATATATATATATATATATATATATATATATATATATATATATATATATATATATATATATATATATATTTATATGTGCTTGTTCTTTCGAGCAGCTAGGCCTCTAAGATACTGATAAAATGTGGTCATTTAGACCAGTGAGTTGTGTATAATATTTCATCATAGATAGAAGTGTTTCATTTAAGTTTTCTCTCGCGTGATGATGTAGTTAGTATTTAGTAGGAGTATGAAGGCATTATTGTTGACTGAGATATGTTTATTGTTTATTACACATATACACAGACCTGCATGAACACACACACACACATGGTCATTTAAGCGCATCTACAAGCATATTTTTACGCATGTGTAACACCACACACAACATATACACACACACACACACACGGACATATAAGTGCATGTGCTTGCATATTTTCACACATATGTATGTATTATTACGTAGATGATGTTTGTCCATTAGTACGATGCTAGTTTATTTTGTTTCATTTTATTTCAGAGAGTCCAGCAGTCTGTGCTGGGTTATATGGTGTTACGTAGATAATACCTAAATAGCTTGGTTAAATGGTGTTGTATAGGAATTGCCTACAAAAAGTAAACTTGTGGACAACATTGTTTTCTGTATGATTCATATGCTATCTGATCATTAATAAAAGTGGGACCCCTGTCATCAAGAGAGTTTTTCTGTGACTGCGGAACGTGTGTGAAAGTAGGCCAGAGAGAGTGACGACAACATTACACACAAATCCTTATTCTTCTTCACACATCGTTTTCGCACTGTCACACACACACACACACACACACACACACACACACACACACACACACACACACACACACACACACACACACACACACACACACATATATATATATATATATATATATTTATTTATTTATTTATTTATTTATTATTTTTTTTTTTCTTAACCAGCGGCACTTGGGTTTTCAGCCCTTCGGCCCAATGACATGTCATTGCGAGGCTGGGGAACCTGAGGACTTTCCTTCCAACCCGGTCAGGAGCTTCGCTCCTTCCCATCCACAGAGGGTTTATCACAGGAGCCGTTCAGGTTATTCAGTCAAATTTCCGGCCGTAAACATTTCTTCAAACGCCGCCACCCGGGTTTGAACCATGAACACCTGGTCGCCAGTACAACGCCGAAGCCATTACACCAGCGCGGCTCCCATATATATATATATATATATATATATATATATATATATATATATATATATATATATATATATATATATATATATATATATATATATATATATATATATATATATATATATATATATATATATATATATATATATATATACATACATACATACATATATATATATATATACATTGCTACGCGAATATTGATATGTGAAAATTGCTTAATGGATGTAGATGACAAACTTAAAAAAGAACAGACAGGATCTCGTGCAGGAAGATCATGCACAGACCGGAAAGTAACACTCAGAATCATTATAGAACAATCAAATGAGTGGCAGACCCCCTTGTATGTACATTTTATGGACTTCGAAAAGGCTTTCGACAGTATATACCGTACTGTGATGTTGAAAATCCTGAGACATTATGGAATCCCAGAGAAATTCATTAAAATCATCCAAGATTTCTATCAGGAGGCATCATGTAAAGTAGTACACAAAGGAAAACTATCAGAGCCCTTCACAGTACAAAGTGGAGTCAGAATAGGATGTCTGCTATCACCAACAATTTTTCTCATGGTCATAGACTGGGTTATGAGACAGACAACAGAGGGAGAGAAAACTGGAATACAGTGGACATTTAACACACATCTGGAGGATCTAGACTTTGCAGATGATTTGTGCCTTCTGTCACACAGACAGCAAGATGTGCAGGAGAAAACAAATAGATTAGTAACAGAAGCAGCAAAGATGGGACTGCACGTACATGTAAATAAAACAAAAGAAATGAGAATAAATAATAGGCAGACGGACTCGATGAAGATTAATGATCATGTCATTGAAGAAGTAGAAAACTTTACATATCTAGGGAGCAACATTGACAAAGGAGGGGGAACTGCTGGTGACCTCTGCTCAAAGATAAATAAAGCCAGATGCGCTTTTAATGCCCTTCGACCAATATGGAACTCTTCAGCTATATCCAGAGGGAACAAAATTAGAATCTTTAACTCAGATGTGAAGTCAGTCTTGCTGTATGGCTCTGAGATATGGCATGTCTCAAAGAGTATCACCGCCAAGCTACAGACATTTGTAAATAGATGTCTCCGATGGATCCTTCGTATAAGGTGGCCAGATGTAACAACAAATATAGAGCTAAGGAAAAGATGCGGACAACAGCCAATACAGACAGAAATTAAGGTAAGAAAGTGGGGATAGATAGGACATACACTTATAAGAGAAAAATCAAGCATAGTCAGAATTGCCCTTGACTGGAACTCACAGGGGAAAAGAAGAGTCGGGAGGCTAAAGAGAACTTGAAGAAGAACAAGAGGAAGCTAGATAAATTGGAATGACTTGTGCACAGATGAAAAAGACAGCCCCGAATATAAATCAATGGAGAGCAACTGTTTCTGCCCTATGTTCCACAGGGAACGAATAGGAATGATGATGATGATGAATATTGATATGTGAAAATTGCTAAATGGATGTCTAAGTCATTTGAGGCTGGCAATCTCATCATAAAGAATGATGATTTCATGAACCACCACTGAAAGGGCTGGTGACTGCTTTATTGCTAGTTTCTTAAAGAGAACTAAAAAGCATAAGTAGTCCCAAGTTCCATATGGAGCAGGGAGGGAAAAATGAAAGAAATGATGTACATTCTAATTATAATATTTCATTTTCAAACCAGTGTAAATGTCTATTTAAACATATGCACTTTAAAATTAATGAAAGTTTCAAAGCTTTTCAATCAGTGTAGATGTAAATGAAAACATATTCAATCTATATTGTGAACACTTTCCAATCAGTGTAGATGTTAATGTAAACATATTCTATCTATACTATTAACCTTTTCATTTGAATGTAAAGTAAATATAAAGCTATTCAATTTAAATGTAAAGAAAGTTTCCTCTCGAGGGATTAAGTTTAATTCTCATCGAGGGTAAAGTCTGAGGTAGATGGGATGGTGGAATAGGAGAAAGGGACCCATAACTATGTGTCGGAAAACGCAATACTCAGGAGAGCGTTTTGTTTCTATTCTTTTACCATAGTTGTTGGTGGTACCAGTTGAGGGTACTATCTCTGGAACAAGAAAGGAAAAGTGGCCTGAGATTAAAGACGAGGGACCAACTTCGTAGACACTCCCTGACATTTCTGGGCGCGTGCTGCGCCCTACAATCTTGATCAGATACGTGAGAACTCTAGTGACCTATCTGCACATAACACACGCACACACAAAAACCCAGCGGGAGAAGAATCTTCCATTGGCAGCTAAGCGAAACCTATAAGCTGCCAAGTGACTTCTTACATTAAATAACCAGTATATCACAACAGTAATGATTTTTTTCCTGATCAATCATTATTCATTTTTTAACTGTTAAAACTTAGATGATTATTAAATTTGTTATTTGTAATTATACAAATTTAACTTCGGTTTAATCATTTTGAATTTACTGCATGTTTGTCTCAGTCAATTTACTAAATACACTCTAAATAGAGCTATACCATAATAATAAGAATTCCACTGAGTAAAGCAGGGTGGGGGATTGAACGAGCTGAAATTAATAATTGCTTAATTCTTCATAAAAGGCTGCGGACCGGTATAAGTAAAAATTGCCCTGCCAATGCAGCATTGTTCTTGACTTCGGAAATAATCACCCTTGAGATAGAAGCATCTTTATCCTTCTATCTACTACTCTGCCAAGAGTAATCTTGTGCGAAGGTAGACACCTTTGAAGGCCCATATTAGATACTCTTGAGTTTTGGCCACTGTTGGACCACTACTGCAAAGCAAGGGATGCAAATTCCGTGACACTTTCCTCCGACAATGAAAAAAAATACTTTCTTGTTTAATCAAGTGTCTGTAATATAAGGTCTTGCATACAAGAACTTTTTTTTGAAGAAAAATATCCTGTTCTACTTTTGATGTGTTATAATCAAGGGCGTTCTTAAGTTTAGCACATGGGGCAGATCCTCCATTAGGCACATAACATATACAGAAAATTGTATTATCGTTGCATGTAGATTTAACAAAAAATTTAAAGTACTGTCATAATAATGTCCAATGGCTACCCCCTTGTGGCTGTCGGACCGCCCCTCTAAGTTCTCCACTGGTTATATTAGGATATATAGTGTCTCTAATGCCAGATAATATTTTCAGATACTTATGCCTAATCATGGTTTCTGTTTTTCCTTTCCAATTATTGTAAATTGGGTAAATTAAGATGTCAAATTGTGTGCATCCCTTGTTTCCTTTGTCCTGAAATGGTAGTTCTTTTTTTTTCTCCTAAGTCGCTATTTGTTTGTCATTATCAATATATGTTACTGTGGCGTGAGGTTTTATTTTGGTTCTAGGGTCAGTATAGTACTGACAATTACAGAAATATAATTTCGGCAGAATGTGGTAAAGTCCCAGTGTCTGAGATATCTACTGGTATCACAAATTAGTTACGGCTGTGAATGATCTGATCTCGAAAAATTAGTAGATAGGAGACCGACATAAATTGCCACCTCCGCTGTGTAACTAACTGTGATATTAAGACAAGGAAACAGATTTTACTTAACAATGATAAAATTGACAAGTCTTCAAATACAATTTCCTTATTATTTATTTAGTATATACACTATCTTCTCTTGTGCTAAAGGGTGAATGTTGAAAAATTGGAATGTAATGGATTTGTAAGTTTACATATGATTTACAAATATTTATATTTATATAGATATGTAAATATATTACAACAAGTTTTCCAATTATAGGAACAAAAATTATATCAGCTGTGCTGTTATTCAATTATAGTACATGTATCCGCTGTGCTGTTAATTAAGTATATATCATTTATCAGCTATGCTGTTAATCTTGTCTCTTTCTATGCTAAATCTCTTTTTCGTCACTGACAGTTAATTTGCTCACAATTGCCGACGGAAATGGTACTAATGTGTACTCATCTCTCAAAACGTTCTGTTCTCCTTAGTTTGATTGACACACCACCTGTTGTGAATCGTTCTTTTAGCCCACCCAAGACTGAGGGGGACTAAAGATGTAGCTCAGGTACAATCTCTGTGCTCCTGCGAAGTTTCAGGCAGCTGGATTGACTCGACATACGTCCTCAGGTTGGATGACACGAATAAAACCCTCTAAGATTTAAACAGGCCAGTGACTCGACTTAGTGAAGCAGGCTGCAGGTCAATGCACTCAGGCAAACAATAAATCAAGGTTGATAGCTTCTCCTCTTCAGTCGGTCGGTATCTCTGGCTTCGCGTCGGTGATGTGTGATTATGCATAAAATCCGCCCGATTATATAGGCAGGTGAAGTAACTTCTACAGCTTAAAGAAAGCGTTTGGTTGGTTCCTGGCGGGGCAAGCTGATTGGCTGTCTGCAGTTTGGTCTCATGCCTCGTACAGGCTAATTTTATTCCGTTTTTTCCGCCATATTGCGTGAACAAGATGGCCGCGACCCACATCCGAAAAAAACAGGGCTTAAGTTTTTTCCTCGCGTAACTTCTTGTAATTTATTCTGGATAAGCGACTGGTGAACGGTGCTCGTTGATTGGTTGGGCTCTCGACATAGGGATTTAACAAAGTAGTGGGTTTACACAACTCGTTTCATGACAGTTACAAGAACTTCATTTGATCTTCACTTACCCGCCACACTCTCACAAATCTTCTTCTTCTTCTTTGATCCTTAGCCGCCGACCGTCAAAGCAGTCAGTGGCCATCACGCCTGGTGGAGTCTTGTAGGGCAACTACAAATTGATTCCACTTTGCTCGGTCGGTGGCCATCCTTCGTACAGTGCCCCAGCTCTGGTTCATTCTTTGCATCTCAGTCTCCACAGTCCTCCGCCAAGTTGTTTTTGGTCGGCCTCTCTTTCGTTTTCCTTCAGGGGTTCATAGCATAGCTGTTCTTGTGATGGCATCGGGGTCTCTTCTGAGGACATGGCCAACCCAGCTCCAGCGCCTGCCAGCTATGATGGTGTGCATGTCCTCTTGCTTGCTCCGAGTAAGCAGATCTTGGTTGGTGATGGTATTCGGCCAAAAGATTCGGTGAATTTTTCTTAGGCATGTTGTGTGAAAAGAGGACAATTTCGACATTTCCTTCTCTGTAACTCTCCAGCATTCCGCACCATAGAGAAGCACAGAAAGCACACAGCTCTGATATAATCTTAATTTTGTGTTTCTGCTGTACTGAAAGGACTTCCAGATGTTGTTTAGACTAAAAAAGGCTGTTCTTGCTTTGTTCATTCTGTTGTTGATGTCTTTGCTTGCTCCGCCGTCTGGTGTTACTATGCATCCTAGGTATGTGAAGGTGTCTGTCTGTTCTTCTTCTTCTTCTTCTTCCTCGTTCGTCCTGAACAGGACGTTGGTTGCGTTGTGTCTGTTTACACTGAACCTGCGATATCTGCGCCTTTCGGCCGACACATCCGACTTCAGCACGGCATTTTTTGGGACCGGGTTTGCCTTCCCTCTTCGATACCTACTTTCTCAACCAGACTGCAGTGATGCAGCCTGTTTCCAGGACCACCACGTGGAGGTGGAGTAGAGTCTTGGTCAGCTCTGGTTCGCTGACCCTGGCGCAAGCAGTCAAGCTATGGGTCGCTGACTGCATTCTCTATTGCTGCATCTTTGGGTCCCCTGTCTGTTCCAGTTGCTGATTCCTTACTGATATGGGCTCAGGGTTGCTCACATTGAGCGTCATGACCTCTGACTTCTTTAGATTGATGTTCAAGCCCACCTGCTGGCTATACTTATAAAGTCTAACCATTTTTTTCCTGGATGTGTTGATGTGAATGTGCAAGTAGTGCAATGTCATCTGCATATTCCAGATCTTTCAATGTAGAAAATGTAGTCCATCTTATTCCTTTTGGACTGCCCTCTGTTGTCTGGCGCATCACCCAGACTATGACTGTTAAAAATAGAGTGGTTGATAAGAGGCATCCCTGTCGTACTTCTGTCTTCACCTCAAAGGTTAGGTTGCTCTGCCCAACGCTACACGTAAAGTTGGCATAAAGGCTTTTTATGATTGACACTATGCAGCTTGGAATTCCATAAGCCCTCAGTATTTTCCATAAACTGTCCCTATGTATACTGTCAAAAGCCTTTTCAAAATCAACGAAATTAATGTACAGCTGTCTTTGCCATTCTGAGCACTGCTCTGTAATGTTCCTGAGGGTAAATATATGATCTACACATCTTCTGCTCTTTCTAAATCCTGCTTGTTCTTTCCTCAGTTTGTGGTCTACTGCTTTTGAAATTCTCTGTGTAATTATCCGACCTAGTATTTTGCTGGGAACTGAGAGAAGAGTGATTCCTCTCCAATTATTGCAGTCTGCAAGATCTCCCTTCTTGGGCAATTTGACAATTATTCCTTTGTTCCATTCTGTTTGTGTTGTCCCTGTTTTCCAGACTTGTGCAAATAGTGGTTCTAATAGTTCTGCTGCTTACTCAGGGTCTGTCTTAAATAGCTCTGCATTTAAGTTATCATGGTCAGGAGCTTTTCCATTCTTTAACCCTTTGATTGCTGTGATGATTTCTTCTTTTCGTGGAATGTCTGTATTAACATCTAGATCGTTTTCAGCCTCAGGAACATTCAATTGTGTCTCTGGTGGTTCCTTGTTCAGAGTTTCTCTGAAATGCTCTGCCCATCTTGTTTCCTGTCCCTCTGCTGTCGTGATGAGATTTCCGTGCTTATCTCTTACTAATGTAATATTGTTTGCACCTCGTTTTCCGCTCATGAATTTAGTTATTTTGTATACTGTGCTTTGTTCATTTCTCAGTGCTGCCTCTTCTGCCTGTCTTGCAAGATCGTCTAGGAAATTCCTTTTGTTGGCTCGGGTTTGGCGTTTAACTTCCTTGTTTGCTATATAGTTGCTTTAAACTGGGGGACTTCGCTTCTGTTTTCTTTCTTTTCATTTCCCTTCTCATCATTATGGTGTTTAATGTTTCTGGAGTTATCCAGTCTTGCTTCTTCCTTTCCTGGAATCCCAAGCTTGATTTGCTGCTTTCATTATATATTGTTGAAATGGTGTTGAATTTCTGATCTATATCATCAGTCAATGTCTTTTCCTGACTTTTGGCAAATTGATATCGTTTCTTTATATCAGTCGCAAAAGCTTTTCTGGTTAGGGGGTCCTTCAATTTGCTGATGTCAAACCTTTTCTGTGTAATTACAGTTGGTCCAGCCGTTTTTAGTTTCATTTTCAGTTTTGCTACTACTAAATGTTGATCACTTCCCACATCTACACCTCTTTTTACCTTCACATCATGTAGTGCATGTCTCCATCTACCATTAATCATGATGTGGTATATCTAGTTTCTGTCCCGACCATTTAGTGATTCTCATGTTAATTTGTGAATTTATTTGTGTGGGAAAAGTGTTCCTCCAATGACCAGGTTGTTAATGCTACAGAAACTTATTAATTTATCCCCATTTTTGTTTGCTGTTCCGCTGCCGCATTTCCCCATTACTCTTTCATTATATGTATTGTGTGTTCCAACTTTCGTATATAACAAGAACAGACAATTAATCTATCTCACAAATCATTATAGATTAATTGTCTGTTCTTGTTATATACTGGTTTTCTATACTGTGCGGTTCTCTAGGTCTGTATATTCTCAACGCTTGTTCTACAATAAGGGGTTTGGCGTTTTTGTTAGGTTATGTTTTGTTTTATCTCATTTTCGTTTGTTTGTTTTTCTTGTGTGGTTTTTTTTTAACATACAAACAAAATTGGCAATTTTGATTTGTCATATTTACAAGGATTTGTCGTGTGTGATGCCACTTTCCGTATTGGCTGTTATTCATATTATTTGGAATTGAAAACACTATATATTCTAATTATAACCCATCAGAGGTTGAACGGAATATTTTTCATCATTAAAATAAAAAATACAGTTAGGGGTGAATTGCAAGCATGTAAATAATCTAATAGTGGTGTTCTCTATTATTCATACTTCTTACATTTTCGTAGGAAATGCTCTATGTTATTGTCTTGTAGACTGGTTTGGTTTTTTGGTCATGCAGCAGACAACTGGTAATGCACTGGCTACCCGGTTCAACGCCACGTGGGTTATAATTTTATTATATATATATTGTTTTCGCCTTGTAGATATCTTTCTCAGTAAGGTTCTTCTATTTGGTGTGTGATCCGTATGCGTATAAGTGTGCGCGTGTATTATTTTTAAATGAGATGCGTCATTAAGGATCGTATCTCCTCCCCTTCCTCCTATATATATATATATAGTAGTAGATCTTTAGAGGGCTTAGTGTTACTAAAAATAGATCCGAAAAGCTCCCGGGTTATCAACCTCTGCTCTAGATTATCACTGAAAGCTAGACAAATACAATAATGTATAAAGGAGAATAAGATCAATGTATGCATTTTCTCTCTGTTGTATCTCTCCGTATGGAGTATGGGCCACAACTGATACTGGTTTCATTGCAACAACCTGTGTCAAATTATTCGTGTATTTTGTTTTCAGCTGTGGGTGTTTGTAGCAATTTGTTTTACATATTGGGGCTTTTTTTAAAAATCCCGATGTCCAGACTCACATTATTTGCTTCTTACGACACTAGAGTTCCTAGTTTTGTTTTGTCGTTGTTTCCCTTTCTCTACCCTTGCACTCTGAAACCACTGTGGACGCTTCAGTATCTTTATCAGAACAAATTAGACCTTCACTTGTTTTACGGGCTTCAGTGTCCATGTACTGAGAAGCACGATCATATTTTTTTTCCATTTAGTGATATTTGCTAGAACTTTCTGTCTCATGACATGTCCATGATAATGCATATCTTACAAAGGCTTCCCTTAAGAGTTATACTAATTCTTCTGCGACTAATCCTAAACTTATTTAAAGAAGGATGCTAGAACTCTACCTAACACGAGCATTCCTGCAGTGTTTTCATTAGTTAATTATTTTGCTGGACTGTGATGCGTCTGTTGACACATAATTAATCAGACACGTTAAATTAATTCACACCAGGCATAGAACAATGGGTCATCTGAAGATAGCAGTTTCGTATTGTAGGGAAACTTTACAGCGAGGGATCCCAAATTGTGTCGGTCCCTTTCCCTCCTCAATATGAGAAAAAAATAAATTCTAAAGTTTATCATGCATATGCAGACAAGAAAATAATAATAATAATAATAATAATAGTCCCTTTAGTCATAACTGACAATGGGAATGTGCCCCTGAGGTGACAGCCCTGGTGCTCCTTTCGACGTTTTCTCCCCTCCTCTGTTTGTTGTGTGAGCTTCTCTTCGCCCAATCTGAGGTGGCGCCGTAAATAGCATCGCCACTTAGTGCGATCGGCAGCTTCATCCTCCCATGTTGCTGGATCCATGTCCAGTGCCCTCATATCTCTCTTGCACACATCTCTGAACCTCAGCTGTGGTCGCCCACCTGTTCTCTTGTCATCTGCTAATTGTCCGTAGAAGATATCCTTCGGGATGCGACCATCTTCCATGCGGCGGACATGGTCAAGCCAGCGTAGTCTGCGCTGTCTAAGAAGCGTATACATGCTGTGAAGGCCAGCATGTGACAACACCTCGACATTTGTCACTTTATCTTTCCATGAGATGCCGAGGATGTGGCGTAGACACCGTAAATGGAAGGTATTGAGCCTTCTTTCTTGCTTAGCATAGGTTGTCCTGGTCTCGCTGCCATATAGGAGTGCGCTGGTGACGCAGGCGTTATGTACCGCAGCTTTGGTCTTCGTTGTGAGTTAGGAGTTTCCCCAAACACACGGTGTGAGGCGGGCAAAGGTAGCTGCAGCGTTGCCAATGCGGCTGTCAATGTCTGTGTCCAGTGAAAGTTTGTCATTGATGGTAGACCCTAGGTATGTGAAGTGATGCACCACTGCCAATTCATAGTTTTCGATAGTGATAACTGGTGCAGCACCCACATCCTGACTCAGCACATTCGTTTTCTTTAGACTTATTGTGAGGCCAAAGTCCTTGCATGCTTTAGTGAAGCGATTCATCAAGCTCTGAAGCTCCTGTTGGCTTTGAGTGACGACTGCTGCATCATCAGCGAACAATAAGTCTTTATATAGTGACCCTTCTGATTTTTGTTTTTGCCTTCAGCCTTGAAAGATTAATTAATCTTTATACAGAAAACTGTATTCGGCACATAACAACAAGTTTTAGTATAACAAAGCTTATTCGATACACAGGGCCGTAGGTAGGACTTAATAAAGGGTGGGTGGGGGGGGGGGTATAAATTTTTTGGGGCACAAAAAGTGTTTGGTACAGTATAATTTCCCCACAAATGTTTTTCACCAAACCCTAAGGGGGGGGGGGGGGGGGGGGGGGGGGGTAACCCCACCCCTCCCAGTATCTACGGCCCTGTCAATACATAAATATTTATCAGGACACAGTCAAATTAGTGAGATTCTCGGTTAGATATCTTAACGACTAAAAGTTTATTTTTGGCGCAGTTTTTGAAAAAGATGCCCGCATATTGAGTTTAGTCTCTAGTTTGTTTCATGCTTTGAGTTTGACAAAGAACAGGACTGAGAATCCTAATTCACAGAGGAGAATAGAACTGAAATCCTGATTTACAGAGATAAGCTGTTATAAAATGGAATTTTTTTCTGGAATATTTCGAAAGGATAATATAGTTATTTTACCAGATATTCTCCGTATCTCATAGAAAAGCTTCTCGTACCCCCCGAGTGGTACGCGCACCCCAGTATGGGAACCCTGCTTAAGAGGAAAGTCGGTATCGCTGACAACAGTAGAAAGAGCCATATGTTTTCTCTCATCTCTGTTATTTTTCTTATGCTCGCAAATGTCTCGAAGAAAGGTTCAAGGTAGGAAATTGTTATTGTTACACATCCTTAGTGTTTCAGTTTACTTTTTTCCTTTGCTTTGTTCTCTTCTTCTTTGTTTATCTTTTTTTTTTCCACGTCACACATATTCTCGAACTCTTATTCTGAAGCATAAGTTATTTATGTTCGCAGAATACTATTTTTGTCTATGTTTTATAAAAGTCAATAACAATTTAGTCAAATTCGAAGATCTATCTATCTATCTATCTATCTATCTATCTATCTATCTATCTATCTATCTATCTATCTATCTATCTATCTATCTATCTATCTATCTATCTATCTATCTATCTATCTATCTATCTATCTATCTACCTGTCTGTCTATCTGTCTGTCTATCTGACAATCTGTCTATCTCTCAGTCTGTCTATCCTATCTATCTTTCTATGCGTCTGTCAGTTTGTCCGTCTGTGTGCTGTCTGTCTGCCTGCCTGTCTCCTGTTCTCAACTTTTTTCTTTCTATTCCTTTCCCTCATGTTTCGCACAGCACTCAGATGTCCATTTTATATTTACCAATTCTGCTGCCACTTGTGACGTTTTTCCTTGTTTGTTTTTGGTCGAACATTTCAGGTAAACAGTTCATTCATTTATTCATTATCCTTCAGCTCCCCCAAGGCCTTCAACAAACTCCTCCTTTCATGTGCCAGCAGCTCGAGAACTTTCCACGTCTTCGTCATTTTCATTTCTGTCTTCAGTTTTCTTTTCCACATGTTTTATTTTTTTTCGATCCACCTCTGCTTCTCTAACTCTGTGGATTACAGAACAAGGACTGCCTGGTAATGCACCCAGCAGGTTTCTTTAGTGTGTGTCCTATCCATCTCCAGGCGTCTTCTTCTCATTTCTTGTTCTGCTGGCGCTTGGCTGGTTCTTCTCATCAGTTCCGCATTGGTTACCTTGTCGTAATGTTTCAATCCTTAGATACTATGCAAGCACCAGTTTATGACAGCCTCTAGCTTATTGGTTGTTATTTTTGTCGTTCTCCGTGTTTCAGAGCCATACAATAGTACTACCAAAACAAGAACCAACATTTAACAACCAGAACCAATGAAAACGACAAAAAAAAAAAAACACACACAAAATAATAATAAATTTAAAAAAATATTTAAAATATATACAGTATCAGTACAAAAATTAAAAAAAAAAACAAAAACAAATAAAACACTGCCTATTCAACAACCAACAAACGCCCAGCAGATACATTTAAAAGGATGTCAATAGCGAGCGAGAGAGAGAGAGAGAGAGAGATAGAGAGAGAGAGAGAGAGAGAGAGATAATATAAATTACAGCCTAGAAGAGCCAACACACAAGAAAAACAACAATTTAATACACTATATAGAATGATGAACACTTATTTACTTAGTCGTTTCCCTTCTACCGTGAGGTGTAGAGGTTTGGAAGAGAGAGCGCCAGACTATCCTATCGGCTGTCTTCCTCCTGGCCTGGTTCCATTCTAGTCCTCAGTCCTTCAAAGATTGTCTAATGTTGTCCTCCCAGCGGACTCTGGGTCGTCCTGGGGGTCTGGATCCCTGGCTCTTTGTTTCCCATGCTTGTCATAGTAGCCGATCTTCTCCCATTATGCAGACATGGCCAAACCATATTAATTGGGACTGTTCTACTTGGGTCTGCAGGGGGTGGGATTTTAGGCCTTGACGTATCGTCTGGTTGCGGACCATGTCTCTTCTTGTTACTTCAACCACCTTCCTCAGATACCTCATTTCTGAGGTATGATGAACATTATATACCCTAATTATAACCCATATGAGGTTTGAACCGGATATCCCCGTGCTCACGACAAACACCAGTTTTCAAGTGTTTGGTTCAAAAACCAAACCAATCCATACAATAGGTCTAATCTAACATTTGAATTGAAGATTCTCTTTTGAATATTGGACTTGGTTTCTTTTGATTTCATATGCAATAAAAGCTTGTCTTGCCTTTCGTACCCTTATTTTGATATCACTGTCTGTCCCTATAACAGTGGCACATTTTTATTGCTGCGTATTGCTGGCAAATTATAACTATGATTCTATATCTTGTAGAGGTGTTTATTCAAGTGCAATATCATTATCTTACATTTATTTTGTTCTGGATCAATTTTTTTAGGTTGACCAGAACTTAAAAGGATTTAGAGATTATGAAAGAAATGCATGGAATATTATATCATAAATGCAATAGTGTACATATATATGTACTATACTAGTTAGTTTTATTAAAATGTTCTAGTAGTCATCTACTTGGGAGGATAGTTAATGTTTGTGCTGTTGGGGTGGCCTCATCACACCTGTCTATATTGACTACACAGTGTCCAGAAAATGGTGGGAATTTTTATGAGGGTATTAGTAACTAAACGGGGTTGGTGAATTTCCAGCAGACCAGAGGCTCACTCATCTTGTCGTTGCAGCTCTGGTGCTGAAAACTGATGATCCCACCTCTCCGTGCTGGCGGGCAATAATGGTGGTCTCTGTCACAAGTACTGCACAGATACACTCGAGTAAGTCACCAACTGAATAGACACTGCTTGGTTGACAACAGAAACTCGCAGCTCTGCAATCAAAGTATGGGCCATGTGTCAAAATCTATTCTCTACCCACGTCTGGACACAACACTGACACAACAACCACATCATACAGACAGGTCAGATCTCTCTGACCAAACAGCACATTTACCATGGTGGTTTTACATCAGATAGATCCTCCCAGACTATAGGTTCTGAAAAATATTTATTAGTTGTCTGCCCTAAAAGAGGATAGGTAATATGTTTCATTATTCTCAACACTTGATCTGTCTTGCCTAACTCTGGCTGGAGTTTATGTACATTGTTGGTCCCTAGACCCTGACTTGGGCGGGGGGTCTAGAGCAAATCCCTACTTGTTTGTAAGGCTAGATTTCGATATGGCAGTATCAAATCACTCGAACATGAAACAATATTCAAAATATATAAGGAAATAATTTCAATCTTACCAGATTATGAATAAATAACACAGAATTGCTAGCAAAACTCAGCTGAGCTGCTGGCTATAGTATGGCGTCCCTAAATTTATTACACTTTCTTTCATATGGAAATCACCACACTTTAAAATCTGTGTCTATCACTGAACAACTATTGAAGAATGGCCCCACTTTCGCGTCTGAGCGCTAATGATATGATTGTCTGTGGCCAATCACTGCCTAGGTTTATTTTAAATTTCAAATTTCCTACACTAAAGTCATTTCAGTCATGCTTCAGTCAAGTATGGATGGTTATCTGTTAGTCTGTCCGTCTCTACTTGTGTTTCTACAAAATGTACTCGATTTTTGAACCAACCTTTCTCTCCCCTCCAAAATTTTGTCGTTAAAAGTTATTTTTAGACACAGCCACCACAAATATCCCTTCTCTTCCATACTACGTAGATTTGAACACCTGCGTCTCAAGGTCGTGTTTTTTTGTGCAATTAGCGACACTTTTAGATTCAAT
Source organism: Oreohelix idahoensis (assembly GCA_024509875.1). Taxonomy (NCBI): domain Eukaryota; kingdom Metazoa; phylum Mollusca; class Gastropoda; order Stylommatophora; family Oreohelicidae; genus Oreohelix; species Oreohelix idahoensis. Next base: position 389,622 of record JAMPIV010016210.1, on the reverse strand, counting down.
ACAGTCTGTCGATGATGTGAACAACACTGTCTTTTGTCATTATCTTCAATATTATCTATCCGTCTGTAAAATTAAGAACATATTAGTTCACTGCTCAGAATAGGCCATCCGGCCAGCTAATTTTTATATTCCTAACATTAATATTAAGAAAAAAAGTACTTTTTAATTTTTGTAATATTCCTAACATCTGCGTTTAGCCGCTGAATTCAAATCAAGGGCTTGGTATCGCAAAAGCGTCCAATAAATGACTGTGGCGTAACATATCTATGGTCCCTTCTGTCGAGTTGCTTACTTTTTATGTCAACTTGGGAAACGTGACTTTTCTCCGTTTCCCCCCCAATTGCGTCTCCTTAGCCTTTCTAGTCTCACGCAATCTTTCCAGTCATATTTTTTTCCTTTTTGATCCGCCGTTCCCCTCCTGTCTAGCAAGTCAATTATTATGGAGGATGATGACCCGCGGTCTAGGCGATCATGTACTATTCGCAGCCTACGCATTATGTTTTTATCCTTAAATGTTATCTTTGGAGATATTTTACCGTTGTATCTCTGTCAATTTCACTACACATCTCCCCACTTGAAAACATGCCTATGGCAAGTTAAGCAACAAAGACCACCTCAGCAATCTTGCGTTTTCATGCTTAGCCTGAGACAAGAACACGAGAGGCTGATGGTCCGTCTCCACCACAAAAGTCCTACCATACAGATAGATTTGAAACTTCTTTATTGCCCAGATTAACGCTAAACATTCTTTTTCGCTTGTGGAGTATCCTTGTTCCGCCTTATTCAATTTACGGCTTGCATAAGCGACTGGTTTCAGTTCCCCATCAGGTGAAGATGATCTTTGCAACAAAGCCCCTCCTAGTCCTACATTACTTGCATCGGTTCTTAAGACAAAGTCCTGTGTCAAATCAGGCAGTTTGAGAATAGGCTTGCTAGTGAGTTTTTCCGTTAACTCTTGGAACGCTAGTTCACATTGTGCAGTCCAAATAATTTTATCTGGAAGTCCCTTGCGAGTCAGATCAGTCAGAGGAGCACAAATAGCGTTAAAATTCTTGATGTATTTCTGATAAAATCCGCATAACGACACAAATGATCGCACGTCCTTTTTTGTTTGTGGCCTAGGTGCTCTCTGCAGTTTTTCCAAGTTCTTAGGATCAGGGGTCATATTACCCTGATATACAGTGTGCCCCAAGAATTCCAACTCTTTACATCCAATACAACATTTTGTTGGCCTAGCAGTCAAATTCGCCTCCCGAAGTCTATCAAACAACATCTCCAGAGCTTCAATGTGTTCTTCAAATGTCTCGGTGGCGACGAGAATATCATCCATGAAATTTGTGATACATGGGTTATTCAGGGGATCCAACAATTTGCGCATCATCCTTGAAAACACACTCGGAGCATTTTTCAGTCCGAATGGTAGCATATTGAATTCATAATGTCCATCCGAAGTGCTAAAAGCCAAATAAGGTCTCACTTCAGGCTTCACTGGGATCTGGTAATAGCCTTTACTAAGATCCACCTTTGAAAAGTATTTTGCCTTGTTCAGTCTGGCAAATAACTGTTTTGTGTCTGGTAATGGATCCACTTGTCCTTCTGTGACAGCATTCAGTTTCCTGTAATCTATGCACAGTCTGTGTTCCCCAGACGGTTTTCTCAACAAAACGACACTAGAACTAAAAGATGATTCACTGTGCGAAATAATCCCCTCCTTCAACAAATACTCTATTTCTTCCTTCAATGCCTTCTCCTTCGCGAACGGAATAGAATAGGCTCTCATACAGATTGGGTTTGAGTCTACCAGTTTCATGTCATACTGTAGCAAATTTGTATGGCCTGGTTTATCCGTTAATACATCTGTATGTTCCTCCAGAACCTGTTGAACTCTCTCCCTCTGGTTTTTAGTCAGGTGCTTACTGACTTTTACCTGTGCTGCGGTTTCACAAGGATGTAATGGGTATTCATGTGAGGTGAGTGGTTCCTTTTGCATCTGGGTTGCAATAGCCAAGGTCAATAAGGGGGTGCTTTCCTGGAGTGGTCTGTCCAGATACTTCTTTAACAGGTTTACATGATAAACTTTTTCCTTCCCCTTTTTGTCAATTTTATAGTTTGTTCTAGACACCTTCTCTAAAACCGTAAATGGACCTTGCCAACCAATTTGTAATTTATTCTGGCTTCCGGGTAGTAGAAGCAGCACCTTCTTTCCGACTGCCAGTTCCCTGTCCTTTGCCTTCCTATTAAAATATGCTGCATGTTTCTTCCTGGCTTGCTTCAAATTATCATTTGCCAGTTTCCATCCAGCTTTCAAACGATTAGTCAGTTCGTTCACATATTGATAAGATGAGGTAACAGTCTCTTCCGCCTTCTCATCTGTCCAGGTCCTTAATAGGGTTACATCTGGATCTTTAATTTATCATACGTATTTTTCCTGGAACCCGTCAGGTCCCGTCCATTAGAAGCCCTATAGTGAGGACTTTTCTTCCTAGAATCGTCACTCACAAAACGACCACTACCAATTTTTTTCTTGGGTTTGTCTCCCCACTTTAGATTGCTTATGAGAGATCTTCGCTCTCTTTTCTGTTCTTCCAGTTTATATAAGTCTGACCGAGGGATTGTCATCCTATCCTGGGTAAAATTTCTTCTTTGTACTCTTCGCATAGTGGCCATGTAAATCCATTCAAGTGAAGACTGGGTGTGAAAAGGGGGCTCCCATTGCACTTTGTCTACCTGAGTATAATTTGTTTTCCCTCCAGGCCTAATTTTGCCCCGTGGCGTTTCTAGGTCCTGCACATGTTTTCCCTTTGTGGGTGTTCCCTCATGAAATATGCCACATGCTTCTACAAAGTTCTCAATATCGACATTTACGTCGGGCCAATAGTATTTTCGAGCAATTTTTTGGCAGATGGTACCGACTTTTTCATGGTCACCATCTTTTCCAACATGTAAGCTCCTTATCAAATTTGCCCTATATATCTTGGGAAGAACCAACTGTCCGTGACCACTGGATCTAGTTCCGGCCTTCCTGTATAAGAGTTTGTTCTTCATGAAATATTCCCCCTTGCTCGGAGGTGTGTGGCATTTGGGCAATTTTTTTAAAACAGGGCTTGAGTGTCCTATCCTCAGCCTGCGCCTTCCTCATCTCCTCTGGATGAGCGTTTATAGGTTCACCTTCTTCCTCCTTCTTCTGTGACCTGGTCTGCACTGTCGCCATGATCACAGGTTTCTCGGGGTTCCATAAGAAGACGTATCTACACCCCAATATCAGAGGGTAGATTGGTTCATCTATCACTGCTGCTCTGATTTCTCCTTCCACATAGCGAGTTTTCACCGTTATCCTTGCGATGGGAAGTGTCATGAGTGGTATGTCCTTAGTCGCCCCTTGTATTTCCACTGTTTCTGTGGTATACTGACTTGGGTCCACTAGGCTAGACTTCACAACTGAATCATAATCCAAACCTGTATCATAAAGGCACCTTATGGTGACCCCATTACAAATAACATCCTCACAAACTGGGGGGTGATAAGGTTCCTGTTGTCCCTTAGGATTAACCTTTAATCTTTGCGTCCCCGACTTCATTGCAGCAATGTTTGAAGGTTTCCTTCTACAAAATTCGGTGTTATGGTTATCCTTCTTGCACCATTTACACCATCTTTTTCCTTGGTTCAACGGTTTTCTTTCATTGAACTTTTGGTCATTGAACTGTGAGTTTCTGTCGCGATAGTCATTTCTTGGCCGCTCAATGTTTGTCCTACCTTTATTTCCCTGCTCTCTATTATCAAATTTATTAAATTGCTGTGGAGCTTTAAAATTGTCTATGTGCTTCTTTTTAGCACCACTTACCTCTGCCTGGGCTGCCTGATACCTCTCAGCAACATTTAAAATTTCCCCCAACTTCTCTGCACCTTGTTCCATGAGAAATTTTCTCATGTCTGGAGCCATGGACTCTCTGAATTGCTCAATCATGATCATTTCTTTAAGATCTTGGGTCTTCCCCAGAGCCGTCCATTTCTCCAAATAGGTTTCTAGTCTAGCAGAGAATTGGTGGTATGTCTCCCCAGACAACAGTTTGACATTTCTAAATTTCTTACGATAAAATTCACCATTCTTCTCGTACCTTAATAACAAAGCCTGCTTTAACATGTCATAATTGTCTTGGTCTTCCCTGTTGATTTTGGCAAATACTTCATAAGAAGTACCTATCAATCCTTGTGATAGCTTTAAGCTCCACCTCTCTCTCTCTAACCCATATGTAGTAGCTAATAACTCAAAACGTCCTAGGTACCCCTCTATGTCATCGTCTTTTTCAACAAAATGGTCTAAATGAAACCCCATAGCTGAGTTTGAGGCTCCCAGACTGGGCGTAGCATCCGAGGCAAAAGGGCTGACACCATTTTCAGGAGCCTGGCCTTGTAATTCCAGCTCCCTTAGTCGTAATTCGTGCTCCCTTTGCAACCTTCTATCTTCTGCCTCCCTTTCGGCAGTCAACCTTTTTTCTTCTGCCTCCCTTTGCTGTCGTTTTTCTTCTGCCTCAATTTGCAGCCTCTTAGTCTCAGCCTCTAACTTCTTCTCTTCAACCAACCTGTCAGACTCCAATTTTCTTTCAGCCTCTTTTTCTAATCTCCTTTCTTCCCGTTCAATATATTTATCACATTCAGCCGTTACGTATTGAATTAAAATTTGACCATCCATTCCCATCTCCTTCGCGGTGAGCACAGCAGCTGATCTAAATTTTGCCAGCTCCGCCATACTTTTGAGACAATATAATAATATACAAGCTAAATCTCTAACCAGTAAATACACTAAGTACTTCTTATGACTATAGTCTAACTAATTCTAACTAACCAGTTAACTAATTAATTATTACTGGCTGTGAAGATTCACCAACTTTTATCTGCAGGGACACTTTTAATGTTAAAGGGAATTTTACAATTTATTTCCCTACTTTTATTTCTCCTACCAGGAGATCCTAATATTACTGTTGGGCTAATTATCCCTGGACAAGACCCCAATTTATGTAGTGGTGTTTGATGGTATTGTATGATGTTGATATTACTAAATGTAATTGTATGAGGCCAGCTGTGAAGGCTCCTGAGATAAAATGTAGTTGAGAATTGTCAGAAGGCCTTTCTTGCTACCACTACGACCTCACACTTAATTTTTTTTAATGAATGTGGCTACGTAAAATGTCTAGGGTTATGATATGTAGTGTGGTGTAATAGGTTATAGATATACCCACAGATATTTAACACGACTAATAATATTAACAAGTGTTAAAATACACTGAACTAACTCACGTGTGTAAAATTTTTTTGATAGAATTACATTTATTTTGTTCTGGATCAATTTTTTAGGTTGACCAGAACTTAAATGGATTTAGAGATTATGAAAGAAATGCATGGAATATTATATCATAAATGCAATAGTGTACATATATATGTACTATACTAGTTAGTTTTATTAAAATGTTCTAGTAGTAATCTACTTGGGAGGATAGTTAATGTTTGTGCTGTTGGGGTGGCCTCATCACACCTGTCTATATTGACTACACAGTGTCCAGAAAATGGTGGGAATTTTTATGAGGGTATTAGTAACTAAACGGGGTTGGTGAATGTCCAGCAGACCAGAGGCTCACTCATCTTGTCGTTGCAGCTCTGGTGCTGAAAACTGATGATCCCACCTCTCCGTGCTGGCGGGCAATAATGGTGGTCTCTGTCACAAGTACTGCACAGATACACTCGAGTAAGTCACCAACTGAATAGACACTGCTTGGTTGACAACAGAAACTCGCAGCTCTGCAATCAAAGTATGGGCCATGTGTCAAAATCTATTCTCTACCCACGTCTGGACACAACACTGACACAACAACCACATCATACAGACAGGTCAGATCTCTCTGACCAAACAGCACATTTACCATGGTGGTTTTACATCAGATAGATCCTCCCAGACTATAGGTTCTGAAAAATATTTATTAGTTGTCTGCCCTAAAAGAGGATAGGTAATATGTTTCATTATTCTCAACACTTGATCTGTCTTGCCTAACTCTGGCTGGAGTTTATGTACATTGTTGGTCCCTAGACCCTGACTTGGGCGGGGGGTCTAGAGCAAATCCCTACTTGTTTGTAAGGCTAGATTTCGATATGGCAGTATCAAATCACTCGAACATGAAACAATATTCAAAATATATAAGGAAATAATTTCAATCTTACCAGATTATGAATAAATAACACAGAATTGCTAGCAAAACTCAGCTGAGCTGCTGGCTATAGTATGGCGTCCCTAAATTTATTACACTTTCTTTCATATGGAAATCACCACACTTTAAAATCTGTGTCTATCACTGAACAACTATTGAAGAATGGCCCCACTTTCGCGTCTGAGCGCTAATGATATGATTGCCTGTGGCCAATCACTGCCTAGGTTTATTTTAAATTTCAAATTTCCTCCACTAAAGTCATTTCAGTCATGCTTCAGTCAAGTATGGATGGTTATCTGTTAGTCTGTCCGTCTCTACTTGTGTTTCTACAAAATGTACTCGATTTTTGAACCAACCTTTCTCTCCCCTCCAAAATTTTGTCGTTAAAAGTTATTTTTAGACACAGCCACCACAAATATCCCTTCTCTTCCATACTACGTAGATTTGAACACCTGCGTTTCGAGGTCGTGTTTTTTTGTGCAATTAGCGACACTTTTAGATTCAATACAGTCTGTCGATGATGTGAACAACACTGTCTTTTGTCATTATCTTCAATATTATCTATCCGTCTGTAAAAGTAAGAACATATTAGTTCACTGCTCAGAATAGGCCATCCGGCCAGCTAATTTTTATATTCCTAACATTAATATTAAGAAAAAAGTACTTTTTAATTTTTGTAATATTCCTAACATCTGCGTTTAGCCGCTGAATTCAAATCAAGGGCTTGGTATCGCAAAAGCGTCCAATAAATGACTGTGGCGTAACATATCTATGGTCCCTTCTGTCGAGTTGCTTACTTTTTATGTCAACTTGGGAAACGTGACTTTTCTCCGTTCCCCCCCCCCCCCCCCCCCCCCCCCAATTGCGTCTCCTTAGCCTTTCCAGTCTCACGCAATCTTTCCAGTCATATTTTTTTCCTTTTTGATCCGCCGTTCCCCTCCTGTCTAGCAAGTCAATTATTATGGAGGATGATGACCCGCGGTCTAGGCGATCATGTACTATTCGCAACCTACGCATTATGTTTTTATCCTTAAATGTTATCTTTGGAGATATTTTACCGTTGTATCTCTGTCAATTTCACTACAGCCTTGTATCTGATTTTGGTAATGGGACAGAAAAGCAAGGTAGTTTTTCTTAAAACAGGAGTTTTGCCTCGCGCTAGCCCTGTTCAACATAAGCACAATGTCCGTTAGTTATATTAGGGCGCAAGTCCAAAGATAAAAGACCAACTGGTCTGGTTGACATTTGATTATTAAGCAAGTTCGTCAACAAAATCTAAATCATCAAGTTATGTAGTTGGAGACCTCTAAATTCCAAGTATAGTGGCTGATTTCGATGTTTTCATAACCCAAGAAGAGGAACTGTAACAAGAAACATCCCTGTCGCACTCCAGTTCTTCTCTTAACTGATTCTATAAAGTTGTCCTTCACGAAGAAATCTTCAAGTCTTCAAATGTTTTCTTTTTTAAGTTCATGAATTTCAAGTGGACTCCAAAATGTCCCGCTAGTTTTCAGAATGATTCTCTGTCAACACTATCAAATAACTGTTTTAGTCCACAAACCCAATGTAATGAAATTATGTAAATTCTAAATTGTGTTGAACAGTTATTCGCATTGTGGCTAGCTGGTCTGTCCAGAATCTGTTTTGTTGAAAACCTGCTTGTTCAGCGCTCACTTGTCTGTCTCTTTTCAGGACAAACGGGGAAGAAGAATAAATGCATTGATAGTAGCTTTATTTCTCTGTAATTTGTTCACTTTAGCAAATCTCTCTTCTAAGGCAACTAGACCACACATCCTTCCTTCCATTCTGTTGATACTTATTCTCTCTCTCTCTCCATCTGTCTGTCTCTCTTCCCTGTGGAACATTCTTCCCCAACACTTCACTCTATCACTTCACTCCTCGACTGTTTGTGTTACACAGGGTTTATTGACCCGGGCAGCGATAATATTTTATCATGTATTATCAGGAAAGGTAAACCCAGTCCCAAAAATGCCGCGCGGAAGTCGGATGTGTCGGGCCGAAAAGCGCAAATACCGCGGTAGCATAGTGGTTAGTGCACTGGCTTCCTAGCTCAGTGGTCTTTGGTTCGATCCCCAGATGAGGTGGGATATTTTTAGGCCGCAAATGGCTCCTGGGTCGACCCAGCCCCAAATGGGTACCAGAGCAACTATGGGAAGGTTAAGGCGGCCGGCGAGATGCTGACCACATCACCCATAGTGTACCGACGGTCGAGAAAATATGGGCCTAACACCATATTCCCAATATCCCTCAATGGGCGTGTAACGGGATCCCTTTTCCTAAAATCAGGCTAACCACCTTTTCAAAGCGACTGTGCTTGTTTATTCAAGCTTGCATTGTGCACGGTCTATGAATAGAACGCCATATTGTGTGGCTAATCTAGCGGATATCTGACTAGCGAAACAGAGGTGGTAATGCGTAATTTGTTTCCGCTTAGACCATCCCTGTGTGTAATTATCTCAGATAATTAATCTGTCTGGAAACTCAAGATTTGTAGACGTTACGCCAAGAACAAATGGTCACAACATGGTGAGAGCAGATAGGTGCAGCCGGAAGTCTTACGCAACGATATGACATCACTGTAAGAGGTCACGCGTGGATATTAAATTTAATATTGTGAAACACGTGAGGGTATTTTTTTTTGAACTTGAAACAACCATACCCACGTAGTGCTGAACGAGATTCGATTGGATTGGTTCATTGTAAAAAAAAGTAAAGGTAAAGGAACCCGTTACACGCCCATTGAGGCATATTGGGAATATGGTGTTAGGCCCATATTATCTTGACCGTCGGCACACGAAGGGTGATGTGGTCGGCATCACGCCGGCCGCCTTAACCTTCCCAGAGTAGCTCTGGTACCCATTTGGGGCTGGGTCGACCCAGGAGCCGTTTGTGGCCTAAAAATTTTCCGCCTCATCTGGGGATCGAACCATAGACCACCGCGCTAGGAAGCCAGTGCACTAACCACTATGCTACCGCGGCTCCTTGGTTCATTGTGAGGAGCTGAAAAATACAATGTATTTTATTGGCACACTAGTCGAAAGTACAATCTGTGATTTGCACTAAGAACTGAGAATATTGTATGATGAAAACCCAGACACAGATCGCACAGAGAGACTGCAGCGCACAAATCATATCAGCGACTCATAAAAGCCAGAAAGAGAAGGAGACATTGGGCTTAGAAATTCCACAACTATAGGTAACAGATCGAGTATTGGGAAACTTATGAATTTACAAGTAAACCCGCATTTTTAATACAAGACTTGAAACTTAGGAATTTAATCACAAGTCATAGAGGAATTGAACAAAAGTTTTCCCAGGCCAGAGATTTCGCAGAACATCCGCCGTCAGAGGAATTAACTCTAATTTCCCAGACCAAGTCATAGAGGGATTAAACAAAAGTTTTCCCAGGCCAGGATTTCGCAGAACACCCGCCGTCAGAGGAATTAACTCTAATTTCCAGACTTAAGTGATTTCGAAGCTTCTAATACAGAGCTATGTCCAGTCTAAATATGTGCAAGGAGATTGTGTATTCCCAAAATTTTGGGGTAAGTGTAAACAATTTATTTACTAATGTAAATTCTTGCTAAGTGGTTATATACAAGGCTGGCAACCTCAAGATATGAAAATAGTATATGCATGAACCACTACTGCAAGAGCTGGTGATTGTTTCTGACTAGTCGTGCAGGAAACCCGACAGCAGAGAGAGGTTAACATTGGTGGGTGGTGCGCATGAAAATGGGCCTGTTAGTTTGCGGCAAACAAATGTACTTAGCAGGCATTTGTTTCTTTCTATTTGTCTAAAGTTCGTGGTTACAAGCCATCGGACGATCTGTGGTATTCACGCCGCTATTGTGAGGGAAAAGCACCCACCTTAACCGCCTACAGTGGGAGAGAGTGTGGAGAAGGCCTTCGTCATCACAGACTTGATGAACCACAGCTGCAGGTCTCCCTTATAAACAGTGCTTGTAAAAAGGCACCAACAAAACGGACTCATCTCAGTGAAGAGAAAATTTGATTCCAATATAAAATCACCAGAATTTTATTTATTTTAAACTGTTAAAACTAATTGATTATTAAATTTGTTACCTGTTGTTTTAAAACTAAACAATCATAGTCGATTCAGTTTTTTTATATGTATGAACGCAAACGCATGAGCCAGTTCTTTAATATATATATATCAATATATGTCGAGAGACTGCGCGTGGTGATCCCGGTAACGGGCCCTCCCAGTTCAACGGTTAGCGAAGCAGTGGTTTGGCTCCTGTGTCCGTATATCGCAGCCCTGGTCGTTAATTGAGCAAGCCGCCGCATCTCCGTATCCGTGGCTCGACAACAGTCTCGAAAAAGGCCCCGCTCTCGCAATGAGTCGTGGGCCGGCAGTCAGTAAGCTTGTGTAGCTTTCGGCCCGTCCTGACCGACTAAGGGAACGTCTTGTCGGCAGGCAGCCAGTGGTTCTCGCAATAATAAAGTCGCCGGGGCCGCAGGGATCCGCTCTGCACAGAGCGCTGTCTCCCTTCCCGCACGAGCAACGAGATGGTCGAAGAAGACTCACGTCTGTCCGGACAGTTATCTGGTTGATCCTGCCATTAGACATATGCTTGTCTCAAAGATTAAGCCATGCATGTCTAAGTTCACACTGTCTCACGATGAAACCGCGAATGGCTCATTAAATCAGTCGAGGTTCCTTAGATGACACGATCCTACTTGGATAACTGTGGCAATTCTAGAGCTAATACATGCAGCGAACTTCTGTCTATATCGACTGTGTGTGGTGCTCCCGTTTTCGGGCCCTCCCAGTATCTGCAATCAAGACAGAGAGATGTGTCCGTTTCCAGAAATCGCTAGCACAGTCCGGCATCTTCCTCAGACCTTCGGGTCTCGAGGTGTCTGCGTCCCTTATATAGTCAGCAATGACTGGAAGGGATGCATAATGTCCGGCATCGAGGTGTCCGTGTCTCTTATACAGTCAGAAATGACTGAAAATGAAGATTAATGGGAGGGCACGTTCCGTATCATACTAATGACAGGTAGTTGCTACTGGTGTCAGACTGTAGCGGCTTATTAAAACGTCTTCACAAATTTAACAGACCTCGTGGTTGGACAAGCGTTTTGGTCTTCATTTTGGCTCTGGTTATGTCACAATGAATTTTCGACCACCTCTATACAGTTTGGCGACCGCAACTGAGATTCAAAGATGTATGCAAGAGAGACATGAGGGCAATGGACATAAATCCAGCAACCTGGAATGATGAAGCTGCCGATTGCACTATGTGGCGGTGCTCTCAACAGCGCCACCACAGATTGGGCGAAAAGAAGCTCTCACGGCATGCATAAGAGAGCAGAAAACATCGAAAGAAACACCAGGGAAAAAAAACAACTGAGGGATGTCACCTCAGGGACGCATTCCCATAAAGTTAGGACTGAAGGGGTTGTTATTATTATTAGCAGTGTATAAGAAAGTATTTTTTCCACAATGTTCTGCTATATGCGATCAAATGTTTCTATCTTTTTTTGTATTGATGAAACAAGCAAAAATGTAGATTAATTTTTAATAGTTTGGCCGCATGCGTGAGTGTCAGGATACAGTGTGAAAGACAAAGGGCAGGATGTCAGACGGGCGTGCGTGTACAATTCTCAACCCTTTTAAAGTAAAGTTCATTCGCTCTTTCTCTCTACGCCCACCGCTAAGTCCGACTTTTCTCTAAATACATTCATGAGTGACTGCCCTTATTAGAACTTTCATTTTTTCTTTTTTTAAATCGCCCATCTATTTTCATATCTGCCGTTGAGCCCAAGTACTTGAAGTAATAATCTCTCATCAAGTTGAAGAGTCCTGACAGATTTCAACACTTTTCACATTTTGAGTAATAGTTTTCACACCAGCTTTTCGGTTGGTCAATCCTAATAATGTTTTCATAGTGTTGACGTTCTTTGTTTACATTTTATGACATTCACGACGTGACAACAATTGGGCGACGTTACATGCGCAAGAAGGATAGGCAGAGAAAACAGATACACACGCACTCATACCTTGTATAAGTAGAAATATCAAAAGAGTCATTTAATTAAACAGGCAATATACAAATACATTAGATAAAAAAAACTGTTAGACATATTGAAAGATAGATAGATAGATAGTTATATAGATAGATAGATATATAGATAGATAGACAGACAGATAAACAAACAGACAGACAGACAGATAGACAGACAGACAGACAGACAGACAGACAGACAGACAGACAGACAGACAGACAGACAGACAGACAGACAGACAGACAGACAGACAGACAGACAGACAGACAGATAGATAGATAGATAGATAGATAGATAGATAGATAGATAGATAGATAGATAGATAGATAGATAGATAGATAGATAGATAGATAGATAGACACGTGTGAAAACATTTATATTAACAAAATTCAACACTGTTCAACAGTTTCAGTTTTTGAGCCACTACTAAGAAACACTACGAATTCGTCCGTGAGATACAACACGACAATAGCTTTTGAAGAGACTAAGTTAAACCGGGAACAGTACTTACACAACTAAGTGGTTCAAGTGTGGCCGAGATAAAAGCGGAGATGACAATGAAACACGTGAGACGCATAGAGAGGATATGGATGAACTAAACAGGATAGAGATTTGCATTAATTTCCGGGATTTACTCAAGTGTCCCTGCTAAATACGATGTGAAGTCAGTAAGTAGGTCACAAACTTCTTCTTCTTCCTCTTTCGTCCTGAAAAAGACGTTGGTTGCGTTGTGTTCTTTTACAGCGGAGCTGCGGTATTTGCGCCTGTCGGCCGACACATCCGACTTCCGCACGGCATCATTTTTTGGGACCGGGTTTGCCTTCCCTTTTCGATCCCTACTCCACAGCCAGACTGCAGTGATGAAATCTGTTTCTAGGACCACCACGTGGAGGTGGAGTATGGTCTTGGTCAGCTCTGGTTCGCTGACCCTGACGCAAGCAGTCAAGCTATGAGTCGCTTACTGCATTCCTCACTTTTGATGCGTCTTGGGTCCCGGTCACAAACTGATATGGGATAGCTGAAAATTGTAGTTGGTAGTTTCTAAAGGTGTCATTAGGATTAGGTTAGGGCAGGGGTCGGGAACCCGCGGCTTCCGAGCCGCATGAGGCTCTTTGAGCTATCTCGTGCGGCTCTCGGCTCTGTACTACTTAACTGTTAGTGAATGAGTGATACGATGTGATTTTTATTTTTCTTTTCATGCCACTCTTCAATTTGTTAAAATGGAGGAAAAAATTAAATATTTGGCTCTTTGTCATGGAAATGTTCCTGACCACTGCGTGTGACCGTATGGACTACTACGTCGGATAAGCACTAGGGTGCTGCCACTTATTAGAGTTAGTGTAAGAATACTTAAGCAAAATTTAAACACTAAGTATTTGAGCGCGACTAGTTAGTCAAAAACACTAGTCCCAAATCTAGGTCATCATTTCATGATGTACATGAAATGACGTCATCAAACCTGGGGTAGAGTCCATAAAAGAAGAAGAACGGAAGTGATTGTATTTTTAGAGTGAGTTGTTTTTTAGCACGGGAATAGCGGCGGCAGTTTTTCCATCTAGCAGGTCCCATTTTCTGTTTGATTCTTTTGGATTGCTGGTTTGTACACTTTATTTGTTGAATGTAACTATGAACCAGCATGGAATGATTAAAGAACGCAACCACTGAATAAAGCTATTTTCTAGTTAAGAAGAAATTAGACTTACTACTTGAATTCCAGTCGGAAGTTACATTGTTGACATTTGATTATCGGGAATAGTACTTCATTCTTTACGGTCATACAGCCAAACACCAACACAGACGAGTCTACAAAAACTACATGGATTAATAAAGTCCCTTCAGTAAACACCATCTCTGGCGATAGCCAGTCAAACAACTGAAGACCATTAACAAAGTATTATCCCGCTTAATTTCACCCTGTCACAGAAGGTTTTATCTTCACCCTGTCACAGAAGGTTTTATCTTCACCCTGTCACAGAAGACTTTATTGGTGCCGTTGACCAACTCGTCTCCGTTGGTGCACCTATACTACAATGAAAATGGACCAGCCGCAGCTGGAGCACCAGTTGGTATTGTTGCGACAGCAAAATCAAAAACTGCAGCAACAGCCTCTGCTTCAGACACAGCAGGCAACATCGCAACAACCCCTGCCGGACTCTGATAATTTTCATACTGCTACTTTGAAGAACATAACGGACGCTTTGTGCAATGTTACTCAGTCCGCACATTTTCAAAACATTGCTCCAATTGTTACACCTTTAGCTGGGGACCTCTCGCGGTTTAAGAAGTGGTTAGTGGACAGAGAAGTGCGTCTCACTTATCCCTACACCTACAGATGAAGACCGTAAAAGGGTCGCTTTTTTGTCGTATCAGTCTCTGGTTACAGACTTCCTTCGACGAAGATTCAAGGACTTCCCTAGGGAGACCTTCCCCTCCCTGAGGAAAGAGTTAATCCAGCGTTATTCTCCAGTGACCGACTGTCAGCACACTTGGACTCTTCTCCGGCGCATTCATCAGGAGAAACACGAACCTGTGCAATGCTATGGTGACCGGCTGCTCAATCTTTCTGAGGATGCCTTCTTGGAAGATTCTATGCCTTCAGCGGATCTAGCCAAACATCTTGTTGGCATTTTCATTGACGGTCTCTCTGCAGACTCGCTAAAACTTCATCTAATTCGTAAAGATCCTCAATCCATCAATGAAGCCATACAGTTAGCAGTAGCCGAAGAAAATGTGAAGAAACGTTTTCAGCAGCGTTTGGGACGTGACCCTCGAGTAGAACCCCAAGAAGAACATGAACCGATGGACGTGAGTCATTATCGCTACACTTGGCAAGGCCCTCCTGCACAACAACGACCTGTTGCTCTTCCGTCAAGGGCCCATTCCAGTTATCAACATCGATCGCGACATCATCGTAGTGGACAGGCATCCCTGATACATCAGATATCTACGATTACCTGCTTCACCTGTGGTAAGCCTAATCACATATCTAGGGACTGTGTACACCGACAACAGCATCTTGTATGGCCACAAGCTAACACCCAGCCGCAACCATGGAATCGCCAGCATTGTCAGGGACAACCTCACCAACTTTCCTGGCCTCCATTTACAGCTATGCCACCCCGTCAGAGACCATTACACTCTTTTTCCCGTGGACAGTCACACCCCAGATCTCTTATGGACCAGGTAAACCACTGGAATACCCGTTAGCAAGGACCTACCGGGTGCATTCAACAATTCCAAACGACAACCTTGTAGTGATAGGTCCTTTTATAGAAGGGGAACAATTGCTTCTCCGCACGTTTATTTTTCTCCTCCGTCGTCTTCCTCTCCTGTTTCTTATGTCTCTCCTCCACATGTAATTCCTGATCCTTCCTCATGCCTTATCTCCATAGATAAGAAAAGCTACCGTGCGCTCATTGATACTGGAGCCAAAGTAAGCCTTATTCGTTAGCAATTATTTCGACAGCTTCGCAGGCACGTTAGTTTTATTCCCTCTTCTACCCCTCTGGCCTCCGTTACTGGCCAACCTCTTCGTTCTCTTGGCACCGCAGTCATACGCCTTCGGATTGGCTCCCAGTTGGTTGAACACCCGTTCATAATAACAAGAGGTATGACTAGGAACTTCATTATCGGTCGTGACTTTCTTCTCAGTCATAACGCCCGAATCTATTTTGATTTAAAGCAGATTCGCATAAATGGTGAATACATCCCTCTCCAGGATGATATTCACATTGCTTCCCTGGTGCGTCTTACTGCTCCTGTCACTTTAAAACTTCATGCTCTTACTATCTTTACTGGTCGGGTCAAACGATCCGATTATGTCTCTTCTGGCCACACTGTCCATGTAGAACCGTTACCTGATACCGAAATAAGTGATGACCTTTGCATCAATGTAGTAGACGGTATTGATCAGGTATCTACGAAGCGTGATTTCCCTTTGATGCTCCTTAATGCCTCTGAAAAACCCACCACTATTCAGAGAGGCACTGTGGTTGCACAGTTGGCATCACATTCCTTGCCTCAACACGCCTCTATTCCTCCTCCCACTTGCCGTTCCTCTACTTCTCCTTCACATTTAATGGGCGGAATAAATCTTCCTCTCCGGTTTTCCAATACCGTTGGTGCAGTTACAAATGCGCGTTTACCACATTGTAACTTCCCTCCCCAGCACCTATCATTTTCCTCTTCGGCTACACCCCTCATTCTGGTGACAGGAAGGATTATCGCCGTCCACCTCCTCCTCAGCCTCTCTTCCTACACATTTCTCCTCCTTCTGCCTCCTCCTCGTCCATCCCCCTACACGTCTTGCCCAGTTGATGGAGCAATTGACAACTGACTCCCCACATGCCATTCGCATTCGTCAGTTTGTCAAGAAACATCAAGACATTTTCGCTCTATCAGATATGGAGCTGAAACAAACATCTACTGTAACCATGGACCTTCACACCACCACTGAAGTTACTGTCTCTCTCAAGCCTTACCGCACTCCATTACATAATAGGGAGATTGTGGAAAAGTCAATTGCGGATATGCTTGCCGCAGGCATCATAGAGAGATCTCTGTCCTCCTGGTCCTCCCCTATTGTAATTGTTACCAAGAAGGATGGATTACATCGCTTCTGTTGTGATTATCGGGCCTTGAATGCCATAACCAAGACCATCTCGTACCCCCTTCCTCGAGTGGATGATATCTTGGCTACCATTGGCAAGTCTAAGTGGTTCACTACCCTCGACGCCCGATCTGGGTTTTGGTGTATACCAATGTCCCCAGAAGCGAAAATTAAGTCCTCTTTCTGTACACACATAGGGAGTTATGCGTGAAACGTCATGCATTTTGGCCTTAAGGGCAGCCCTGCTACGTACATGTCCCTTATTGACGAAGTATTGAAGGGCATGCAATCTTTTGCTTTGGCCTACGTTGACGATATCCTAGTTCACACTCCGGGATCTCTTGAGGACCACTTACTTCAAGTAGAACAAGTGTTTACACGCTTGATGGAACATAATGTTATGCTCAAACTGAGCAAATGTGCATTCCTCCAGACAGAAGCTAGATATCTTGGCTTTATCATTAATCAAGATGGCGTCCGACCGGACGATACCAAGGTCCTATGATTTTGTATACGGACGCGTCTAATCGGGCCGTTGGTGCTTGTCTTGTAAGACCAACGTATCGGATGCTCCTCCGATTATTCCCAATGTGCCAAATGAGTTACCTATTGCGTTCCTCTCACACGCCCTCAGTCGGTCTCAACAACGATGGACCGTTACTGAAAAAGAAGCCTTTGCAATTCATTACGCATTGCAAAAGTTAGACTTCTATCTTAGGGGTACTAAAGTTCTTATTCCTTACTTGGTTGTCCAAGATTTCAGAACAACCCCGCAAGCTCCAGACCTGGGCTCTGAATCTTCAGAGGTATGATGCAACAATAGAGCATATCCCAGGGAATATAACACCATTGCTGATCTCCTATCACGGGTCCCGTACAATGCTTGTACTGATATCTGTCCTTCTTTATCGGATCCCAAGGCATCATCAGATCTTGATGATAATGCTAAGGAGATATTGGTTATCAATTCCAATCAAACTCCTCCTGTATTTTCTCATCACGATACTATGGATACTAGCTCTCCAAATGAGCTCCTCCTCTCTTCGTCTTTCACGGCGAAAGAACAACTTCAGGATCCTGAACTCCTGAAGGTTCGCACTCAGTTACTACGTGATCCCAAATCGATCCCTAATTACACTATCCTTACTTCTGATGACATTCTCTACTGGATTAATCCTAAACAGCCAGATCGTCTTTTGACTTGTATTCCTCGCCATCTTGTCTCTCGGGTCCTCCATGCGTTCCATGATTCTAATGGCCACATGGGGAGAGATAAGACACGCGATATTGTATCTAGACGTTACTACTGGCCCTCTCTTTATAAGGACATTGCTGAATATGTTGACTCTTGTAGGACTTGCAAGCAGCGCAACATGCGTCCTCTGCAATCCCTACTCAGCAGATGACTCCGACTCATTTCCCTATGGAGTGCGTCAGTGTAGATCTTTCCGGTCCTTACACCCTCTCACAGTCTGGGAATACCCACGTCTTACACTTCGAGGATCAGTACTCTGTCTGGCCCGAGTGTTTTCCGCTCCGTGGTTCTTCCTCCGAGGACGTTACACAGATTTTCATTACGGAGTTCGTTCCTCACCATGGCTATCCTAAAACTATCCTTACAGATAATGGAAAGCAATTCATTGGTAGGCCTTTCCATTCTACTCTTGTTGATCTGCATGTTGACCATAAAACGACCAGTTACTATCGGCCTCAGTCGAATGGTCGTAATGAGAGGATGCATAAGACTCTCCATGACATACTCTCCAAACTTACTTCTTACAACACGCAGTACAGTATTGGGATTTCTTTCTTCCCCAAGCTTTAGAAGCTTTGCGTGTCAATGTTAACGACACTACAGGTTTCTCGTCCTTTTATCTCTTGTATGGCCGAGAACCACGTCTACCCTTAGATAATCTCCTTACTCCTCAACGGAGATATATGGGTGATAATCCCATAGAGATTATTCTGCGTAATAAACGTGAAGCCCACCAGAGAGTTCACCATAATGCTCTTAAAGCATTTCAGAAGCGTCAACGGTTACATGATAAGGGCGCTCGCTTGCCATCCTTCACTATTGGTGACCTGGTGTGGTTCCGTAAGCATGTTCGGAACTCCAAATTTGACGACCATTGGGTTCCAGGCTATAAGATTATCAAGCAAACTTCTCCAGTTACCTTCGTCTTGTGGAACGAAGAGCGTCACCACTCTACCAAGGCTCATGCTGCTCAAATTATAAAAGATGAGCAACGACCTTACACTAATCCTCCTCCTGCTCTTCGCACTAGCCGACCCGTTCGTACGGCTACCCTCCAATATAACCCTTCCTCCTCTTCCTCTTCATCCTTGTCTGTCGACACTCTCTACCCTCCATTCCACCTCGTCTCCTCTGTCCCTCCACCTGCTCTTTCTGTGATTGTTCCACCCAATGCTTTAGGTGATTCCTCCTCTTCCGAATCTAATAGTTCTCCTCACGATGTAGTATATCGCCTCCGGTCTAGAGATGTCCGTGGAGTTGCGAAACCTCCTGCCTCTTTAGTCCAGTCTTCACCTCTTCCTCACTCCCAGATGGTTCGTCGTCTACGCCGTTATCGCTCCTGTTCCGTATTTGAGGATGATATCCCTCCTCCTGAACTATATGCCCGAATCCACTCCCGTCAGGATCGTTTCAACGCCTTTCCCTCCGTTGTTCCCAGTCCATCCCATGCTTCAGATATGCATGATACCATAGTTCCTCCTTCCACTGCCGCAGCTACTCCCCATACCTCTCCTCCTTCTTCTGTACACCTTTCCTTTGAGACCGCTCCTCCTTTTCTCCTACCTACTTCTAACCTTGATACTGTCCCTGATTCTACCTCCTCTGAAATTGAGACTGACGTTCCTCCCCCCTCTTCTTCGTTATCCTACCATACGTCGGCATTCCACCTCCTCTGGAGATTCTGCTCCCCTTCCCAATATCTTCTGCAGCCCACTGCCCATGTCCGTACTCTCTTTTCCCGTCTTCCTCGTTCCCGTCAGCTTCCTCGGGTACCTCCTCCAACCCCCCTGCCCCACCGACACACCGTAGATCGCGTATTCCCCGCCGTCTTCCTCCGATCTGTCCACGCCCTCCTCTCCAATCTTCCCTTTATGTTCCGTCCCCTCCTGCAGTCCTCGCCATTTCTCCTCATCCTCAACAACCCCGCTGTGATGAACGTTTGAACACACGAGCAATCGCATGCATTGATTCCTTAAATATCCTTATAAAATCGTTAACCAGTTGACCTTTCTTTTTTTCCCCAGATGTCGTTTCCAGTTATGTCTTATTTGATGATCCATTTGTCTTTCAAGACCACTCCTCATGCCACATGATTAAATACTCATACTTGACCAGCGTTAGCTATATCATTTTTTTGTACTTAAGATGGCATCTGTGCTGTCATTACCTTATGATTATTGCCTTTTTCTTAATGTGTTGATATGTTTTTGTCACGAGCATGGTCATGATTTGTTCGTGATGATTTGTGAATAACAAAGAGATTACCATTAGTTCATTTTTTTCCATCCGCCACTTATGTTGGCATCAGTCATGCATTTTTTTATCATTCCGTTCTGTTTCCTCCATGTCGTTTGGACACAGTTCGATTTCCGGATTTTTAAATGCCGGTACATTTCTTATGTGAATTAACTCATGCCATTTATTGCCTGTTAGTTTACTACATACTGATGTTCCTGTTTTGTGCATCCGCCGTACCCATTTTTTTTGGGCACCCACTATTTTTGTATTGCTTGTGAGTTCTCCACTTTTAGCGACGTTACCTCGCTTTGATGCATTAATGATTTGTTTTTTTTTCCATGACTTTGAATAATGTTTGTGACTTAATGGTCCATTGTTCATTGATCCCCATGAAATATGAGTATTTTCATTTTTTGCCATTGTGTCATTTATGCCTCTCGGCATACACTTTGTATCTTTTTCCATAACTAGCTAGTTCTTTTAATATTCCCCCATCATTTTTTTTGTTTTCTTTATTTCATTGTCCATTCCCCATTCCCTTAACTCCCATACTATTGTATTCCACTGCTGTATATTATCCCATCACCTTCCATATCCATGATTGATGTTTTTATGTATATTGGCATAATAATCTGGTGGACCTGGTACATAAATTTTCCCCGTAGGTTTTTTTAGGGTTAGTTTTCAGTACTTCCTCGGAATATGTCTCCCTTCCGGGATACATTTTGGTGGCCCCGGACGTATGTGACCGTATGGACTACTACGTCGGATAAGCACTAGGGTGCTGCCACTTATTAGAGTTAGTGTAAGAATACTTAAGCAAAATTTAAACACTAAATATTTGAGCGTGACTAGTTAGTTAAAAACACTAGTCCCAAACCTAGGACATCATTTCATGGTGTACATGAAATGACGTCATCAAACCTGGGGTAGAGTCCATAAAAGAAGAAGAACGGAAGTGATTGTATTTTTAGAGTGAGTTGTTTTTTTAGCACGGGACGAGCGGCGGCAGTTTTTCCATCTAGCAGGTCCCATTTTTTGTTTGATTCTTTTGGATTGCTGGTTTGTACACTTTATTTGTTGAATGTAATTATGAACCAGCATGGAATGATTAAAGAATGCAACCACCGAATAAAGCTATTTTCTAGTTAAGAAGAAATTAGACTTACTACTTGAATTCCAGTCGGAAGTTACATTGTTGACATTTGATTATCGGGAATAGTACTTCATTCTTTACAGTCATACAGCCAAACACCAACACAGACGAGTCTACAAAAACTACCTGGGTTAATAAAGTCCCTTCAGTAAACACCATCTCTGGCGATAGCCAGTCAAACAACTGAAAAACATTAACAACGTATTATCCCGCTTAACTTCACCCTGTCACAGAAGGTTTTATCTTCAACCTGTCACAGAAGATTTTATCTTCACCCTGTCACATGGGGTAGGGTGACCATACGTCTGGATTTGGCTTGATTTGTCCGGCTTTCTACCTCAAAATGTCGCATCCCGTCGGCATTTACAAAAAATTGCGATTGGTCCGTGTAAAGTCTTCGTTCTTTCCACTCTGTAAAGTTGCTTTCACACACACACTGTAAAGTATCAGTCTGTCTGCTCTGTAAGGAAGAGTGGTGTGTTGTTGAGATCAGGCATGCTCCAGTCTACCCAGCTGTAAATGGGTAACTCACCCTAGTCCTGAGTTAGGGAAGGCAAAGGCTCCAGGGGAAGCAGGCCCTAAACTTGGTCACTTCAGCCGACGCAGGATGGTGTATGTATGAAGTAGAAGTGTAGAGTGTGATTACCGCGAATGGTGTACTGTTCGTGTGCTGACCAATATAACCACTCACACTTGTGTCTACAAGGCACCAATGCAGACTGCTGGAATCTTAGTTTACTCAATTTATTCAGACGTACACACTGGGACATACGAGTACATCATGGTTCGTTGACATATCAATTTGTAGGTATACATAGCAGATCTGAAGTCATGACACATTCAGAAATAATGGGCAGTACATCAAAAGTTCAATGTCATGATACATTATGGCCACATCCCCCTATCTGACTAAACGCGTCAGTGAAGGGCGGATCGATAAATAACCAAAGTTACTTGACGTCCATAGTTTGTAGTATATATTATGAAACCACGAAAGGGGGTTTCTAGCAAGATTGAGATCTCCCTGTCACTGTCCGATAATAAGATAAATAATCTGTTCTCTTGGCAGTGATCAAAACATATGATGACTGAAATCCAACATGGCTGCCTCCCTGAGTTGTCGTTCACTCATTCATAGGAAGGAGAATATAAGCCAGAGTTAATTTATAATGGGTATATAAAGGATTTCATAAATGTTTCCATACAGCTCTACGGTGATCAGGTTAATTCACGTAGCCATAACCGCTGCAGGAAAATCTGTCATCTTCGTCGATACCAAACACGACACTAGCATAACGAAGCACCAAAAGTCAAGCTAGGCCTAACCGACGAGAGATCATCAAAAATATGAGCTGGGTTTACCTGGAGTCCGAATCATCTATATACTGACATAAGGAGAGTCTCTAACACAAACTATCGTAGAGACACCATCTCCTTCAGAAGAAAAACCACTTCGTGAGACATTTTTTTCTGACGAAAGGACCAGCTCTAGAAAAACGTACCCCGCCATTTGTAAGCAGTACATCGGAACTCATCACGACTTGTCAAGACAACTCATACTTCCGCTAGCAAGAATCTAGTCCCTCCTACCCATCCAAAATATACAATATAGGACTGATTCTACTTGTACTAATAATATGTAATACATATGAATTCAGGCCATAAACACAATAAGCAAATTAATATATTTTCTGGCCCTAAAAAATAAGTACAAACGCAAGCGCAATATCCTTGCGCTGGATCAATATCCAGAACGATTACTCCTATAATCAAAAGTGTGAATCAAACATGGATTATCTCGCTTTTACCATAAACAGCATTTTCATACACAAATAAATGAATGTCTATATTTTTCCCATATTAAATAGCCATATCGATTTTTGTAAAATGTGCGTCAAAATATGCACGCAACAGATTACCACACCCCTCGGGAAAAAAAAAATGGTACATTTTTTTTTTTGAAATACATCTAGGAGCAACATACAATAGGCTCACAACGCAGCAATAACAATGCGCAGATGATAAGCATAAGTTTTATGACCTTAGAGAAAGTACTTCTCTAAGTATAAATATTTCCAGAGAGGTGTCACCAACGCATACTACAATATTAGCAATGACACAATTTCCACATTAGTTTATACATAAATTCCATCTAAGATATCTTAACATCATGATCATCAAAGACGAAAAACATTGAAAGATCAGCGGTGAATACATATCAATGAACCGCTAAGTAGTGTTACAATCAATATATGATATATTACATATGTGTACACATTTCAATATAGAAACAACTGTATCAAAGTTGTATAACAGTTATGAATCATGTGGGCATCTAGACAAAATATCTGCCATCACATTTTCTGACCCACGGATAGCTCGCACCGAAAAATGAAATGGCTGTAGAGCAATCGCGTATCGCGTTGATCTCGCGCTCTTCAGATTTTTACTCTGAATAGCCGTAAGAGCTTTCTGGTCAGTTTCCACAATGAAATGCGCGCCCAGAAGAAATCTTTGCAGTTTAAGGATTGACCAAACCATAGCCAATAATTCACGGTCTAGGACCGAGTAATTCTTCTCTGCGGCATTTAATTTCCGAGAAATATACATCACAGGATGCAGAGTTCCAGAGTACTCTTGCATTAGTGCAGCTCCAATCCCGGTGGATGAAGCGTCACTACGAAGAATAAATGTCTTATCTTTAGAAGGCAATACTAGGATAGGTGAAGTAGAAAACATAGTTTTAACCTTATCCAAAGAGGATTGACATTCTTGAGTCCAATGGACTACATTAGGAGACCCTTTCTTTAGCAAGGAAGAAAGAGGTGACATAATGGAGGACAGATTCGGGATGAATCGTCCATAAAATTGTATTAGACCTAAGAGACTTCGTACTTGCTTTTTAGTCTTAGGAATAGAAATGTTAAGTATCTTACTTGTATTATGGTCTTCTGTTTTTAGGAACCCATGACCAACACGGTGTCCTAAGAAAGATATTTCGCTAAAACCAATACATGCTTTCGATGGTTTCGCTGTCAGGTTATGCTCGCGTAAGATAGACAATAGTTCATTTATACCATTATAGTGATCGTTCCAAGTATCACTGAAAAGACAGATGTCATCAAGATACGCAATGACATCTGAGCGATGAGATAGGATTCGACGCATCATGCGTACAAATGTAGCAGGGGCGTTCATAAGACCGAAAGGCATGAAATTCCATTGGAATAGACCCCTAGGCGTCGAAAAAGCAGTAAACGGTTTGGCGTGTTCGGATAGTGGAACTTGCCAATATCCCTTAGACAAATCGAGTTTAGTAAAGAAGTGAGAATTCGATAGTCTCGTAAGTAGCTCTTCTAGTAAAGGCATAGGTTCAGCATCGAATTTAGTCACTTGATTCAATTTGCGATAATCCACGCAAAGACGTATGTTATTGTCTTTTTTTCGTACTATAACCATCGGCGAAGAATATGCTGATGTGGATGGTTCAATAATTTTTAACTCTATCATCTCATCTAACTCTTTCTCTACCTGTGCTTGAAAATGTATCGGGATAGGATACGGTCTGACTCTTATAGGACTATGGTCAGTAAGAATAATGTCATGTTGAATGACATCAGTTTGACCAGGAATGTCAGTAAGGACATCCTGAAATTGTTCTAACATAGTAGAAACTTGTTTCTGCTCTCCTGGAGATAATTCTGGAGAAATTGCAACATCTTTCCATGATTCATTAGAGTGAAGAGGAATCATTGGAAAAGGTAAATTTACATCCGAGAAACTCGTTTCCTCATCCTGTATTACTGACAGAGATGAGTACTGTCCATGTTGGACTGGAAAATCGTCCGTTGCCTGGAAAACAGGTTGTAAATAATCAGGACGTTCATGGAATTCCGTGAGCATGTTGATGTGGAAGGTTTTACGCTTCCCGTCAATATCGACGATATAGTCAACATCGGAAACCTTTGATATTATATCGTACGGACCTTTCCAAGAAATGAGAAGTCTATTTTCCCTACAAGGTAGCAAGACAAATGCTTTGTCACCTGGACAAAGTTGACGCAAACATCTCTTTTTATTGGCAAATTCCCTTGCCTTCTGTTTCGCAAATTCAGAAGAAGCAGTTGCCAATTTGCATGCTTCAATAATCTTGTGTCTAAGTGCGATGACATATTCATAAGAGGATTTTGTGTCATCGACAATATTATCAGCAGTTATAAGATCATGCAGTAAGGACATAGGACCTCGCGGTTTCGCGCCAAAGACAAGTTCAAAGGGAGAAAATCCTGTATGTTCGTTGGCGACCTCTCTATATGCAAAGAGAGCCGCGGGTAAAACCCTATCCCAATCCTGAGGATGATCTTCTGTTATCTTACCTAGTAGGTTTTTCAGAGTTCTATTCAAACGTTCCACCATCCCATTGGACATAGGATGATAAATACTACTCAGCGATCTCTCTATCTTCAGAGTCGACATTACTTGAGACATGGTATCCGATATGAGTTGGGTACCATGGTCGGATAATATTTCTGCTGGAAATCCCAGACGAGAAAATATTAACCAAAGAGCATCTGCGACATCAGCAGTAGTTATGCTCTTTAGAGGAACAGCCTCCGGCCAACGTGTGCACATATCAACACACGTCAAAATAAATTGGTGTCCTCTAGCAGACTTTATCTTAAATGGACCAATGATGTCTATCGCCATTTTTTGAAATGGCCGAATGGGAATGTCTGCAGCCTGAATAGGTGCATCATGGCGTGGACCTCTGGATTTAATCTCTTGACATACTTTACAAGATCGACAATAGATTCGTATGTCCTTATTCACCGCAGGCCAAAAGAAAGATTGAAGAACTCTAGCTTTAGTACGGGAAAAACCCATATGTCCAGCACACTGCGAATCATGAGCGTGCTGTAAAATTTTAACTCTCATATTTTTAGGCACAAGGATTTGAGAATGAATGGACTTAGCGGAGTCTTGTACCATACGTACAAGTACGCCATTCTTCAACGTAATCCAAGATTTACGATTAGTATCCTTATTCGGATCACCTTTTGTTGCCAGAGTAAAGAATTTCTTTAGAGTAGGATCATCTTCCTGCTGTTTGATAAAGGAATCGTGGGAAATCTCCAAGGGATCATCTTGGATCTGCGCATCATTATCTTCAGAATGTGAAGATTGTGGCATATTGAGAGCTTGAGCCCTAGTGATTACTGCATTAGCAGATTGCATATTAACATTTTCCCAATTAGAAATTTGCTGTGGAGTGCATTCTTTCACTCCATGAATGCGACCGATGATAAGATCAGCGATCGGATTCGGCAAGAGACATGCTTGCACCTCTCCTGTAAAGAAAGGCGTAGCAATATTGATAATGGCAGTGGAGTACTTCTCCAATGTGCCACCAAATGTTACACATTTGACTATATTGCCTGTAGCTCGAGAAGGATTTACGAGTGATTGCCTCACTCCAATTGTAGTGCACCCCGAGTCGAAAAGAATTGATACCGGAGTACCATCTATTAGGCCCCTATTAAAGACAAGAGCACCCCTTCCATTATGCGCAATTGACGCATGGAGAGCGGGAAGTGGGTGACCGCAGCTTAAAGTAGACACTGTGGTTGGATCGAATAATGTTTTGCATTGCGAACACTCAGATGCTCTAGCAAAATCAAAAGCGGAATTCGCTACACTATTGGAGTCTTTTTTATCATTATTCTGATTATCGGTGTCGTGGAACTCCTGTTGTGCAGAGTTAGCCTGGTAATAAGATTTACCATGTCTTTTGTGTTGTGATCTACCTCGGTTATAATTGTCTCTATAATTATTATTGCCTCTGTTATAACCCCTATTTGGGTTTGAATCATAATATTCATGATCATAATCATCATGCTCATTAAATTGAGTATCCCTGTAATATTGTTTCTTTTGTCTCCATGAAGCACTTGGGTAGTTCCTATAGCTACTCCCTTTCCGAGAATTTCTAACATTATGGGCACCCCTCGCGTGTCGAGGACTATCAGCCCGATTCCAGTTCTTCGAAGAAGAACTCTGATTTGAGTGGTTATCTTGGTTTTGATACTTATTCCAATTAACCTTTTTATCAAATTTATTTTTAGCTCCTTGGAATTTGTGTGAGTAATTCTGATTATATTCTGTTGCCGAAGCAACTGGCATACTCTCTTTAATGTTAGAGTTACTAAGAATCATGTCAGGGTGTGCCGTGGCATACTGGTCACAATATTCTTCCATTTGCTTTATTGTACTAGGTTTACGCTCATGTAAGAACTCTAGGAATGATTTATTTACAGAAGACATGACCTTGTCTCTTAGCAATAAATCCGTAAGACCATCAAATGTTTTCTCTGTTTTGGATAATTCAATCCATCGTGAAAGTGTAATTCGTGCTTTTGAGATGAATTCTGAGAATTCTACACCTACCTCAGGTCTCATTGTTTTAAAACAAAAGACGATAACCTTCTTCAGACAGCTGATATCTCTTTATCAAAGCTGCCCTAACAGCATCATAATTATCTTTGTCGGCCTCTTCAACAAAATATAACTTACTCAGAGACTCCCCTTTTAGATTTTCAGACAACTGATTCACATACTGTGATTTGTCAACATTATGAGATCGACAAGCCCGTTCAAATCTAGAAAGCCAAAATGTTATGTCATCACTGGTAGGGTTAAACGCTGGTACCTTGACCTTGTACACGAAGGGTTTACCATTACCACCAGATGCCTGATTAACATTACTCATACATGTCAATTTTAATTTCTCTAATTCAAACTCATGTTCTCTTATTGCTTTTCTCTCTTCAGCTTCTCTATCTAATCTTCTCTGTTCTGCAGCAGCTTCTAATTTCTTCTGTTCTGCAGCAGCAGCAACTTCTAGTTTTTTCTGTTCTGCAGCAGCTTCTAATTTTTTCTGTTCTGCAGCAGCTTCTAATTTTTTTCTGTTCTGCAGCAGCTTCTAATTTTTTCTGTTCTGCAGCAGCTTCTAATTTCTTCTGTTCTGCATCAAATCTCCTTTCCTCCACTTGCATCTGCAATTTCTTAAGTTCAGCAGCAGTATCAGCTTCTTTTTCTAATCTTTTTTCTTCAGCTATTGCTTTCCTTTCTTCTGCAGCAGCTTTTTTTTTCTTCTATTTGAAGTTTTCTCTCCTCAGCCGCAGCTTTTTTTTCTTCAACAGCAGCAGCAGTTTTTTTCTCTTCTGCAGCTAATGCTTTGTCATATTGAGCAACAGCCCATTGTTCTAAGTCTTTTCCAGTCTTATCAAGAGATTTTCCTTGAGCAATAAAATAATCTAATGTAGACATATTGTCTTCTTAAATCAGAAACCTGAAAAAGTAAATAAATTACCCTCTTTCAAGTTAATGGGAGACAAGTCTATACCTTAGACTTAGTCTTAGTCCAAACTTGTATGGTTTATAATAACCAATGATAACTTGAGTACCTGTGGACAACAATAATTGTATCTCAAATACTGTGGGGGACAAGCCTTACAAAGGTCTTGTATACCTCAATGTAATCAAAGATCACTTGAGTACCTGTGGAAAAAAATATTTCCCTTTACCAATCACTTTGGGAGACAAGCCTTATAAAGGTCTTGTATACCTCAATGTAATCAAAGATCACTTTAGTACCTGTAGAAAAAATATTTCCCTTTACCAATCACTTTGGGAGACAAGCCTTACAAAGGTCTTGTACATTTTGTTTTATAACAATAACAATCAGAAAGTACTGATCTGTACTATACTATCAGTGTATACCACTATACGTCATATGTCAACTAAAGACATTACAAATGACAAACAAGAAAAGACAATCTGAAAACATTTGCAGAGATCAAATTAAATCAAATAGGAGAAATGAAAAAAAAATGATCACAGAAACCGTGATGATAACTGCCATAAGATAACAAGACAAATAACGCCACAGTGTATAAACATAAGGGTGTAAAAAACTGAAATGAAAGAAAAGATGAGACCTACAATTATACAAACAAATCAAACAAAACTAAGGAACACAAAAAATGTTACAAATACAAATATGAAACAGTCGTCACAACTAACCAAATATTTGCAAACTATGTTGCATGCAAATTTCAATTAAGAAATTGCTCCCTATCGAACGCCAGAACAAGACCAATATCACTCGGTATTTCCTGTTCTAGTCACCACCCATCCAGGCCCGCAACATATAAACCCCTACACATATAAACAAATAACATGTAAGCATAAATAGCATATAGCATACAATATCATTTATGTCATGAATGGAATGTGTTGCAGGTATAGTGTTGTAAAGCAGGCACAGTTTATTTTAATACTAATAACTTGCCACTTTATTCAGTAATAGATTTAATTTTAAACTATTACACTGTCAATTTTTCTCTGTTGAGCATCTGAAGAACCAACGATGAACTATGCACTTTATGTTCAGCAACACTGTGATTCTTCTGTACGTTGAGAAATGTCAACAATATTGCTCCAGATATTTTCTACACTTGATACCACTGTCCTGTGTAATACTGTCTGTACAGCGAAAAACTGTCAACAAGCGCTGACCTAGATACAGCATCCTATCGGTAATACAGGTCAAGCTGACATCGACTGTATAGCTGTCCTACTGGTGTTGATGTGTTCAAACAAATGTTCTTTCAGCTGTAAACTGTGATTCTCAACACAAAACTGCGTAAGCTGGACCCAGGAATCTGGCTCGCCACTGTAAAGTTTAGGTTTCTGTCTGCTCTGTAAAGTTGCTTTCACACACACACTGTAAAGTATCAGTCTGTCTGCTCTGTAAGGAAGAGTGGTGTGTTGTTGAGATCAGGCATGCTCCAGTCTACCCAGCTGTAAATGGGTAACTCACCCTAGTCCTGAGTTAGGGAAGGCAAAGGCTCCAGGGGAAGCAGGCCCTAAACTTGGTCACTTCAGCCGACGCAGGATGGTGTATGTATGAAGTAGAAGTGTAGAGTGTGATTACCGCGAATGGTGTACTGTTCGTGTGCTGACCAATATAACCACTCACACTTGTGTCTACAAGGCACCAATGCAGACTGCTGGAATCTTAGTTTACTCAATTTATTCAGACGTACACACTGGGACATACGAGTACATCATGGTTCGTTGACATATCAATTTGTAGGTATACATAGCAGATCTGAAGTCATGACACATTCAGAAATAATGGGCAGTACATCAAAAGTTCAATGTCATGATACATTATGGCCACATCCCCCTATCTGACTAAACGCGTCAGTGAAGGGCGGATCGATAAATAACCAAAGTTACTTGACGTCCATAGTTTGTAGTATATATTATGAAACCACGAAAGGGGGTTTCTAGCAAGATTGAGATCTCCCTGTCACTGTCCGATAATAAGATAAATAATCTGTTCTCTTGGCAGTGATCAAAACATATGATGACTGAAATCCAACATGGCTGCCTCCCTGAGTTGTCGTTCACTCATTCATAGGAAGGAGAATATAAGCCAGAGTTAATTTATAATGGGTATATAAAGGATTTCATAAATGTTTCCATACAGCTCTATGGTGATCAGGTTAATTCACGTAGCCATAACCGCTGCAGGAAAATCTGTCATCTTCGTCGATACCAAACACGACACTAGCATAACGAAGCACCAAAAGTCAAGCTAGGCCTAACCGACGAGAGATCATCAAAAATAGGAGCTGGGTTTACCTGGAGTCCGAATCATCTATATACTGACATAAGGAGAGTCTCTAACACAAACTATCGTAGAGACACCATCTCCTTCAGAAGAAAAACCACTTCGTGAGACATTTTTTTTCTGACGAAAGGACCAGCTCTAGAAAAACGTACCCCGCCATTTGTAAGCAGTACATCGGAACTCATCACGACTTGTCAAGACAACTCATACTTCCGCTAGCAAGAATCTAGTCCCTCCTACCCATCCAAAATATACAATATAGGACTGATTCTACTTGTACTAATAATATGTAATACATATGAATTCAGGCCATAAACACAATAAGCAAATTAATATATTTTCTGGCCCTAAAAAATAAGTACAAACGCAAGCGCAATATCCTTGCGCTGGATCAATATCCAGAACGATTACTCCTATAATCAAAAGTGTGAATCAAACATGGATTATCTCGCTTTTACCATAAACAGCATTTTCATACACAAATAAATGAATGTCTATATTTTTCCCATATTAAATAGCCATATCGATTTTTGTAAAATGTGCGTCAAAATATGCACGCAACAGTCCGGCTTTTAAAGAAAATTTGACAAAAGAATAAAAAATCAAAAGTTTCTTTGTTTTTGGTACGAAAAAAAAATCATCGAAATTTGAACAAATCTAGCCATGTTGACATCCGTTCAGATTTGATAGAAGGTATCCTTCTTTATTTACTCAACTTTGAACTATGATACATCTAACCTCACTCGACTGAAATTTTAGTTTTATTTTTGTTTTCATTGGTTGAGTAAGTAATACCACAATCTGATAATACTTTTATTAAATTACTGGCACATGAAAAGTGGACCAAATTCTTTGAAAAATCAAGAAATGTAGAGTTACTGAACTATAGCACTGCTAATTGCTCAATATTATTTTACAGTTCCAAGACGTAATACTAATATTGACAGGCTGTTTTCTTTAATGGAAAGTCAGTGGACAAAGGACGGCAACCGATTCACGATTATTAAAGAATATTACAAGCTCACTACAATTATAAGAATGTTTCTTGTACAGAGTCACATGAGTCTTTTGTTGGAAATTCAGACTTCATGAGAAAAATAATGTCGAGTGAAAAGTACAGTTTTAAAAGACTGAATATTTAGCGATGTTGAAAATATAATACTTGAAGGAAAAATTATTAAAACATGCATTTTATATAGACAATTTTTATTTTGTTGAAGAACTTCTATATATTTTATCATTATTCTTTACATAAATGCATTAAATTAGTGAAATTAATGAGAACTCATTTTTTGTCCTCATTATCTTAAAAAAATGTCCTTATTTTGTCCTCCTTTTAGTCACAAAATTAGAAAATGTCCTTCTTTAAAAAAAAAAAAAAAAAAAAATAAATATATATATATATATATATATATATATATATATATATATATATATATATATATATATATATATATATATATATATATATATATATATATATATATATATATATATATATATATATATATATATATATGGTCACCCCACATTAGGTGGCAGCAACATCCAGCTAGACTCAGCGGTTTTCAACCTTTTTGAGTCCATGGCTCCCTGACCAACTACATTCTTTCTGCGGCTCCCCTGTGGGATAACTGGTACAAACTCTAGCGATGTTTCGACATTTAGCCTAACTTTTTGAGCAGGAGAGCTTTGAAAAGGCTTTTAACCAATGTAATTTTTTTATGTAATTTAAAAAAAAATGCAATTGGACAATCTGTGAAAAAAATTACACGTACAAGAAAAAATATACACAAGGTGCACTTTGAAAACCCTTACTTTAAAAAAAGAAAACAGCACAGATAAAGTAGTTTCTTTCTAACATTTTTTAAAATTTTTGTCTGAAAATCATTCAATGATATACTGCACTCATGATTCAATCTCCATAACAAAAAACGTGTACAGTAAAACTAAAAACAAAAAAAATGTGATGAATAAAGTACCAGTCACCTCAGTGTGAAACTTGAGCTTGCTTGTTATTACACAGCTTGTCAAATCTTGGCACCAGTTGAGATACAGCTACCCACATTTCCTTCTCCACATCAAGTCTTGATCTGAACTTTGTTTTTATGACAGCCACTGCTGAAAACCCAGCCTCGCAGAGATAGGAAGTTGCAAAAGGAATTAATATCTTCAGTGCTTTCTTGCTCACGCTTGGGAACTGCCTGTCACAGTTTTCAGGAAAGTATTTTTCAAAATGAACACTGAGTTGAGATAAGTGTCCTTGAATTATAGAAACAATGTCTGCACTAAAATCTATTTCATTGTCTGATGAACTGGTAGTAGTCCATGTCTCCTCCTTCATTGATTTTTCTCTTCCAAAGAAGAAGCTTCTTTTTGAAGGCCGAAACTTTGTCAATAAGTTTAATCAAATGGGTTTCCCTTCCTTGCAGAGACTTATTCAACGTGTTCAACTTTTCAAAAACGATCACAGAGGTATGCAACTTTTAACAGGAAGTCAGTGTTCAGAAAGCACTTAGCGCTGACATGGTTTTCTTCTTCAAGATAAGAATAGAGTTCCCGCCTAAGTTAAAAAATGTGCGATAATACATTTCCTATGGAAAGCCATCGAGTGCTATTATAAAATAAGAGAGAAGTATGCTCAGCCCCCATATCGTGACCCATTTTACTGAAAAATCTAGCTCTATGAGGTCGTTTTAATAAAGTTCACCACATTTATGACAGTTTGCAGGACTTCATTCAAATCAACACTCAAATGCTGTGAAGCAAGTGCTTCCCTATGGATAATACAGTGGGTCCAAACAGCATCAGGAGCTTTGCCGCGGATGAGGGCTTGTAGGCCACTGTAACAGCCCGACATTGAACGAGCACCATCGGTACACACACCAACACAATGAGCCCAGTCTATTTTATTTTCCGCCATGAAGTTGTCCATAATTTCAAATAAATCTTTGCCTGTCGTACCTGCATTTATGTCTTTACAAGAAAAGAAGATCTTCCACCATTTCGTTTTTTCCCATCAACAAACCGCACATAACAGATTAAATGAGCATCTCTATTGGAGCCGCGGTAGCATAGTGGTTAGTGCACTGGCTTCCTAGCGCAGTGGTCTATGGTTCGATCCCCAGATGAGGCGGAAAATTTTTAGGCCACAAACGGCTCCTGGGTCGACCCAGCCCCCAAATGGGTACCAGAGCTACTCTGGGAAGGTTAAGGCGGCCGGCGTGATGCCGACCACATCACCCCTTGTGTACCGACGGTCAAGATAATATGGGCCTAACACCATATTCCCAATATGCCTCAATGGGCGTGTAACGGGTTCCTTTACCTTTTTTTCTATTGCTATCAGTGGCCTCATCAAGCTGCAAAGCAAAGTCCTTTCCCCTAATTTTTTTTCTATAATCTGTTCATTAAGATCCTCTCCTAAATCTTGAATTCGACGGCTGATTGTACTGTCCGACAAAGGAATGGGCAAAAGCTGTTTTCTCACGGACTCTCCAACCATAATGGACACCATATCAATAGCACACGGTAAAACGAGTTCTCCTGCAATCGTATGGGGTTTCTTACATTTTGCTACCCGGTGTGCTACCTTGTAAAACGCTAGAAGAGCTTTACTCGAGATTGTCGCCTGCTTAGAAAATGCTGATTTTTGTTCTTTGATTTGACTCAGCTTTCTAGAGAACTAATCTCTTGGTTTGCCCACGTCATTCTTCTTAACACTTTCTAAATGGCGCCTCAATTTGCTAGGCAGCATATATTCGACAGAGAGTACTTTGAAACACAGAACACGCTCTGGGCGCTCTTCATTGTTCACAATAGCGCACGTGAAACCAAAATCTAAGCAACCTTCGTCGTATTTTCTATACTTACGTTTCCTTTCCCCATTACCACTTTCCTTGTCATCCTCAACAAGTTCTCGCTTTTTAATAACACTTGCCAAATTAAAAAAAAATATTTCCATGTTTATATCAAACTCACGACACATTCAAAAACAATTGGAAACAGAAAATCACCGTGTTACCTAATATGGTCGCACGAGGAGAATGGGCGCAAAGTTGATAGGCGAGTCGGGGGAGCGGGACTTCAAAAACCAACATCAAAAGTGAAATTTCTCCGGGGTCACACAGGTTGACAAACACCAAAAATGAAATTTCCACAGCTCTGTGTTTTCTTTACCGCTAAATACGAAAAAAATCCACACCCACTCACGGCACCCCTGACAGTCAGTCATGGCGCCCCAGGGCGCCGAAGCGCACAGGTTGAAAACTGCTGAGCTAGATCATTACATTAGGTAGCAGACGCTAGGTGTCGCATGCGCATGTGCAGCTCAGATAAAATGGCGACCGTGCTCGTGGAGTGTACGACCGAAGAACAGCGCGCTGTTGTGCGGGTGTTTGTTTTTTTTTTGGTGGGGGGGGGGGGGGGGGGGTGGTGGTGTGGGGGTGGGGGGGGGGGGGGGGGGGGGGGGGGGGGGGGGGCGCAAAAGGACTTCCTGCAAAGGATGTTCATCCGAAAATGTTTACTGTTTACGGTGAGAAGTGTTTGTCGCGTAAAGCTGGGTCGATAAATTTTCTCAAGGACTCTTAAAAATTGCTGATGAAGACCGACCTGGTCGTCCTCTTCAGATTGCGACAGAAGCATATGTGCGGCGGCTGGGGGAGATGATTCGAGCTGACAGGCGAGTAACGATAGACAGTGTAGCAACTGCAATAGGGTGTTCTCATGGTTTAGCCTACAGCATAATGCATGATCGTTTGAATTTCCTGCAAGTGTGCTCACGGGTGGCTGCCGAGACAACTGACTGAGGAACACAAAATTAACCAAATGGACCTGTCCTTGCAACATCTCTCTCGGCACGCAGATGAAGGAGAAGACATGCTTAACAGGATTGTTACTGGGGACGAATCATGGGTGCATCACTATCAACCCGAATCAAAGCGTGCTTCAATGCAATGGAAACATCCTTTTTC
The DNA here is from genome assembly GCA_024509875.1 of Oreohelix idahoensis. Taxonomy (NCBI): domain Eukaryota; kingdom Metazoa; phylum Mollusca; class Gastropoda; order Stylommatophora; family Oreohelicidae; genus Oreohelix; species Oreohelix idahoensis. Next base: position 353,437 of record JAMPIV010016210.1, on the reverse strand, counting down.
ACCTTCTGCCAAGAAATTCAACGTTACGCCATCAGCAGGGAAGATTATCTTCTTCTTCTTCCGTCCTTAGCCACCGACCGTCAAAGCAGTCAGTGGCCATTACGCCTAGTGGCGTCTTAGGGCAACAGCAGATAGGTTTTCTTTGCCATTGTTTCCCATCACGCCTATTGGCGTCTTTAGGGCAACGGCAAATCAATCCATTTGCTGTTGTTTCCGTAATCGAAGTGACTGGCAAACGGGTGATCAGCCCGTTGGTAGGGAAGATTATGCTTACAGTGTTTTGGGATTCTCAAGGAGTGCTGTTAACCCATTTCCAGAAGAAAAGTAGGAATGTGAATGCTGCATCGTACTGTGAAGTTTCATTGATGCTTCGGGATGCAATTCGAAGAAAACGTCCAGGCCTACTGACTAGAGGAGTACTGCTCCTTCACGACAATGCCAGACCACATACAGCTCGATTAACCCAGTAGAACATTGAACAACTAGGGTGGCAACTTCTTGAACATCCGCCTTACAGCCCCGACTTAGCCCCAAGCGATTTCCACTTGTTTGGTCTACTAAAAACTCACCTTGGCGGCAAAAGTTTCGCGGATGACGAAGAGGTTGAACGTGAGTTGCGAATGTGGTTGAGATAGCAGACCAAAGACTTTTATGCTGCAGGTTTTGAATCCCTGGAAATGTGTGGATGATTTCAAGAGTCAATGGGGATGTAATTAGCCTCACAGGTATAGGTTCACTTCCACGTACATTTATTGTAGCATTGTGCATAGTTGGAGGTAACATAAGAATGACTCCAGAGATGCCTCCATGCATAAATGAAGAGGATAAAAATAAAGGTCTAATATGCTTTCAGCATCGTAAAATAGACATTGATGTCAAGATCCAAACAATAACGTGTGAATTAAAAAAATAATAATGAGGTGATATTAATAGGTCGAGTATTAGGCCTAGAATCGCAGAAAATGGTGGAGGGGCTAAGAATAACTTATTAATGTTTTCGCGAATTTATCAGACCGGGTAAGTTGGACAAGGGTTTGGTCTTCGTTTTGACTCTGGTCGTGTCACAACGAATCTTCGACTACCTCTAATCAAGCTACTTGTTAGGGTTACCATATCGTTCAACGCAAAAAGGAGGACAATGTTCAATCTTTTGTTGTGAAAAGGAGGACAAGGGAGGACACTATAATAAAAAAGTCGGACATTTATTTCAATCAAAAAATGTCAGTGAAACATACTTTTTTTTTACATATCAAACAGTAAGTTCATCAATGAACTGGATTCTGCGCTTATTGATATAGTTCTTATGATAAATATGTTCTTTAACAAAGTTAGATTACTTTTTAAATACACATAGAAACACATCGTTACCCTCTGCATTACGCCCTGTTCCACATACCATTCTGTTCGAATTATCCCAAGTAAACGCAACACATTTTTCTGAGGAAGTCAAATTTTACACAAGTGTTTCACTCAGTTATTTTGGAATTTTTTCTGCTGTCTTATTTAGTGGATTCTGCGTCTTAATTAATTTGTATGTTTGTTGAAGAGCTGCGCACGATCATTGAAGTCTTCGGGTTTTATTCCGAAAGAGCGTTCCTTCAATTATCGCGGCGCAGTCTTTATGAAAGAAGTAATATATGCGTTGTCAAGGATGACGTCAGAGTGAAAGTGTGATGTCAGTTGGAGTATGGACGTTGGTCGAGCCGGTAGAAGAACAAGGTGTCCATTTTTAATTGTGTGCAGATTTCATAGTAATCAGGAGTTGTGTATTTCCGAGGCAGGTTAGCCTCTCGGGTATCCGTGTGGATCAACGTTAAAGTATACGCAGTTTATCTGCGGTTTATATCAGAAAAGGCCGACAACGGAAATATGGGCAGTGTGAATGACAAAAGCAATGACTAAAGATGCCGGACTTGTAATGTCTAGAGCGAAGCCTGAAGTGATATGTATACAGTTCGCTCTGTTATGTATTATGGAATAAACCTTGCATCGCCCTGGCTGCGCTTATTCACTGAATCCATGTTGTGTATATCTATCTATACGTCAGTCCATCCTGTGAGAAGTGTCAAACGTCAACTGTCAGGGTTTCGCAACAATGGTAAACCGCCGACTTTCAAATAAGTACATTGCAGCGTAAGGTTTTTAAGTGTGCATAGTCAGTAGTAGTACTAGTAGTAGTGAAGAAACAGAAATGGAATTCTGTATGAAAAGAGTGAAGTCCCAGTGTTGGAGAAGTACACTGGTATCACAAGATAGTCACGGCTGTGAAGGTATCTGCTACAGAAAGTATCCAGAGTAAAGTCAGACCCTACGATGCCACCTTGCTATGTAACTACCTATGATAATTAAACAATTCAATAAAACTCATAGAACAGTCCCAACTGAGATGGTTTGGCCATATCTGCAGAATGGGAGAAGATCGGCTTCCACGGCAAGCATGGGCAACTAAGAGCCAGGGATCCAGACCTCCAGGACGACCTAAAGTCCGCTGGGAGGACAACATTAGACAATCTGTGAAGGACCGAGGACTAGAATGGAACCAAGCCAGGAGGAAGACAGCCGATAGAATAGTATGGCACTCTCTCTCTTACAAACCTCTACACCTCACGGTAGAAGAGGAACGACTAATTAAGTAAGTAATAAAACTCAAACTTCAACAATATAAAATTAATAAGTCAGAGTGTTACAATTATGAATCATTTAATATACTGTATACACTTATCTCTTTTCTTTTCTTGATGAATGTGAATGCATAAAAGTGATTACACAACTTGAATGATTGTTGAGTTAATTAAGAACTAATTTTAAAAGTCTTTTCAGCGATCTTCAATTTAACCCCAAAAAAAAGTTCTCCAAAGTTCCTGTGTCACTATAGTCTCTTGTCTGGGCTATTAATAAAACTGTTTCATCATAAACTAAGCACTGTCTTTGACTGCTCACATATGCTGCAGTGTGACGTGTATATGTAAATAGACTACATAAATCCGTTCATCTTTGCTCATCATTAGCGTTACGTTTTGCTACGAAGAAAACCCACGCAATTAGCTGTCTGGTTGGTTGACTCACTTATGAAGCCACGCCTTTGTTTTCTGTCTTCCTGAGCATATGAGTGTTCTCAAACATTTCACACCCGGCAATCTTAACAAGAGGAGTAAATCACTTCGCCTACCTGAGTTGTCTCACGTAAAGCTGAGCTGCCAATTATCGGCCGTTAGTCACAACACGTGGAAGCAACGGCAAAACCGTTCAAGGGCGGTAATAATACTTTCCGACTACCTGTTTGATGTTATACATACAGGGAGATAATCGTGATATCAGAAGCGAACAGAAATCGCAGCAACGGCAAACAGTGACCGAGGAAGCTTTGATCTGTGGAAATGGACGGAGGATCTGGAAAGAGGCCCGTTCGCATGGCATGTTTTGATGTAGACCAGCATCGCTGAGTAGACTGAACGAGAAATCTCTCATCTCGAAAAACTATAATTTCTGATTTCCCCGTAAGGCCGAAGGTGTGACTTGTATCATCTTTTAGCCATATTACACTCAAATCTGTATATATACAACGCTCTCCCAAACTCAGTATCAGTCAACATTCAGAAATTCTCGGATAATCTAGAACACGACGGATTAGAACCTTTTCTTCGATAAATGTGTTAAATTGTCCCGTGGAGATTTAAATTTCTGATTGTGGTAATATTTTAGTTGTGCTTAAGTATTAAATGTGTTAAAAGTTTTACCATTTTATTTACTGCTATTCCCGACTAGCGAAATAGCAAAACGCGCAGATATTCTCTTACCAGTGGTTTAGTAAAGTAAAATCCATCAACCATTTTTCGAGGACTTAAGTATAATGTTAAACGTGACAGAGTAGTACGCGCATTATATTTCGTTGTGTGTAAAATTCTTTTAAATGACTAGGGTTTTATATCACGTGTTAAAACGATAGACGCCAACCATTAAAAAGCTAGTAATGACCAGCGATAGGTGTTAAAGGAGTATTAATTAAATTAACCCTGATATTGTGCGCTGAGTGTTTTTCTGTGCAGGAGGGGAAAGGCGCATTCCTAAAACCCAACCGGACCCGATGAAGCGAAGCGCGATAGGTTAGACTAAGATATCGTGTGCCTTTTAAGTTAGAGGACGGAGAGGATCAGAGATCACACTACGCGTGATAGCATAGTATTGTCATTTCGGGTTAAATGTTTTGTTTCTTCCTAATTTTAGGCTCGATCAAAAAACCAGCGAACCATCGATCTTATAGGCTACCAGTGACATTATTGTTATTATTGGGTCTTCGTTTTTAACCTGTGCGGTCCAATTTCTTCTTTCATGAGACAGGCCAATCTATAAACAATAAGAATAATATTAACCTGTACTTGCAAAATACCAGAGTTTTTTCTATCCAATTTTATCAGCCCGTTGTAGCAAAATATATAACAGTTTACTCGACCTATGACAGACGGTTTCCCAAGTGGATTATACCCAGGGGAATTCGCTGTTTCATAATCGGCACTCAACTCAGAGAAAAGCCGATAGGATTTATCATTTCCAGTGTGCATAACGTAACAGTTGTCTCAGCAACCAGATGCTAGACAGTACAGGAAATATTTTTTCTTTCTTTGACTGTGACCGTCCAGAATACGCCTTACTTCAACCACTATATGCGGTGATACAGGACCCATCTAGGAAAACAATTAACGCACCAATTTTGGCGATTACCTTGACATTATTATTAAGTACCAAGGCTAGTCTGGAGCCAGATTTTGCAACCAACCTGACACGATAGGTCATACTATTGTTATGGTTTTTTTTCAAGAGATACCTACGCCAAGTACTGGGTAAGCGAGTATGTTTGTGGCCACAGAATGACAGAGTGAAAAAAAGAGAGAGAGAGAGAAAAAAAATATTTTCCTTTGTTACAATCATTATACTAACTTTTTTTTTTTTGTTATCTCACTGCACTGAGTATTTACGGGATAGCTTAACTAGGAACTTGTTCTTTTCTTTACTGACTATTTCATACCATAATGCTAACCTTTGACCTTTGGGATTATTAACTCCTGTTGGGGATCTTTATTTCTTCACAAGAGGGGAGGGCATTTATAGGGTCATTTTCCCATGTCTGTAATATGATTTATTGATATATATGTTCGATGTTGTAAAGTTTTAATTCATAATAAACTAAACAAAAACTTAATTTAATGTGTTGGTCAAACCCATACCCGTATCTATTACCCATAGTTTTCACGTCTGTGCGTATTCGTCACATAATTGTGTGTGTATGTAGGTGCAGTGAAACTTATATGTGATATAAGGAGAGAAAGTTCGTCTGATTAAAAAAATAGTCGTATAGATAGGCTGGATTAGAGAAACTACTCACTCCAGAGACTGACTGATAAGTCTGGATTTGGTCTCCACGTTGTTACAGATGTATATTTGGACTGTTTATCTTGAACACCACTTTGATACTAGTGTATTGGTGTAACTGGTCAATTCAAATAACCGAGCACAGTGTCAGGTATACAGGTCCTCTTGTTCCATACGTATTGAGGCCCCGACAAGGATGTAATGTTGATCATGAGTGTTAAAGTGAATGTCAATACGCGAATGTGGACTGTTCTGTTGAGTTGACTGGAAGTTCAAACACTCACTCATACGTATCAGAAGTAAATGATGCAGACTACTGTGGACGTTTTCGTACAGTTTAATTTGACGCACACACTTGGACAGTACGGGTACAGTTACTGGAAAAACATGTTGACACATATCGTCATACTGTTGATCAATGGTCTACAATAATAAGTTGGCATTTATGTTGAAGAAAATCACAATGGAACGTCAGTAGACAAGCATTCAGAGTTCCATAGTTTATACAAATATTCATCAGGCCTTACTGACTGATCATGTCAGTTAATAGACAATGTTCAAACCTGATTCCTAGACCGAACCTCTTTTACATAAACGTAACTTGCACTCTAGCGAAGATTCCTTTAGATAAAGTTCAGCAAATATTTTCTGAGAAAATGTTAAACTACCAATAGTAGGTTTTCCTTTCATAAGTGTGGTCTCTTTATCATCACCTGATAATAAGGGGGCATCCCTGTTCTCTGATTGATGATCGACAATAAATAGGATTCCAAAATGGCTTCTGGTCCTGTGAGCCTCACTCACGATAACGATGCACAATGAAGCTTCAATAAAGGTTCAGTTCATGAACATAAATGTTTCTATAACAATCAGCATATTCTTTCCTCATAATTGCTGCATATAAACATAATCAGTGCTGCTAGATAACATGTCGTCCCGACATATTGACATAGTTAAATTCATGTAGATGTCTGCCCATTTTGAGCCTAGGAATGAAAAAAAGTTCAGTGAACAGTTCTTTTACCTTGGCATAGGAAATACACTAGCAAACACAAACGCTCTCCTGGCGTTACAGAATAAACACTGGGGAACTCATAGATTTAACAATCCTAGAAGAAACTATCTTCGTCCCCATAATAAATCGAAGAGATCACAAACTTTGGACAGGTCTAACATGACATCCCGCCACAGGCTCCTTCATCACCGAAGAACTCTCTAACCTATATTCATCTGCAGAAAATGCCTGACCTCACAGTTCAGTACAAGAAAAATAGTCCAACTAAGACATACAAAGGTAAAACGATATAAGACCGAATCGTCTCAAACAGACAAGGAGTAAACATAGATTCGGACCATAAACATTCCTGCATAAACCTAAGCAAGAACAATCTGTTTTCTGGCCATACCAGACACAAAAAATGACATAAGTCTAGATTCATACGCTGAGTTCGATATTCAGGAAAGATAACCCATATAAAAAAAGTATAAATTCAACATGGGTGATATCGCTTTGACCAGGAAAATATTTCGATACACAAAATAAATATTTTTCCTAAGACAAATAAATATTATAATAACTACCAGTAATCTGCTGGTAACACTGACCTTCCTCTTACACTATCATCCTCGTGAAAATCTATTTTCTTACATCTTTATTCTCACATATTTTCCACTATCAGCTCTACTCAGAGCTTATCACGCTACATATATAAATTATATAAAAGTATATAAATGGATGAATAAATGGGAATTTCACTTAAATGCGAATAAAACATGATCTTCAGTAAAGGTAGGATTGTTAAAAATAAGATAAAATGACATACATTTATAGGGGCAACAAATTAGTACAGCCCAAACCACACGATACCTGGGAATGACACTAGACCAACAACTGAACTGGAACAAACACATACATAGACTGGTAGTCTTGTAGAGGACTTACTAACATGCTAAGATATTTGAAAGGTCATGAATGGGTGCGCAAGCACTACGACAATGATCATGTTTTATAAATCTTTCATTAGAGGCAAAATAGAATATGGAAATATAGTCTTTGACTTAGCAGCACATAGTCACAAGATTAAATTAGACAGAATGCAGCAACAAGTATTGTGTACTATTGCATGTGCAATCAAATCAGCATTGAGGAGTGTTCTGGGGGTGGCCTTAGGAGTCCTCCTTTTGGAACTCCAGAGAAAGGAACTAAATTACAAGACCAAAATTATGTTGGACGACTCATCCAGCTCTTCCAGCATTTGTTAGGTATCAATTAACAATAACTCAAACTAGCGAAAAGAGGATCCTCAATGCCACAACCTGACTAGCCAGTAAATATCACTGCAGCAAAACAAATAATTAAAAACAACTGCAAACAGAACTGGCTAAACACCTGAGCAATGTCAAAAACAGGAAGACGGCTCTTCAAGCATCTACCAGCACTGTCTAAGACAGATGCTTTAAATCAATTTGGGCGCAAACACCAAACATACATTTTCAGATTACGGACAGGACACTGCTTACTTAACTCTCACAGAAATAGAATTGACCCAGAAAATAGCCCAAACTGTAGACACTGCCAACACCCATATGAAACAGTGGAACATCACCTGTTGCTCTGCCCAGCAATACAAGAGATGAGACAACAACTCCTGCCAATGAACCCAACCATTGAAAATACCATATACTGCAGATCTGAACATTATTGCATCAAAATCACCAAGAGCTAACGCTCAGTGATGGTGGATCAAAGACAAGACAACAACAACTCAGAAAAGGTTGGAAATGCATGGAGGAACTAGTACACTTGGATGCCCTAAATACAGTAGTATATACAAGCCGGTGATACCACCCTGGAAACTCAAGAAACCAGATACAGACTACCACAGGCAGGTATAATTAATAAAACAACTGATATGGCTATTATAAAAAACAAAGCCAGGAAATAAATTCAACAAATATCAAAGGATAGTATTACAGTGTACACAGATGGAACTAAAGAAGATGATAACAAACTGGGGATAGGAATTTATGTTCCCATGTGGCAAATGGTGAAAGGAAATAGTATAATTGATAATAAATTTATTTTCAAGGCAGAGATGGTTGCAATTCCGAAAGCTCTGGAAATCTTCTCTAGCAACCCTCCTCATAAATTGACAGTATTAACAGACTCACTTTCTGCTATTCAAGCTATAAGAATGCAATAGACCAGGTATAGCAGAAGAGATATTACTGGCAAATACTTACGTTTGCTCCAGAGGATGTTCTGTTCTAATATACTGTTCAAAAAAATAAACGCATAGCTACTGAAGGCACACACATAGCCATAATTTTGACATTCAATAACTTTTTTTAATTTAATGAGTTAATTGTTCAAATTGCACACAAGAATACCTTAGGGTTCAACCAATCAATTGACAGTTGTTTTGCATCTGGGTCACGAGAGTTTTTTGGCGTACGGGCTTTCCCGTTAGTATGGTGTGTGGCATCCTCTTGCATCGATTAGCGACTGGCATCTCCTGGGCATGGATGCGATCAGACGTCTGATGTGGGCCTGTGGGATGGCTGCCCACTCCTCCTGGAGTGCCTGGAACAGATCACGACGATTGGCTGGAGCAACGTCTCGGCGACAAACACGTCTATGCAGCTCATCCCACAGGTGCTCAATCGGACTCATGTCTGGAGACAGAGATAGCCAGGGAAGGGTGAGAATGTTGTTGGCAGTCAGGAACTGCGTGGTCAACCGTGCACAATGGGGTCTGGCGTTGTCCTGTTGAAACACAGACCTTTGGGCAGCCAAAAGTGGAAGGACATGGGGTCGAAGAATTTCATTGACGTATCGTTGCGCATTCAAGCTTCCTTCAATGTGCACCAATAGACTCCTTTCGTTGTAACTGATCATTTCCCACACCATTGCACCTCCACCACCGTGCGGCAGAGCTTCATCAACGCAATTTTGGGCAAAACGTTCATTTCGCCTACGGTAGACCCTACGCCGTCTATCATGACGCCGCAACAAAAAGAAAGATTCGTCACTAAACCAAACACGTCTGCATTGATTGTCAGCTGCCCAGGGACGAAGCTGGTTGGCCCAAAGAAGTCGATTTTGGCGATGGCGGCGCGTAAGGACAGGTCCTCGGTGAGGTCGTTGTGTCCAAAGTCCAGCGTCATGCAGTCTATTCCGGACAGTTTGATCAGACACATGACGTCCTGCAGGCAATGACTGAGCAGTTGAGGAAGTTGTAAACCTGTCTCTGAGGTGACGAAGCCGAATAAAGCGATCCTCCGCTGCTGTTGTCACTCTGGGTCGTCCACTGCGATGCCGGTCTTCAACTGAGCCAGTGGCTTGGAACCGGTGCCAAAGTCGACTGATGGTACTCTGATGCACGTTTAGATGCCTGGCAACCTGACTTTGACTTTCGCCTGTATGCAGTCGGCCAATAGCAATGTTCCTTAAATTTTTCGATAGAGACGCCATAAATGTCTGTGTGACGATATTCTAAATACAATATCTAAATTAGAATATAACATTAAAGTGCATAAAGTCTAAAATAAGATAGAACTAAAACAATTTGGTAGAGAATTGGCGTCTTCACCCACGCCGCCAGTGTATTAGTTTTGATAACGCCTTATGGCCGAATAAAATGTACTCAATGTTCCTAAGTGACCTTGAGATTAAATGTAACACTTTTTCCAAGTTCAAGCAAATATTTGCCTAGAAGACAAAGTATATATGAAAACGGGGGAAGAGAAGGATAGATGGCCCAATGCTAATTCGTTTCGCGTTGATTTCAAACTAAAAGCCAATAGCAACGCAGTGGCAAGACTTGCCTTGAGCGATTTTCAAAATACGATGTAAAAGTTAGAACATGTAGACACTTGGGTCACGAAAACAGGCTTAGCTCTTATTGAGAATGACGTAATTCTAACGTAATACGGATGATTCTCGTAATTAGGTTGAAAGTACACGGAAAAGAAGTGAACAGGTGGTAGTCTCTAGAAATAAACAACTAACATAGAAAAAAATATGGAATTCTGAACCAAGATACCTAGGGCCATAAAAATTATATATTCGGGTGCCTTGGGACTTTCTGAGCAAGAATATGTTATCAGTTACACAAATAGTCCACTAAATGACCAAATTATAGCCATAATACTATAGAGGATCCGACAGACTGTCAGAAAAAGTCATGCTTGCTTAAGTTTTTTAATGGCATATTTTTGACAAACAACTTTGGGGAAAGAAGGTACGGGGAATTTGATTGGTTGTAGTTTAAAGCAAGGCGAAATATTATTGGCTGATCTAAAAATACAAATATATTTGGTAGCAGTAACGCATAGTGGTTGAGATATTTATTTTTTAAAGTTCATTCAAAATAAAGAGATGCTTGGTCCCATTGGCCAAAGCCTTTTACATTATAGGAAAAGTAGGCTGCTCGCTGCCATTTTTTCAAAATATTCCGAGGAGCAAGCAGCGATGAGCAGACTTGTGCTTTTTTTTAAATACTAATAACAGAAAGCAGTCTGGACAGGGGCAGTGCTGAAAGTGTGCCATATTCTATTGCCTATTCATCGTTTACTTGTTTATATTTCCTTGAATATGTGGTAAGATTGATTTTATTAACTTTTTAATTAAAAAAGGGTTGAGTGTAAGAAACGGCCAGGTAAAAAGATTGTAATTAGGTGGTTCCATGGCAGACTTAGGCATGGCCTAGATGTTGATCCATCATATAATGGACTATCCAAGAAGTTTAGAACTACAGGACTATATATGATGGTCATACAGGAGCATTACGCCTATCTTATTGCATGGAAAAGATTACTGCGGGAATGACAGAGGCGTAGCAGCCATTAGGGAAAAGACAAGAAAACTGGTACAATTTGTTCCATCAAACTAGAGTGGAGAAGCTAGGTTGGTCAGGGAGAGCTGACCAAGTTCTTTTGTGTTAAATGTATTATTACCTGTAAATTGGGAGGAGTTAGTTTGATGTTAAGACAGAAATATAACTTTCATTTACAGGGGTTTCTGCTGGCACTTGTCTGGTGCTGGTAATTGCTGATTCAGAATTTCTGCACGATTTCGAAGAGTCTCTGGTACCTGCTTATAGTAAATAAATTCAAGACCAGAGGAGACTGGGGTGTTTGGCCAAACCAGCTACAACTGCTGTGATTCCAGGGTCCAGATAAGTCTTAATATCTGGCCTGGGACAACTTATCAGTGACTGTGAAAGATCTCCTGTGTATAAATAAACTTTCCTCCCAAAGAATAAAAAAAAGACAATCATAGGTGAAACAAAAGAACTGTGGGATGATGAAAATCCCCAACCTGCCTCCAAGTACCAGTTAGTTAAAATAGATTAATTAACACCAATTGACAATTTTTGACAATGTACTTTGGACATATTGTCCTTTTTGTGTGTATATATATATATATATATATATATATATATATATATATATATATAGATATATATATATATATATATATATATATATATATATATATATATATATATATATATATATAATATGATTCTCATTGAGAGGTAGTCCTGACCAAAACAAATTTAGGCTCAGGACCAATAAAGATTAACAAAAGAAATTCTTAAATATAAAATTTAACAACAGGAGTTAGTTGAGTCTATCATAGTACTTAATATATGTATGTGTATGTTTTTGTATTGAGGTTCTTTAACATCACTCTTACATTACCCTAGACACTAAACATAGCTCTCAATCATACTAGGCCAAAATATAACTTTGAGTGAGATCGTAGGTGGTATCAGCAAGGTTCTCTGAAACACAGCTATCAATGGTCTACACCACGGACCTTCACAGATTGACCTCACTCAAGTACAACTTTACCATACACCAACCTTCTTAACATCAAAACCCACCATATATATTGGGGTCTCTAGGTCCGGGATTTGAATTTGTCATAGTTAGATGAATGTTTGAAATAGGAATCTCATACAACATATATTAACTAACTCCAGGAATAAAAATTAGCATTAGTATAAAAATTCAAGATTGTATTACGATTGTTATTAGAGGTTAGAAACAACCCCTAAGAAAGATAATAATAATTTAAGTGGAGATTTACAGTTGATAAGTTGTCACAGCCAGTAGTAATTAGTTAATTATAGTTAGTATTTATTTTAGTTAAGTTTAAGATTGTCTTAGAACCTTATTAGACCTGCTTGAGTTAGAATGGCTGATCTAGCCAAATTCATATCTGCCGCTGTGCAGACTGCTAAAGAGATGGGCATGGATGGACCAGAACTGGTCCAGTATGTAACCTCAGAATGTGACAAATTTAATGATCGAGATAGGGAAGACAGGAAGTTAGAAGCAGAAAGAAAGTTAGAGTCTGAAAAAGAAATCAAGAGGTTGCAGATTGAGGCTGACAGAGAGGCTAGGGCATTGGAGGCGGATAGGGATACGGAGATTAAAAGGCTCAAATTAAAAGAAAAAAAGGCAGAAAGAGAAGCAGAAGAAAGAAGACTGGCTACAGAAAGAGAAGCAGAGGAAAGAAGACTGGCTACAGAAAGAGAAGAAAAAAGACTGGCTGCAGAAAGAGAAGAAAAGCGACTGGCTACAGAAAGAGAAGAAAAGAGATTGGCTGCAGAAAGAGAAGCAGAAGATAGGAGATTGCAGAGGGAGCACGAGTTACGACTAAAGGAGTTATAATTACAAGGCCATGCTCCTGAAAATGGTGCCAGCCCCTTTACCTTCGATGCCACTGCTAGTCAGGGAGCCTCAACCTCAGCTATGGGTTTTCATTTAGACCATTTTGTTGAGAGAGACGATGACATAGAAGGGATTTAAGTAGGTTTGAACTTTTGGCTACCACCTATGGGTTAGAGAGAGAGAGAGAGGTGGAGCCTCAAGTTATCCCAGGGTCTTAGGGGAACAGCTTATGAAGTTTTTGCCAAGATGAGCAGGGATGACCAAGACAATTACGACATGTTAAAGCAGGCTCTTTTGTTAAGGTATGAAAAGAATGGAGAATTTTACAGGAAAAAATTTAGAAATGCCAAACTACTGTCGGGTGAGACCTATCACCAGTTCTCTGCACGGTTAGAGACCTACTTGGAGAAATGGACTGCTCTGGGGAAAACCCAAGATCTTAAGGAAATGATCCTTATTGAGCAACTAAGAGAGTCCATGGCTCCAGACTTGAGAAAGTTTCTCATGGAACAAGGTGCAGAGAGGCTGGGTGAGTTACTCAATGTCGCTGAGAGGTATCAGGCAGCCCAAGCAGAGGTAGCTGGCACTAAAAAGAAACAGGTAGACAATCCTAAGGCACTACAAAACTTTAATAGGTTTGACCACAAAGATCAGAATAATAAAGGTAAGCAACATTTTGATAGGCCACGCCACGATTATAGAAATAAAACCCCACAATTCAATGAAAGGAAATATGATGACAGAAAACCTTTTCATAAATGTAGATTATATTGTAGCTGGTGTAGGATGGACAACCATGACACCGAAGTTTGTAAAAAGAAACCTGTGGTAATGGCCACGCTTCAGGTCAGGTCGACCTCTAGAAAGGAGGAGGAACCACCAAAAACTATGTCTCGTAAACAGTGTAGGAAGGCACAGGCTAAAGATAGATCACTGAAACAGTGTTTTAAGAAACTCCAAAAATGCCATATCCCTCCTAGAAAAGGAGAATTCTATTTGGAGGATGGACTGCTTTACAGGGCAGATAAAGCAGGATCATACGGGTGTGGACAGTTAGTAGTGCTATCGAAATATAGGGAACGAGTTATGAGACAAACACATGTTCTAGACGGTGGACATCTGAGGATGGGTCGCACCTGTCTAAGGACATCTATGACTTATTACTGGCCAGGAGTGGTTGAAGACATAAGAAAATTTGTCGAGGCCTGCGACCAGTGCAGCAAAAAAAATTCCACAGGATGGAAAATTAATAACCAAATGCAAGAGAAGCATTATGGCAAACCTGGGCCGGAAAATAAAAAGGGAAAACCCACACGAGGGGAAAATAATAATCAGGACCTAGAAACGCCACGGGGCAAATTTAGGCCTGAAAATGAAAATAATTATAATAATGTAGACCAAGTGGAATGGGAACCCCATTTTCACACACAGTCTTCACTTGAATGTATTAAAATGGCCACTATGCAGCGAGTACAAAGAATTGTTTTACCCCAGAATAAGCCGACAATCCCTCGGTCGGAATTATGTGAACTGGGTAAGGACAAAAGAGAGAGGAGCTCTCTCACAATGAACTTAAAGTGGGGTGAAAACCCCAAGAAAAGAATTGGTAGTGGAAGGTTCTTATGTGATGACAAAAGGAAGAAAAGTCACCACCACCACACTTCCAATTACATGAAAATTGCCGGGGCCATGAAACATATGTAGGCAACCCTGTTATTTGGGAGGGTAATAAAAGGTCCATTAGAAGCATTATTAAGGACGTGGACCGATGAAAAGGCAGAAGAAAATATTACATCATCATATCAATATATGAACGAGCTGACCACTCTTCTTAAAACTGGCTGGAAACTTGCTAACGATAATTTGAGACAAGCCAGGAAAAAACATGCTGCCTATTTTAATAAGAAAGCTAAGGACAGAGAATTTGCTGTGGGAGAGAAGGTGCTTCTTCTTCTACCCGGCAGCCAAAACAAGTTGCAAATTGGATGGCAAGGTCCATATACAGTTCTAGAGAAGGTGTCTAGAACAAATTATAAGATAGATAAGAAGGGGAAAGAGAAAATATATCATGTGAATCTCCTGAAAAAATATCTGGACAGAGAAAACCAGGAAGAGACACACTTACTGACCTTGTCTGTTGCAATGGAAATGAAAAAGGAACCCCTCACCTCTCATGAATATCCTCTACATCCCTGTGAGACAGCTGCACAGGTAAAAGCCAGTGCACATTTAACGAGAAATCAGAGGGAGAGAGTTCAACAGGTTCTGAATGATCATACAGATGTGTTAACGGACAAACTGGGGCATACAAATTTGTTGGAATATGATATGAAATTTATAGACCCAACACCAATCTGTATGAAAGCCTAATCGATTCCTTTCGCTAAGGAAAAAGCTTTGAAGGTGGAGATAGAGTATTTGTTGAAAGAAGGAATTATTTCACACAGTGAATCTTCGTATAGTTCTAGTGTGGTTTTGTTGAGAAAACCCTCTGGGGAACACAGACTGTGTATAGATTACAGAAAATTGAATGCTGTCACAGAAAGTCAGGTGGATCCATTACCTGATACAAATCAGCTGTTTGCCAGGCTGAACAAAGCAAAATATTTCTCTAAAGTGGATCTGAGCAAAGGCTATTATCAGATTCCAGTAAAGCCTGAGGTTAGACCTTATTTAGCCTTTAGCACCTCGGATGGACATTATGAATTCAACATGTTGCCTTTTGGGTTGAAAAATGCCCCGAGCGTGTTTTCTAGGATGATGCGAAAATTGTTAGATCCCCTGAATAATCCATGTATCACGAATTTCATGGATGATATTCTCATAGCAACAGAAACATTTGAGGAACACATTAACTCTCTGAATATGTTGTTTGATAGACTCAGGGAGGCTAACTTGACCGCTAGACCGACCAAATGTTGTATTGGATGTAAAGAGTTGGAATTCTTGGGACACACAGTATATCAGGGAAGCATGACCCCTGATCCCAAGAACTTGGAGAAATTGAAGAGAGCACCGAGGCCTCAGACAAAGAGAGACGTGCGATCTTTTGTCTCGTTGTGTGGTTTTTACCAGAAGTATATCAGAAATTTTAACTCTATATGTGCACCACTGACTGATTTAACGCGCAAGGGAAATCCTGATAAAATTACTTGGTCAGCGCAGTGTGAGTCTGCATACCAAGAGTTAAAAGAAAAGCTCACAAGTAAGCCTATATTGAAATTGCCTGACTTAAGTCAAGAGTTTGTTGTGAGAACGGACGCTAGTAACGTCGGATTAGGAGCAGCCCTATTGCAAAGGTCCAATTCACTTGATGGGGAATTAACCCCAGTTGCTTATGCTAGCCGTAAGTTGAACACAGCAAAACAAAAATATTCAACAAGTGAAAAGGAATGTCTGGCTTTGATATGGGCGATAAAAAAGTTCCAAATCTATCTCTATGGTCGATCATTTACGATCCAAACAGATCATAAACCTCTCGTATTTCTGTCGCAAGCAAGGCATGAAAATGCTAGATTATTACGTTGGTCGTTGCTCCTACAGCCATACCAGTTTATCATAGAATATATCCCCGGATCGGAAAACGTAGGTGCAGACTTTTTAAGCAGACACCCGTACGATGAAAATCAAAGTAGTCACCAGACATAAGTAGTAAATTTATCTATGTGTATTTTGAATTAGGAACTGACGTAGGATAGTCTGTTCTAAAGTGGGGAGATGTGTGACGATATTCTAAATACAATATCTAAATTAGAATATAACATTAAAGTGCATAAAGTCTAAAATAAGATAGAACTAAAAAAATTTGGTAGAGAATTGGCGTCTTCACCCACGCCGCCAGTGTACTAGTTTTGATAACGCCTTATGGCCGAATAAAATGTACTCAATGTTCCTAAGTGACCTTGAGATTAAATGTAACACTTTTTCCAAGTTCAAACAAATATTTGCCTAGAAGACAAAGTATATAGGAAAACGGGGGAAGAGAAGGATAGATGGCCCAATGCTAATTCGTTTCGCGTTGATTTCAAACTAAAAGCCAATAGCAACGCAGTGGCAAGACTTGCCTTGAGCGATTTTCAAAATACGATGTAAAAGTTAGAACATGTAGACACTTGGGTCACGAAAACAGGCTTAGCTCTTATTGAGAATGACGTAATTCTAACGTAATACGGATGATTCTCGTAATTAGGTTGAAAGTACACGGAAAAGAAGTGAACAGGTGGTAGTCTTTAGAAATAAACAACTAACATAGAAAAAAATATGGAATTCTGAACCAAGATACCTAGGGCCATAAAAATTATATATTCGGGTGCCTTGGGACTTTCTGAGCAAGAATATGTTATCAGTTACACAAATAGTCCACTAAATGACCAAATTATAGCCATAATAATATAGAGGATCCGACAGACTGTCAGAAAAAGTCATGCTTGCTTAAGTTTTTTATGGCATATTTTTGAAAAACAACTTTGGGGAAAGAAGGTACGGGGAATTTGATTGGTTGTAGTTTAAAGCAAGGCGAAATATTATTTGCTGACCTTAAAAATACAAATATATTTGGTAGTAGTAACGCATAGTGGTTGAGATATTTTTTTTAAAGTTCATTCAAAATAAAGAGATGCTTGGTCCCATTGGCCAAAGCCTTTTACATTATAGGAAAAGTAGGCTGCTCGCTGCCATTTTTTTCAGAATATTCTGAGGAGCAAGCAGCGATGAGCAGACTCGTGCTTTTTTTAAATACTAATAACAGAAAGCAGTCTGGACAGGGGCAGTGCTGAAAGTGTGCCATATTCTATTGCCTATTCATCGTTTACTTGTTTATATTTCCTTGAATGTGGTAAGATTAATTTTATTAACTTTTTAATTAAAAAAGGGTTGAGTGTAAGAAACGGCCAGGTAAAAAGATTGTAATTAGGTGGTTCCATGGCAGACTTAGGCATGGCCTAGATGTTGATCCATCATATAATGGACTATCCAAGAAGTTTAGAACTACAGGACTATATATGATGGTCATACAGGAGCATTACACCTATCTTATTGCATGGAAAAGATTACTGCGGGAATGACAGAGGCGTAGCAGCCATTAGGGAAAAGACAAGAAAACTGGTACAATTTGTTCCATCAAACTAGAGTGGAGAAGCTAGGTTGGTCAGAGAGAGCTGACCAAGTTCTTTTGTGTTAAATGTATTATTACCTGTAAATTGGGAGGAGTTAGTTTGATGTAAAGACAGAAATATAACTTTCATTTACATGGGTTTCTGCTGGCACTTGTCTGGTGCTGGTAATTGCTGATTGAGAATTTCTGCACGATTTCGAAGAGTCTCTGGTACCTGCTTATAGTAAAGAAATTTAAGACCAGAGGAGACTGGGGTGTTTGGCCAAACCAACTATAACTGCTGTGATTCCAGGGTCCAGATAAGTCTTAATATCTGGCCTGGGACAACTTATCAGTGACTGTGAAAGATCTCCTGTGTATAAATAAACTTTCCCCCCAAAGAATAAAATAAACTTTCCTCCCAAAGAATAAAATAAACAATCATAGGTGAAACAAAAGAACTTTGGGATGATGAAAATCCCCAACCTGCCTCCAAGTACCAGTTAGTTAAAATAGATTAATTAACACCAATTGACAATTTTTGACAATGTACTTTGGACATATTGTCCTTTTTATGTAAATAAATAAATAAATAAATAAATAAATAAATAAATATATATATATATATATATATATATATATATATATATAAATAAATAAATATATATATATATATATATATATATATATATATATATATATATATATATATATATATATATATATATATATATATATATATATATATCTAATATGATTCTCATTGAGAGGTAGTCCTGACCAAAACAAATTTAGGCTCAGAACCAATAAATATAAAATTTAACAACTGGAGTTAGTTGAGTCTATCATAGTACTTAATATATGTATGTGTATGTTTTTGTATTGAGGTTCTTTAACATCACTCTTACATTACCCTAGACACTAAACAAAGTGTGAACGGTGGTTTGGTTTTGATGGAGCGAAAGAGTGTGGAAAAATGGTTTGGGAAATATAAATAAGTTTAGTTACAGATTATTTGTCATTGTTGCAGGGAGATAAGATGAGTGAAGTAAGGCTTTGTCGTAAGGGAGGAAACTCCACATATTTCGGTTGATGGATAAAAGTGCTGGATTATGGTTAAGTAGATTTAGTTTGTCAGCAATTATGGTGTAGAAAATTAGCATATGACGAGTTTATAGTAAGCCTTAAAGAAGAGGGTACGCTGTTCAGGTAAAACATTCAAAGGGGGATAATGTAAGATTTATGTCCCTTGCGGATTTGAGTGAATTGGAAAAAAAAAGTACGCACGGGAAAGTTGAGATGCGTGAACACAGTTTAGGGGGAACAAAGAAAAATGAGAACGGGGTTGTTTAAGGCAGTCGGATTTCAGACGCGCTATGCGTAGGAAGGAAAAAGGGTTTTCTCCCAAATGTTAAAGTTAGACTTGAGAAACGCGCTCAGCGTAATAGATGTGTGAGAAAACATACTCAGTCTTAGATGATTAGCAAGATTTATGCTGTGAGAAATAGAGTGTATAGAAAACGCTCAGTACATTATGTACCATAAATTTGGTGTACGGGAGTATTTTATTGTGATAGTATTTTATTCTGAGGACATGATAGATGTGAAAGAAAAGAAAGTATTTCGTTTGAGAACAAACCCAGGTACGGTGAACACTTTTATATATCAGTAACATGTCTAGCTCAGCAGACCAGGTCTGAGTAGAGAAGAATAATAGACGAAAATCTTGGCAAAGTGACAGCCCTGGCGGTAAGGCCAGTTTTCTCTTAGTGAGATATACCAAGAGACATATGAAAAGAAAAACATAAATAAAATAAACAGTCAGTATAGAAGAGAGACAAGAAGTTTCTACCTGAAGAATTATAGGATATTGGGATAGCTGAAGAAAGCAAGTAATAAGAAGACAAGAAATTGCAGTTTTGAATATTGAATACTTTTGTTGCTGAAGAAGCTGTTGTTATGAAAGACTGCTAACCTTGTTAATAAAGTTCAACCTTTGACATCTTCACTGTTATTACTAAGGTAAATTCGTTTGAAGCAGCAGAGAGTATGAGAAAATATCTTAGTCAGTCTGAGAGAAGGAAGTTTGTCACATTTACCTTACAACATACTGTCTACTGAAAGGGCAGTGGTCCGAACCTTCTAATACGATCCACGGCCACAATAGCTCTCAATCATACTAGGCCAAAATATAACTTTGAGTGAGATCGTAGGTGGTATCAGCAAGGTTCTCTGAAACACAGCTATCAATGGTCTACATCAGGGACCTTCACAGATTGACCTTACTCAAGTACAACTTTACCATACACCAACCTTCTTAACATCAAAACCCACCACAGTCTGCTTGAAAATGAACTGAATTTTTGTGTGTGTAGTGTTATCCTTTTATAGGGTTTCAGTTGCATAGTCAGTGAATAGTGTTCAGCCCAAATTTTGTTGCTTTCACGTGCGCGCAACATGAGCTGTGGTCAAAAATTGCGTCTTAAACACTATTGACCACTGCATTGTAACGATTACAAAAACGAACGCAATTCAGGTCAACACGTGCATTTGACACTGTAAAGAACATTTGAGGCTGGTTTTTATATACCCTAGCACCAAATTTTACTTACAAACTCATAAAAACGCGCCCTCGGATAGCTATGCGTTTCTTTTTTTGAACAGTATAGCTTGGACACCTTCACATGTTGGCAATGAAAGAAATGAAAAGGCGGATAAAGAAGCTAAGTAGAAATATTAGTTTGGTCTGCTTTTAAGGACTATCTTCATCTTTGCATCCATTCGCACAAATGGTGATCGACCTTATAGGTCCACTACCAGTCACGTCAGCTAGAGGTCACCGTTATGTGCTAACATGCATTGATATGTGCACGCGCTGGCCAGAGGCTATTCCTCTGAAAACAATATCTACTACAGATGTTGCTGACGCACTATTTTTAATTTTCAGTCGATTGGGTTTTCCCGAAAACATTTTATCAGATCGGGGAACGCGGTTTGTTTCTGACGTTATGACTCAAGTTATGAGGAAGTTCGAGATAGATAGATCTCTAAGTAGCGTCTATCACCCAATTTCTAATGGGAAAATTGAGCGCCTCAATCGCTGTCTTAAACAAATGCTAGGCAAAGTAACTGCGAAATACCCGCAGGACTTGTATAGAGTGCTCCCATCTGTATTGTTCGCTTATCATGAGATACCGAACGAACATACAGGATTTGCGCCGTTTGAGTTAGTCTTCGGTGCCAAGCCAAGAGGACCTTTGTCCATACTGAAAGTTATTGGTTGGAGCTGACATGCCTGAGGATGTTCAAACCTCCTACCAATACGTAGTTAACATTAGGAAGAAAATTATTGACACATGCCAGATAGCTGTAGAAGCATCAGAAAAAGCTAAACTTAAGGCAAGATTATATGTTAACCAAAACAGAAAACTGCGCCAAGTATGGCCAGGCGATGAGGCCTATGTATTGGTACCCAATAAGGACAATAAATTACTTGTATCTGGGAGAGGACCATATACTGCACTTGAAAGATTGTCAGATGTTGACTACATTATATCTAAAGGTAGGGAAAAAACATTTCATTCTCGTCATCCACCTCTTAAACCAGTTTTTGAGGCTATCGACGAGCCTAGTGATCGTCGCTCTTCCTTAGCTGTCATACAGGAAGAGTTGTCTGAATTGCAAATATTCCTGAGCCTCTTTTGTCTCTACCTACTTTACCTCTTTCATCTACTGAGACTTGGAGAGATTTTTCTATTTCACCAACTCTTGCTCCATATCAGAAAGATCAGATTTCTCTGTTACTACAACTTTTTCCTGCCGTGCTCACGGATATTCCTGGCGTACAAATATCATTGAACATGATATTCTCCTTACTGATTTCAGACCAATCAAGCTTAAACCTTATCCTATACATGTGCACTTTCAATCACAAGTACAAAAAGAAATAGAGGATATGATAAAATTAAATATAATTTCTCCATCTCAATCTCCATACAGTTTTCCAATGGTTTTGATTAGAAAGAAAGACAAATCCATTCGGATTTGCATTGATTTCAGGCGTTTGAATGCTTTAACAATTTCAGACGCTGTAGTGAAAAATTCTAGATACCCCTATATAAATTGGAACAAAACTGGAAAATTAGAACATAAATGTAAAGCCGAACGAATTTTTTTTTTTTTTTTTTTTTTTTTTTTTTTTTTTTTTTTTTTTTGCGTTCGCCCGCTAATACTCGAGGCGAAATCTCAGGTTATTATTTTCTGTCTAACCTGACATTGATTTTACGTGAGTATCCCTTTATTTCTTGTACAGAGACAGGTGTCCCTCGCCATTCAGGCAAATACTCGCCGATTTCGGAGGTACCCATTGCAGCTGGGTCGGCTCAGGAGCCGCCAGTCCCTGGTCGACGACACTCCTTCAAATGTCCTCGCCAGGTCTCGAGTTAATCCAGTCCAAATCCCGGTCGACGAAAAATCCTCAAATGTCGTCGCCCGGGTTTGATCCTGTATCACCCGGTCGCCAGAGCGGTGTTGTAACCACTACGCTAGCGCGGCTCCCAGTCCGAACGAAATAATATGAAAGAAAGAAGAATGGTGAAAGACCAGTGCTTTCCCAATAGCGTACGCCTGCGTTGTAGAACGCCATAATGGCTGAAAAAGAGACCCCCTTTTTCTACCTCGTCTGCATAAACTACACGCGAATCACAGTCGTTTCTAAAAATAAAACTGGTACTGTATTTCTTAGACGACCTTAATAGGCACACTGCATAATGACCTAGATACAAATACTACATTAGTGAAATTATACACACAAAGTTGACCTAGAAAGACAGACGGGCTAAGCAGAGACGAGAAAGGATAGACGGAGCGAAGCAATAATACTACGTCGTCTCGCGATTAAAAAGTGAACGCCAATCACACGCGAAACGCATGAAGGCCTGATTTTTTCAAATAAACAGTGATAAAAAACACTAACGATACGAGGTTAGGTTTTGAAAACAGGTTTAAAGTCTTATTGGGAAACCTGACATTCTACTGTTTTATGTCTAAGCTCCTGACATTAGTCTGACAGTACAGAAGACAACCTTAGTATGGAAGTGAACAGGTGGTAACAGCAAATACATAACTATCATAGAAAAATACATATTTTGAACGAAGCCACTTAGCCCCATTAAACTTATATATTCTTGTACCTTAGGACTTGCTGACAAAGAATATGTTATGTGTTACGCAAATAGTCTATTAATTAACAAATTATAGCCAAAATACTATAGTGGGGTTGACTGACAGCACAAGATCATATCTGCTTATTTTTTTTTTTAATGGCATGTTTGGAAAACACTGCTTTGGGGGAAATGAGGCCGACAAGTTAGATACGATTTGATTGGCTGTGGTAAAATGTAAGGCGAAACCTTATTGGTCTAACGGCAAATACAAATATTGTTGTTAATGGCAACTTATAGGATGGATAGTTTTTTTCAAAGGCTCATGTAAACAGGGCCTGATTGGTTAGAACGTTAGATATGGTCAAATAGAAGCGTCAGTTCACTGCCATTTTTTGAAAATAAATCCTGTGAAAATCAAGTGCGTTGAGAGCAGGCTAAGAATTTTCTAATAAAGGAAAAGCCTGGACAAAGGCAGATCAAAATTGTGCCAGAATTCATCGCCAGTCAACGTTACTTGTTTAATATTTTCTTGAATTGTGGTAAGCTAGTGTGGCCGTGTGTCGTATTGCAAGATTCGGACCACTGCCCTTTCAGTAGATATTGTGTTGTAAAGTAAATACTAGAAACTTCCTTCACTCAGACTGACTCTACTTTTTCTTCATACCCACTGTTTATCAATCGATACCACCCAAAACAGCAGTGAAAATATCAATGGTAGAACTTTATTAACATACGTTGATAACTGAGTAAAAATGGTATGCCCGACCTTTCTCTTCAAGGTAGGCAGTCTTGCAAAATACAATCTTCAGTTTCAAAACAATCTCAGTATCCATTTTTCACATACATTTGCTTGTCTTCTTACTATTACTTGTCCCAGAACCTGTCATATATTTATTCAGATAGAACTTCCTGTCGTTCTTCTGTTTATGTTTCTTTTCCCATGTTTCTTGTTATATCTCTATACGAGAAACTGGCCTTAACCGCCAGGGCTGTCACTTTTACCAAGATTTCATCTGTTTACTGTCCTCTGCTCAGACCTGTCTGCTGAGCTACATACGCTAGTTATCAATCAAAATGTCAAAACGTACCTGGTTTTGTTTCTTCATATGAAATACACTTTTTCTTACACACACCCTTTGGTTCTTCGAATATATCTTATATAACAATATCAAATCTTACGCTGAGCACGTTCAATATCTAACTACACACTTAAGAGAAACAGCTTTTCCCTGCCTACACCTAGCGCGTCTCAAAACAGACTCCCTCAAAACCCCGTTCTAACATTCTTCGTTCACGCCTAACATGTGTTTACCCATCTCGACTTTCTCGTGCAATACTTTATTTTTTCACTCACTCAAACCTGTAAGGGACTTAATTCTAAGTTACTTCCCTTAAGACAAAGCCTAATCTTACACATCTTATCTCCCTTCATTAACGACAAATAATCTGCAACCAAACCCATCCATACCATTTTTCTACATTCTTTCTCTATATCAAAACCAAACCACCGTTCACACATCCCCCCCCCTTAAAAAAAAAATTTCTCTCACAGAGAAAATTTCCCGAAAAATCTCCACTCACTCTCTTCCTTCCCCCTTCTACTACCAATTCCATCCCTCTCTTCCTCAACATCTGTCCTAATGAGACCCACCATTCTCCACTTCTAATCAACCTCACACATCTTCCTGTCTACAATTTCCATTTCAAAGTATACCTTTTCCATCATGGAACTGTTTTCATATTATACATTTTACTGAATACAACTCTTTTCATGTTACAACTTATACATAATGGAACTCATTTCATATTACACCTTGTCGTTTGCTCCTTTACGACTCTTACTAGACCTTTCTAACATCCTTAGCCATTTACCATCCCTTTTATATCTACTCCCAAGTTTATTATCCCGCCTACGCGAGTTATCTTGAATTTCTGCCTATCTCATTAATCGTTCTACTTAGTTGCATATCTTTCCTACGTTATCTACATTTCATTTCCATCTTCCCTTGTGTTTAAAAGAAACCCGTAACCATATACAATGTGTACTGTTTCCTCAACATAATTATTCTCTCCCCTATTCTCATTTCCTTAGTTTTTCTATCTCTCACTTGTCTTCTTTATTATCTCCCTATAACCTCCATCTCTTATAACTTGGAGAAGCCTCGCTTCCCACAAAGTCTTCACCAGACTCTGGCAACTGCCGAAAAAAAAATCTGCATCTTCCTCAACTCCGTTGTCAGCTCCCTCTAGATTATCACTTCTAATTATCCAATTTTCTCTATATCTTCGCTATTTCTCTATGGCCCTCATCTACCGCCATATTCTCTATAGTTTCTCCATATGCTCCTTTAGTTATCTCGTAATTCTTTTTCTTAATTTGTGGCTACCTCGACTTGTACTCCTAGTATCTCTCATACTACTACTCCTATTTCTATCTCCCTTTCTAGCCTCTCGGCTCTTGGATCGGTACTCCCTTCGATCCGTATTTCCTCTCTCTTCGTCTTTCCTAGCCTCCCGGCTCTTAGATCGGTAATCACGTCGATCCGTATGTGTTCTATTTCTCTGTGTATCTAGTCCCTCTGGACTCTTGAATAGGTATTCCCGTCGACCCGTATCTCTTCTATCTTCTCTTCTATTTCTCAGCCTATCTCGGCTATTGGATCGGAAATCCCTTCGATCCGTATCCCTCCTTCTTTCTCTACTATTATCTCTCCTATTCTCCTCGCTCTCTCTAGTCCTGAATCGGTATTCTCCTCGATCCGTATGTCTCCTATTGCTAGCCTCTCTGCTCTTGGATCGGTATTCTCTTCGACCCGTATCCCTACTTGCCTCCTCAGTATCTCTACTCTTAGATCGGTATTCTCGTCGATCTGCACTTCTACTACTTTCATGTTTCTTAACTTCTTCTACTTTCTGCGTCGCCTTCTCTATGGCTTCCCTTCTATCATCACCTGCCCCAGGTGCTGTGACATCTTCTTTTTTCTCTGATGTCTGTCTACTCATTTCCTGTTTGCTTTCTAACTCTTCCAACTTCTTCTCTAAATCTGCGCAAAGTGCAGTTAACTGTTCTATTTTTGTTCTATCTTTATTTCCTTCTTCCTCTTTGTTTTTCTTCGACCTTCCCTGGTCGACACTGTCTATATCCCATTGACACGTTCCCTTGGTCTTTCTATCTTGTTCTTCTTGCACTTCTCTATGACTACATTTCTCCTTTTCCAATTCTTCAAATTTCCTGTCCATATATTGAACAATTGCCCGTATGTCCTTCATCTCCGCTACACTACTATTTCTTACTTTATTCTTCCTCTTTAGTCTGACCTCTTCTACATGTCTCAACTTTGCTAGACGCCTTCTGTAATCCTCTGAATCGTCTGATGATGACGACCGCTGTCTCTTCATCCCTCTTATATTTTCTTCTTCCATCTCTTCCTGCGTATCTGAATCTTTAGCTGATGTGTCCTCTATATTCTGAGTTTGACTTGCACCACTTTGTTGTTTAGTATCTATCTGTTGCTCCTTTTGTTTCAATAGCTGCTGCTCCTGTGCTCTGTTTCTTTGTTCTGCAGCTCTCGTATGTTTGTACGGTGCATCTATTTCTGTTTCAATATTATTCCATTGTTTCCTTATTCCTGTCGTATCTTCTAGAATCGCATTGTACTGTTTACTCTCTGTATCCTGCCATACTTGTATCCTGTCTTCTTCTGGCCTGTATGTGCCCATCTCCTCTTGTTCGCTGTGTAAGATTTGGGGGGTTGGGGTTAACCGATCAGATGTTGTTTCTGGTTCTGCATGGACGTGTGTTCTTCCTGCCATTGTGCGACTCTGACTACCTGTTGATGTTTCTCCGTAGTCATCTTCCCATCCTACTCTCCAGTTGTCTCCTATCCTGTTAGACTCCTTCCAGTCACTATCCTTTTGTGTTGCTTCAATTCTACGTGTTCTTATCCTATCATGTGTATTGTTATGTTGTTTATGTCCTTCCGTGTAGTGTGGTGTGTTATTGGGAATCCGTGTACCTCTTTCTTGAACACTGCCTCTCATACTATACATACTATGGCTCTTTATATAGCCTCTTATATCCATCGGTCTATCTTCCTCTATTTCGTCTACGACAAGCTTGTAGATTTCTTCCTTTCTTTGTGATAAGTCTATATCAAACTTTTCTTCCAGAATTTTCTGCACCTCCTTTAGTACCACGATGTCTGGTTTAGTTCTTCCAAGGATGGCTTTTATTTCTTTCCTCAACTGCTCTATACTTGGTTGAGGTATTTTGATCCTTTCCATCTTTTCTGTTACACCGTTAACTCTCTGTATTCCATTCTCTTTTGTGTGCTTTTTCTCGCCTAACACTGCATTGAGTCTGAATGGTGTGCATACATCTTCCTTGATTCCTATCTTGTCCTGCTTCCTTGTTTCCACTTTCTTCTGCTCTCTGTATATCTTGTTGTTAACTCTATGTTGTGGTACCACCACTGTTTGTGGTTTCCGATTTTGTCTCTGACGCGCGTTGTTATTGTTCATAGTTTCTTGTATTTGGTGCTTTTCTTGGTATTCCATATTTCCTTCCTGACCTTCCATCAGTTGTACCCTTCCTAATACAAATCCTCTTGGTATTCTAACTGTTTTTCCCGTGGTGTTTATAATCATCGTTGGAAATTGTTGTCTTTTTCCAATTTGTACTATTCCTTCTACCATTTCTAGTCCGGGTTCATCTAGTATATCTCCATCTTCCCAGTCGAGTGTTAAGACCGTTTGTCCTTGGTTGAAATATGGGGATCTTTTCAACTTGCCTTGAACAATACCGACTTCATTCGGTCGCAGCGTAACTGTTGTTTTGTTTCGGATTATGGACGCTATATATACGTCGTCCTGTAACCTGATACATTCGCCATGTATCTTCAGTTGGTGAGTATCAAAATGTACTTGAGCCTTATGTTTTAGCAGAAAATCACGTCCTAGTATGATATTTCTCGTCATCCCCTTCACAATGGTGAACGTGTGTTCCACGATCATATTGCCAATTCTCATTTGCACCATAGCTGTTCCCATCACTTTCAGGTTTTCTCCTGACACCGAGGTAAGTGTATTTTGTGACTTTCTGTATTGAGCTACGCCTCGTATCTGTTTATAAAGTCCAAACCTAATAAGGCTTACAGTAGCCCCTGAGTCTACCAATGCTCTATATCTCCTTCCGTGTATTTCGACAATACATGAACAAGGGTCTGGTTTATAAGCTAGCTCGATTGCTGTTGCTACTTGTCTTCTTTTAGGGATACGTTGTTTTCTTTCTTGTTTTTCAATTTCATTTATTTGTATTTTCTTGTCTTTGACTCCTCTCCTGATGTCTCCAACAAAATTCCTCAAATCTATTCTAGTTCTTCTCCTATTCACGCTGTTCCAATGTCTTGATCCATAGTTGCTGTTGAAAGTCGGGAGTGTCCTGTCCCTGTTATTCCATGTTCTATTATGTCCCTGTTTATATTGATATTGGTTACATTTCCATTTCCCAATTTCGCGATCTGTACATATGTTTCTCCTTTCATATTTGTTCCTGTTTATAACTGAACCATCCCAATTCATCTTCCTATTCCTGTATTCTTGACATGTCTTTTGTAGCCATCCTTTCTTGTCAAACCAACTTGCAGGATGGTGTACTCTGGCCCATTGTCTATGGTATGGTTGTTGGTTATACCTAACATGTGCCCTTCCTATCATGTTCACTTGTGGCTGCCTTCCAGTTATTGTATCAATATATCCTTTCTCCGTCTTGTCATTTGGTTGTACTATCTGTCTGATGGGTCTCCCTCTCTTGGTGTTTACTTCATTCCCTTGTCTATTCTTTTCGGACTGGTTGTAATATTGTTGTCTGTTGTGTTGTCTACTATGTTTCGGGTTAAAGGTCTCAACTCTCCTTACTGAGTGTTGTGGCTCTAGTGGCCTATAATTACACGCAAAGGCTTTATGTCCCAGCCTATTGCAAGCATAACACACGATTGGCTCGCGGTCTACCTGTCTTGACCTATAAAACGTTTCCATTCCTCTCCCTCGTCTTTCTATCCTTCTTTGTTGACAATGTCCTATCTCCATAGGTTCTTCCTGTGTTTCTTCACATGGAACCACTCTACCAAGCCTGAGGTGCAATCTTCTTCTAAGGTTCTCTTCGGCTGTAGCAAGTGCAATGGCCTGTGACAAGTTTTGTGGGTCCTTCCTGAGGAGATGTAATTTAATTGGTATCCCATTCAACCCATCGACGAATATGCCCACTAACTGTTTTTCCACCTCTTGCTAGTTAATTTGTTGCCCCAAGAAAACTTCTTCCGCTAGGTTTAACAACCTGTCGCTGAACATTTGAATGGGTTCCTCTGCTTGTTGTTGTATGCTCCTCAGCATCGTCCACGCGTAAGATGCATCCGTAATTTGTGCATACCTTCTTATTAGTTCTTTCTTAAAATCTTCCCATGTCTCATCTGGGACAGTGTCAAACCTGCGTCTTACAAAATCTACTACTAACCCGCATGAGGAAAGATATGCAACTTGTTTGTACTCACCTTGGTCCATATTGACCGAAGTGCAATATCTTTGTATCTCGAGCAACCATTTTCTACATAAAGTAGGATTCCCTGCATATGGTGTTATACTGTTCCGGATATTCTGGAACTTACTTTCATTTCTAATGGCAGTCATAGCCTTGGCTACCTGCTCAAGAGCAGCCACATTGGGATCTAAACCCGCCGTAAGTTGTTGTTGTTGTTGCATCTTGTCTTGACCTGTAAGTGTTAGTGTTAATAGAAACACCTGTAAAAAAATTAATATAAATCTCTTGGTTGACCTGTAAGAGAATTATTAACCAATATCTGTGTACAATACTTATAATTCTTATGAGTTACAAAACAATTATCAATCTAATTCTCATAATTTAACTGACTACACTAATAATTAACTTAATTTGTTTCTAAATGTTTATGTGTTACATAATCTGTTTTCCTTGATTGGGATACACACTTGCCCCTCCAGTATTTCAGAATTAATCAACACAATTTTTGTCTTATACGGCTGTATACTATTATTTTTGCGCGTTGGGCCTGTTGATCATTCAGATTGTTATCTCATGCATGTACCTGTATTCTGACGGTTGTCGGATGATGTAAACTGTTTTGTTCTTTATATTATTCTTGTGCACTTGTCCTTCGTGATGTCTTGACTTCTGTGTTGTCTTGCTTTATTTCTTCAGCTCGCAGGATTCCTTCGATTTGTATCTTCTTAATGAACTTGACCTTCGTGATGCTTTGGATAGACTTCGTTGTTTTTGATGTCGCTTCACTTTACTTGACTTCTGTTTTGTCTTGATTTGTTTTTTCGCTCGCAGGATTCTTTCTTTCTGTGTAATCTCTTCTTAGTGAACTTGACCTTCTTTCTGTCTGTAGTCTCTTACAACTCTATCTTGTATAGGGCTGGTCAGGTGCATCAAAATACTCTGTGACCGTTGTAGTGCTAGATACGAAAATATTTGACGCAACCGTACCTAATATGTGATGCCGAAACTGACATCTGAGTGTAGTCTGTCTTTCTTTATAAGAGTTTCTTGAACTATCATTGAGTTATAAAAGTTTCTTGAGCTATTCTAGTGTAGGGCTGGTTACTCGCACCATTAGTTACCCTGTTATCTGTTGTCTTTGCTACCGCCTACTGTAGGGCTGGTCACGAGCACCATGCAATGTCTGTCGACGGGGATCGTATTAGAAGTTTCGGACCACTGCCCTTTCAGTAGATAGTGTGTTGTAAAGTAAATACTAGAAACTTCCTTCACTCAGACTGACTCTACTTTTTTCTTCATACCCACTGTTTATCAATCGATACCACTCAAAACAGCAGTGAAAATATCAATGGTAGAACTTTATTAACATACGTTGATAACTGAGTAAAAATGGTAAGCCCAACCTTTCTCTTCAAGGTTGGCAGTCTTGCAAAATACAATCTTCAGTTTCAAAACAATCTCAGTATCCATTTTTCACATACATTTGCTTGTCTTCTTACTATTACTTGTCCTAACTATAGAACCTGTCATATATTTATTCAGATAGAACTTCCTGTCGTTCTTCTGTTTATGTTTCTTTTCCCATGTTTCTTGTTATATCTCTATACGAGAAACTGGCCTTAACCGCCAGGGCTGTCACTTTTACCAAGATTTCATCTGTTTACTGTCCTCTGCTCAGACCTGTCTGCTGAGCTACATACGCTAGTTATCAATCAAAATGTCAAAACGTACCTGGTTTTGTTTCTTCATATGAAATACACTTTTTCTTACACACACCCTTTGGTGCTCCGAATATATCTTATATAACAATATCAAATCTTACGCTGAGCACGTTCAATATCTAACTACACACTTAAGAGAAACACCTTTTCCCTGCCTACACCTAGCGCGTCTCAAAACAGACTCCCTCAAAACCCCGTTCTAACATTCTTCGTTCACGCCTAACATGTGTTTACCCATCTCGACTTTCTCGTGCAATACTTTATTTTTTCACTCACTCAAACCTGTAAGGGACTTAATTCTAAGTTACTTCCCTTAAGACAAAGCCTAATCTTACACATCTTATCTCCCTTCATTAACGACAAATAATCTGCAACCAAACCCATCCATACCATTTTTCTACATTCTTTCTCTCTATCAAAACCAAACCACCGTTCACACTAGACATATTTAATATATTTTATATGAAAATTGAATGTGAAATGATAAATTATGTCTGTATGTGTGTGGTTCAGTAGCAAACATGAGGCAAAGCCTAGATATTGCTCCACCTTGTAAAGATTGTCAGAGAGGAGTATAACTGCCTATACAGATAGATATATTGGATTGCCATATGTAACATGACACCTATCCTATTGTATAGAAGGGATTAACGCTGGAATTGCAGAGGCGTTGTAACCATTAGGGAGAGGTTTACTGGTGTATATTGTCACATGAAAAGCTAGCAGTTGGCCTACAGCTCTGAACTTTATGTTTGTACTGTCTTGTACGTCAATGTGGAAATATATTATATATTAGTTATGAAGAAGGAGGCACAACCTTCTTATTTCAGGGACCGTGGTACTGATGTTAATATAGCAGCACATGGTCTGAGCCTTGCTTGATCCAGAACTCTGGCAGCAGACTCCTTGCCCAAGATATCAGCCATTGTGGGTTTTTCTAGCAAACTAAGAAGCAAGCGAGCAGAGGATACAGTTTTCCTGCAGCCGCTATCTGAGCTAAGAATCTGTCCGCACGAGCAGCTCACCCTTGTATAACCCACCTCAATTGAACTTACATATATAGTCCAAGAGGGACAGTAATTGTTTTAAAAAGTAAAAGAATCTGTGAATCCTTTAATATTATTTCCACCAGTAACAAACACATGAAGTCGTGATGACAACCAACAACCTAGCTCAAATAGCCAGTATTGCCTCACAATACTACCTCACAACATTACACTCATATTATAATAATATTATATGTCGGGACAAAGATCCTTTGTATAAAATTTTGTACATAAACATTGTGTTTACATTTGATTGTGATTCCTGATTCACTGTGTAGTAGGATCAGGATATCTATTTATTGAAAAAAATTCAATACATTTGTTAAAATTTAACCCTTGACTTAATAAGATAATCTTTAGAGTGTTAGTTGTTTGTGACTGTCATATTGTTGTCAATTTGTTGAGGATCTTAACTTAGGTGTTTATCTGTCTGTTGGTTGTTGTGAATTACACTACATCACTATCATAACCCTAGACATTAAACGTAGTCATCACTAAATTCAAGAATAAGTCTGATTGAGGTCTAAATGTGGTAGCAAGTAAGGTCATCTGTAACACACCAACTTATTAGATACAGATACCTTCACAGCTGATCTCAGTCAGTACACTAAGTCCCCTATAACTATATTATATAATCCCAACTTACCACATATATTGGGGTCCTGTCCGGGATTTTGAACCTTCTCCTAGCACATATATTGGGGGGAGTTCTCTTCAGGGAATAATAAAAATTAAAAAGGTATTCTTGGGTGGAAAATAGATAAGGTTGAGCTCTCAGTGCTTGTGGTTGTCCTTAGTATAATTAGTCATAGATTGAATTGTTTAGTTAAACATTGTATAAATTTGCCTGTTAGAAAATGGCAGACCTGGCAAAGTTTCGATCTGCTGCTGTGCAGGCTGCTAAAGAATTGGGAATGGACGGGCAAATTATGATTGCTTATGTCACAACTGAATGTGACAAATTTATTGAGCGTGAAGAAAGAAAATTTGAAGCTGAAAGAAAGTTAGAGGCTGAAAAAGAAATTAAGAGGCTGCAGATTGAGGCTGAAGAAAAAAGTTAGAGGCAGATAAAGAAATTAAGAGGCTGCAGATTGAGGCTGACAAGGAGGCTAGGGCATTGGAAGCAGAAGAAAAGAGATTAGCTACAGAAAGAGAAGAAAGAAGGCAAGCTACAGAAAGAGAAGCTGAGGAAAGAAGGCAGGCTGCTGAAAGGGAAGACAAGCGATTGGCTGCAGAGAGGGAAGCAGAAGATAAGAGATTACAGAGGGAGCACGAGTTACGACTAAGGGAATTGGAATTTCAAAGCCATGCTCCTGAAAATGGTGCCAGTCCCTTTACCTCTGATGCTGCTGCTAGTCAGGGAGCCTCAACCTCAGCTATGAGTTTTCATTTAGATCATTTTGTTGAGAAAGACGATGACATCGAGAGTTACCTAAATAGATATGAACTGTTAGCTACCACGTATGGGTTAGAGAGAGAAAGGTGGAGTTTAAAGTTATCACAAGGGCTTCGTGGTACAGCTTATGACGTTTTTGCCAAGATGAGCAGAGATGACCAAGACAATTATGATATGTTAAAGCAGGCTCTGTTGCTAAGATATGAAAAGAATGGAGAATTTTATAGAAAAAAGTTCAGGAATGCTAAACTACTGTCAGGTGAGACATATCACCAGTTCTCTGCACGGTTAGAGACATACTTGGAGAAATGGACGGCTCTGGGGAAAACCCAAGATCTTAAGGAAATGATCCTTATAGAGCAGCTAAGAGAGTCCATGGCTCCAGACCTGAGAAAGTTTCTCATGGAACAAGGTGCAGAGAGGCTTGGTGAGTTACTAAATGTTGCTGAAAGATATCAGGCAGCTCAAGCAGAGGTAACAGGTAATAAAAAGAAACAGATAGACAATTTTAAGGCACCACAAAACTTTAATAAATTTGATCATAGAGATCAGAACAAAGGTAAGCACCAGTTTGATAGGCCACGGTATGATAATAAAAATAAAACCCCACAATTCGATGAAAGGAAATTTGATGAAAGAAAATCTTTCAACCAAGGAAAGAGGTGGTGTAACAATTGTCGGATGGACTACCATGATACTGACCGTTGTAGAAGGAAACCTGTGCATATGGCCACCCTTCAGGTCAGGTCGACCTCTAGAAAGGAGGAGGATATTCTGATAGATACCACTCCAGATGAGATGAGGAAGGCGCAGGCTGGGGATAAGACCCTCAAGCCTTGTTTTAGGAAATTGTCCAATTGTCATACACCTCCAGGAAAAGGAGACTTCTATATGAAGAACAAACTGATATACCGGAAGACTGGAACTAGATCCAAAGGTCAGGGACAGCTGGTACTTCCTAAAAGGTATAGGGCAGACTTAATAAGGAGCTTACATGTGAGAAACGATGGGGACCATGAAAAAATAGGTACCATCATCCAAAAGGTAGCTCAAAATTATTATTGGCCCAAGGCAAGGTGGGACATTGAGAATTTTGTAGAAAGGTGTAGCATAGCACATGAGGGAACACCCACAAGTGGGAACATTGATCAGGACCTGGACACGCCACTGGGCAAACGTAGGCCTGACAATAGAAAGAATAATAAAGTGGACCAAGTGGAATGGGAAGCCCCTTTTCACGGACAATCTTCAATTGACTGTTTTACAATGGCCACTATGCAGAGAGTGCAAAAAGATGTCTTACCCCAGGATAAGCCGAAAATCCCTCAATCGGACTTATGTAAACTGGAGGAAGAAGATGTAGAGAGGAAATCTCTCATCAAGAATTCTAAGTGGGGAGAAAGCCCCAAGAAAAAAATTGGTAGCGGTCGTTTTGTGCATGATGATTCTGGGAAGAAAAGTCATCACAACAGTGCTTCAAGTGCAAAGGACCTGACATGTGCCAGGAAAAATAAGTTTGTGAATTTAAAAGTCCATATGTAACTGTTAAGAACGTGGACTGATGAAAAGGCAGAGGAAAATAGTACATCATCATACCAATATGTGAATGAGCTGACCACTCGTTTAAAAACTGGCTGGAAACTTGCCAATCAAAATTTGAGACAAGCCAGGAAAAAGCATGCTGCCTATTACAACAAGAAAGCTAAAGACAGAGATTTGGCTGTGGGAGAGAAGGTACTGCTTCTTCTACCCGGTAGCCAGAATAAGTTGCAAATTGGATGGCAAGGTCCATATACAGTTCTAGAGAAGGTGTCTAGAACAAATTATAAGATAGATAAGAAGGGGAAAGAAAAAATCTATCATGTGAATCTCCTGAAGAAATATTTGGAAAGAGAAAATCAGGAAGGGACACATTTGCTGACCTTGTCTATTGCAATGGAGATGAAAAAAGAACCACTTTCATCATTTGAATATCCATTACACTCCTGTGAGACAGCTGCACAGGTGAAAATCAGTACACACTTAACGAAAGATCAGAAGGAGAGAGTGCAACAGGTTCTAGATGATCATACAGAGGTGTTAACGGACCGTCCGGGGCATACAAACTT
Organism: Oreohelix idahoensis; assembly: GCA_024509875.1. Classification (NCBI taxonomy): domain Eukaryota; kingdom Metazoa; phylum Mollusca; class Gastropoda; order Stylommatophora; family Oreohelicidae; genus Oreohelix; species Oreohelix idahoensis. The sequence continues at coordinate 317,321 of JAMPIV010016210.1, read as the reverse complement.
ATTGGAATATGATATGAAACTTATAGACCCAACACCTGTATGTATGAAAGCATATTCGATTCCTTTCGCTAAGGAGAAAGCTTTGAAGGAAGAGATAGACTATTTGTTAAAGGAAGGAATTATTTCACACAGTGAATCTTCGTATAGTTCCAGTGTGGTGCTCTTGAGAAAACCCTCTGGAGAACATAGACTCTGTATAGATTACAGGAGACTGAATGCTATCACAGAAGGTCAGGTGGATCCATTGCCGGATACAAATCAGCTGTTTGCCAGGCTGAATAAAGCTAGATATTTCTCAAAGGTGGATCTGAGCAAAGGCTACTATCAGATTCCAGTAAAGCCTGAGGTTAGACCGTATCTAGCTTTTAGTACATCAGAGGGACACTATGAATTTAACAGATTGCCATTTGGATTGAAAAATGCGCCCAGTGTCTTCTCTAGAATGATGAGAAAATTGTTGGATCCTCTGAATAATCCATGTATAACAAACTTCATGGATGATATCCTTATAGCGACAGAAACATTTGAGGAACACATTGACTCTCTGAACATGTTGTTTGATCGACTTAAAGAAGCGAATTTGACAGCCCGACCAACCAAATGTTGCGTTGGATGTAAAGAATTAGAATTCTCGGGGAATCCCAAGAGACCTGTGAGTTTGGCATCAGTCACATGCACAGTTGGCATCAGTCACATGCACAGTTGGCATCAGTCACATGCACAGTTTGGCATCAGTCTCATGCAGTGACATCCTTGTGGGAACAATGGCTCTTCTTTTCCGTTGTCTCCACAGAGTCCGCCATAAACCACTCACAGTCCATCAGGGAAACATGACCCCTGACCCCAAGAACTTGGAGAATCAAGGTAATTACCAGGCATAGATAGAAATTTATCTATGTGTATATAGAATTAGAGACTGACATATAATGTCTGTTTTAAGTGGGGAGAATTGTAGTGAAAAATTCTAGATACCCCTATATAAATTGGAACAAAACTGGAAAATTAGAACATAAATGTAAAGCCGAACGAAATAATATGAAAGAAAGAAGAATGGTGAAAGACCAGTGCTTTCCCAATAGCGTACGCCTGCGTTGTAGAACGCCATAATGGCTGAAAAAGAGACCCCCTTTTTCTACCTTGTCTGCATAAACTACACGCGAATCACAGTCGTTTCTAAAAATAAAACTGGTACTGTATTTCTTAGACGACCTTAATAGGCACACTGCATAATGACCTAGATACAAATACTACATTAATGAAATTATACACACAAAGTTGACCTAGAAAGACAGACGGGCTAAGCAGAGACGAGAAAGGATAGACGGAGCGAAGCAATAATACTACGTCGTCTCGCGATTAAAAAGTGAACGCCAATCACACGCGAAACGCATGAAGGCCTGATTTTTTTCAAATAAACAGTGATAAAAAACACTAACGATACGAGGTTAGGTTTTGAAAACAGGTTTAAAGTCTTATTGGGAAACCTGACATTCTACTGTTTTATGTCTAAGCTCCTGACATTAGTCTGACAGTACAGAAGACATCCCTAGTATGGAAGTGAACAGGTGGTAACAGCAAATACATGACTATCATAGAAAAATACATATTTTGAACGAAGCCACTTAGCCCCATTAAACTTATATATTCTTGCACCTTAGAACTTGCTGACAAAGAATCTGTTATGTGTTACGCAAATAGTCTATTAATTAACAAATTACAGCCAAAATACTATAGTAAGGTTGACTGACAGCACAAGATCATATCTGCTTATTTTTTTTTTAATGGCATGTTGGGAAAACACTGCTTTGGGGGAAATGAGGCCGACAAGTTAGATACGATTTGATTGGCTGTGGTAAAATGTAAGGCGAAACCTTATTGGTCTAACGGCAAATACAAATATTGTTGTTAATGGCAACTTATAGGATGGACAGTTTTTTTCAAAGGCTCATGTAAACATGGCCTGATTGGTTAGAACGTTAGATATGGTCAAATAGAAGCGTCAGTTCACTGCCATTTTTTGAAAATAAATCCTGTGAAAATCAAGTGCGTTGAGAGCAGGCTAAGAATTTTCTAATAAAGGAAAAGCCTGGACAAAGGCAGATCAAAATTGTGCCAGAATTCATCGCCAGTCAACGTTACTTGTTTAATATTTCCTTGAATTGTGGTAAGCTAGACATATTTAATATATTTTATATGAAAATTGAATGTGAAATGATAAATTATGTCTGTATGTGTGTGGTTCAGTAGCAAACATGAGGCAAAGCCTAGATATTGCTCCACCTTGTAAAGATTGTCAGAGAGGAGTATAACTGCCTATACAGATAAATATATTGGATTGCCATATGTAACATGACACCTATCCTATTGTATAGAAGGGATTAACGCTGGAATTGCAGAGGCGTTGTAACCATTAGGGAGAGGAATACTGGTGTATATTGTCACATGAAAAGCTAGCAGTTGGCCTACAGCTCTGAACTTTATGTTTGTACTGTCTTGTACGTCAGTGTGGAAATATATTATATATTAGTTATGAAGAAGGAGGCACAACCTTCTTATTTCAGGGACCGTGGTACTGATGTTAATATAGCAGCACATGGTCTGAGCCTTGCTTGATCCAGAACTCTGGCAGCAGACTCCTTGCCCAAGATATCAGCCATTGTGGGTTTTTCTAGCAAACTAAGAAGCAAGCGAGCAGAGGATACAGTTTTCCTGCAGCCGCTATCTGAGCTAAGAATCTGTCCGCACGAGCAGCTCACCCTTGTATAACCCACCTCAATTGAACTTACATATATAGTCCAAGAGGGACAGTAATTGTTTTAAAAAGTAAAAGAATCTGTGAATCCTTTAATATTATTTCCACCAGTAACAAACACATGAAGTCGTGATGACAACCAACAACCTAGCTCAAATAACCAGTATTGCCTCATAATACTACCTCACAACATTACACTCATATTATAATAATATTATATGTCAGGACAAAGATCCTTTGTATAAAATTTTGTACATAAACATTGTGTTTACATTTGATTGTGATTCCTGATTCACTGTGTAGTAGGATCAGGATATCTATTTATTGAAAAAAAATTCAATACATTTGTTAAAATTTAACCCTTGACTTAATAAGATAATCTTTAGAGTGTTAGTTGTTTGTGACTGTCATATTGTTGTCAATTTGTTGAGGATCTTAACTTAGGTGTTTATCTGTCTGTTGGTTGTTGTGAATTACACTACATCACTATCATAACCCTAGACATTAAACGTAGTCATCACAAAATTCAAGAATAAGTCTGACTGAGGTCTAAATGTGGTAGCAAGTAAGGTCATCTGTAACACACCAACTTATTAGATACAGATACCTTCACAGCTGATCTCAGTCAGTACACTAAGTCCCCTATAACTATAATTATATACAGGTTTCGCTACACCTTTGGGATTGTTTCAATTTAATTTTATGTCTTTTGGTCTCATTAACGCTCCTGCAACTTTTGTTCGTATGATGAGAAAAATTTTCTCTAGGCGTGATGACATCATCATCAATTGATGATATTTGCCTTTTCCATGAATTTTGGGAAGAGCATGTTCTTGGAATTCAGTCTTTATTGACTACTCTTCGTCTCCATCATCTTACTGCGAGACCTTCTAAAACTCAAATAGGATTCACTGAAATTTCTTTTCTTGGTCACAAAGTGGGAGGCGGTTTTCTTAAGCCTGAGGATTCCACTATCTCCAGGATCTTGAATCTAGAAATTCCTAAGACAAAAAAAAACAGGTTCGCAGTCTTTTAGGTCTTGTCGGATTCTACAGAAAGTTCTTACCTAATGTTTCAGAAATTACTTCAGTTCTGTCTTCGTTATTAAGGAAGAACTCTCCAAATAAGATTGTTTGGACTCATTCGTGCAATGATTCATTAAATTCTTATTTCTCTAAATCACCAATTTTAAGATTGCCTGATACTAGACTTCCTTTTATCTTTAGGTTCAACGCCTCTGGTTCGGGGATCGGCGGTACACTTTTGCAGGAATTCGATGACTGTCTTCATCCAATTCTGTATGTCAGTCGTAAGTTGACACCAAAAGAAAAAAATACCCCATCGTCGAGCGGGAATTATTCGCAGTGGTGTATTGTTTTGCAAAATTGCAACGCTATCTTTTTTGGCACGAAATTCGTACTGGAGACAGACCAACGGGCGTTATCGTATCTTAGAACTGCGAAATTTTGTAATGAGAAAGCAGCCAGAGCAGTACTCGCTCTCCAGTCCTATGAATATGAAATTCGTGCCACCAAAGGCTGTCAGAATGTAGTAGCGGATGTGTTATCACGGTGTGTGAAAGACAACTAACAACACTGCAAATGCAAGTCTGATGTGAAGTTACAGCAAACCTATCAACTTACTTCTCTGCAAGTTGACCAATAGACAGTGTACTATATATGCACATATTTTGTTGACAATGCTTATTCTTGCATGAATCTAATGACATATTACTGCTATTTAAAGAGGATATATGAACATACCCTGTGATGAACACCAAGACTGAAATCTATTATATTGTTTCATCAAAAAGTGAAAGAAATCGCTCAGTAACTCTCTTGACAATTCTTACATGTATTGACCACGATCACTCATCACATGATGATGATGAATCCTAAGATCTTCAATTACATGATATATCTCTTTTTACTCAGCTCATCACATGGATGTCTTGAACCTTATTGACTGTTTCCATGCACGGTTTATGTGCATAAAACACACATTCATTGATGGACTACGAATAATGTGACATTTGAGTCGTTTGAATGCGGATTGATTTATTCCAGTTTCTAAACATTGTACAAAAGTTAAGGGACTTAACTCATGAATACTTCACATGGACAAAGGGACATAACTTAATAAATCGTAATGTCCGATAATTAATCTGTATCAGAATGAACATTGAACAGTGGTGATTACCTTGAATTCATAAAGGAACCTACATGATAACATGGAGGATAATCATGGACATGAACGTTGTGCGCGATTATAAATATTTTCGCTGGACTTTAGTTGGATATTATTCCACTAGGACGGATGACAATAGAACGTTGTTGCTTTAAATATGGTGATTTAATTAGCTGATGATTAGTTTTAATTAGCTTGATGATATTCTGTCTTTAACATAAGACATTACTACACTCACACTCATTATATAATTCAACATTTTAATTGTTCTCACAACAAGTTTGCAATTTATACCATACATCAGCTTATTCTTACCTGATTGGACACACAACTTCGTCATGTTAAAAATAATATTTTTTTTAATTGACACCACAGTATACTTTTTATTACAGGTACTTAAGATGTACACATGACTTTAATCTTTTCGCGTATGATGTTGTATTCATTCACATTACTATTCACATATGATTGTCTGCCTAATTTCATCTAATTACGCTGTTAAAAATTTATATGTTCTGTAAGTTTTTGCATTATTGCTGTTGATCAATAACTTAACTATTTGACAACTGATACTGGACTTGACGGATATATGTTACTGGATGGTGTGAGGTATGTGAATGCATGTATTGCTACCACCATTTTTTAATGTGTTGGGAACACTTAGTCATGGTGACCTCACATTGCTGTTAAAAGGAGTTTGTCTGTGAGTAGACATTGGCAATGGTTCTAAAAACCATTGTCCACACTTTGAGTGTTAAATTGCCTTCCATGAGGGCAAAAACCTGGGTGCTATTCTAGTTCTTACTTACAGTGAAATTTGATGTTACCATATTTCACTCTGGTGATGTTATACTCAAACCACGGAAAAAATGACAATTTTTTTTCATTACTTTTGGGGGGGGGGGGGGGGGGGATGTTATGATTAAAATTCATAACGATTATGTAGGTATTATAGTTAGCTCGACAGGGCTCCTTTTCTGATAATTTTATACAGACTTACTCACTAATAAAGGAAGTGATGTCATACTGATATGGTGTAGAAGCAGTCGCAAATTTTTGAAGCAGAAGTGGGTGATCGTCTGCTAGGGAGATGCGGCTTGTGTTTTAATGTGAGCAGACGTATGTGTATTGAGCTCCTGCAGTCTACTGTGTTTTTCCTGCATCATTCCATCACTAGGGCATCAAGATACTTTGTTGAGGTGTCCCTAGCTTATTCTAGTCAGGAAGTATATATAGTTACGAAGATGTCAAGGGTACAATGAGAATAAAGACTGCATGAATGCCATGACAGCGTTTGATAGTGAACAGACTGGAAGACTGACTATTACTGCATTTGTCATTGGGCCTATATTCTATGTCATGGAGCTTTGTTTCCAGTTAAATAAACTGTGTATCGTATATTGTGAAGGAGGTGTTGTCAGCTCACTGAAGTTATGCTGATACGTGTTGTTTGACTACCCCTAGTGTGTACTTTGGCCACAGAGACCTTCTCCGAACTTTTATATATTATGGCATGCATCATCTATGTAAAAAAAAAAAATTAGATACACAATGAAACAACAGTAAACATTATTTTCATTATCTGTCATCATCATATAAAGCTCCTAGTAGTATAGATCATCATGTGTCACCACAAAACACAGTATCTGATTTGATTATTTCCACTAAAAATCTATTGTTCAAAGTCATTAATCTCAGGCTGCCAATATTTGTTTTACTCTATTCTTCTCTGCCTCTGTTGTCACTGAGTTCTCTTGCTGTCACAATAGATTTCAGTACTACTTCTCATATGCTATTTACGGCACCACCTCAGATTGGGCGAAGAGAGGCTCACACAAGAAGCAGAGGTGAGGAGAAAACGTCGAAAGGAGCACCAGGAAAATAAGCAGCTGAGGGCTGCCACCTCAGGGGCGCATTCCCATAGTCAGTTATGACTGAAGGGGCTATTATTATTATTATCTCATGAGCATTTCCAATGAAAGTGGGATTTATCCACACATTTATATTGTTATATTTAACCACTTAGTGGACCAGGACAGTCTTTAGAAAAGCACATTCTTGAGGAACATTTTCAGGAACTAATGTGAATATGTCCTGGTCATGCAGTGGTAATCAGGAATGAGAGAGCTGATAGACTAGCTTCAAGAGCACCCATAGTGGGGACATTTGATATAGATAAAGGAGAGATACTGAGAACAATTAATGATCAACTGTAAGAGAATGACACTGCAATTGATGGATGAACAAAGCTAATGCTGCTGAAATTTGGCATAAAAGATAAGACTAGCGGGGATGGACGTATATGAGGATGCATCCGTAATGTATACAACCAGCACGCTACAGGAATAATTAGCATTAATACTCTTCGATATTTGCTGAGGTAGATTGAGTACCTGTGGGTTGCCTAGAGTGCATTGATGTCGATTCTGATCAGCAGTAACAATAACATGTTTGAGGTTAGTGACGCATGATGTGAAGACATTATAACAGTTATTATAAATTAGTGAACACATATACAAGTAATAAATTACACATGTGAATGAAGGAATAATAAAACACACAGTTACTCATAAGAAACAGAATGCATTAGTGGTACAATTTCACTTTTATTATCCCTTACCACAAAATGTAATGGATTTTCGAGATACAAAGGAATGACTCAGGTTGGAAAGCACACTTTTTTCTGGCGTGTCAACATTTGCAAATTCACATCAAAATAGATGATAGCAAAATTAGAAAACTAACTGAGGTTGCATGCTCATTATCACAATCTGAATAGTACTCTATGTAAAAAAAAGTAGATACACAATTAAACAACAGTAAATATTGTTTTCATTATCTGTCATCATCATATAAAACTCCTAGTAGTGTAGATCATCATGTGTCACCACAAAACACAGTATCTGATTTGATTATTTCCACTAAAAATCTATTGTTCAAAGTCATTAATGTCAGGCTGCCCATATTTGTTTTACTCTGTTCTTCTTTGCCTCTGTTGTCACTGAGTTCTCTTGCTGTCACAATAGATTTCGGTGCTACTTCTCATGAGCATTTCCAATGAAAGCGGGATTTATCCACACATTTATATTAATTGTTATCTTTAACCACTTACTTATAGTAATTTCTTTACTTAAAATATCTTTCACAAGTAATCTTTAAGGTAATCATTATTTCAAAGAAATAATGTCAGGAAGACATAATAATGAAACAGCAGTATTTCATATTAGAAACAACAATCAGTAATTGAAACAGTACTGAAAAACAATGCACATACAACAGACATTTCTAGCCTGCACTTTTTAAAAACCATAACAACAGTTAAGATAAATCTATACTGCCAGCTAGAATTATATCATAAGCAAATATTACTAGCGTGTGTAAGAATTTTGGCAAGGTTAGCTAAATATTTGGTATTTACACAATATACTTCATGGGTGGATTTTGTTGTATGCATTGAGTGAACTTACCATTTAATGACTGCCATGAGTTTATTCATTTTGCTAAAAGAATGGTCTACAAAAACATTTACCCAAATATATTCATAAGCATATCTATCAAAATTTCCCAGACTTTGTCAATTCATTCTGTATATTACAGCTCTAAGTCTGTCTGTGTAGCTTAACCCAAAAGTTTTATTTGTAGTCAGCCCCCAAGTCATTATCAGTTGTGACCTTGTTAATTCAAGCCCTCCAAAGTGAAAGGCGATAGTGAAAAACAGTATATGTGTCAGATGTCAGTGAATGTATATATGTGAGCAGGTAACAAGATGAATGCTGGGATTTTAGTTATTCAGAAAGTGATTCAGACAACGTTTATTCAAAATGAGTTCAATTCAGCAGATTCAGAGGTCACCACAAAACAAAGCATAATTTTTCTCTAAACTTTCTACATTTTTCTAGTTTCTAATGTGCATTATCGGTTTTTAAAAGACTTCACAGACTCTGAAATGAAATCACATCACATGTAATTCATTTGTAATATTTTACTCTTAAGTGAAGGAGAGTTAAGTCTGACAAACCTTCATTTGAAAATTTATCTTATAATTTTAACAATTAATATATTAAGTCCCAGAGTCTGCTGTGATGTTTCAGCAATATTTTTGCTTTCAGTGCTAGACACTTTTGAACCAACTTTTTAAAATTATTCAGTGCATTATGTTGTCAACAACTAAACACATCAAAGTGGTAACTTTACTGTAATGCTTTTAACAAAAACATACATATTTAAAAATTAAATATAGCCTTTTCAGCCGCAATGCTCATTTTCATTATGTATATTTGGTATTATCTGGTTCAAAAAAATAAAATTCCAATTATGTTATAAAATAACATGATATAAATATATTGCAAACATAGAAATTCACATTGGGAAATCATTAAAAAATAAGTATGAAAACAGCTTTACTTCTTCAGATTCACATAGCTACATTGATAGTAAATGTTTTTTGAGGAGCTATACTATCAATGAATAAACTTGTAGATTATTTGTCCCTGCACCTGAATCAAATGGGAGGAAGAAGTTTTAACAAAAGTAATTCAGAATTTCAAATTAATAAGCTGTATCATTTCATCAAAAGATATGATTTTCAGATGTTGCCCTAATTGCGTTAGAAAAATAGCCTAAATTTACACAAAGTAGCCCAAGTCGCACAATCTGCGTTCAAAAAGTAGCCAAAAGTCTCCGTAAATATCCAGAAATCATCCAAAATGTGATAGAAAAGTAGCCTCAATAAACTTTCAATTTTTAGAATATTTTGGTGTTAGGGTGTGTGGATAAAATAGTATAGACCTGTATGCTGGAATTGATGTGATATAGATACTGTCATTGTCATTTCCCTTTTTGCTCCTTCTGGAGCCAGCATGGAGCTACCATTGCAGCTGGTCCCCTAGCAGAATGTCTGCACTAAAGCACTTATGTGCTGTTGCAGCAGGGGTGTTTGTAGCACTTTGTTTTACATGACGAGATTGCTGTCTCATTCACATCATCATATTATTAATGCCTTACAGCATGCCTTTGGCAGAAGTAGGCCTAATCTTTCTTTGTCTCCTCAGACTCCCAGGAACTGTGTGGGGGCGATGAAGATACTGTACTGTACTACATTTCTGTAGATTTTGCTATGTGCTGCACTTCATTAATGTAGATGTTGTACTGTATCTGTTGGAGATCATCACCATCATTGGCGGATCCAAGGGAGTGGCGATGGGGCAATCCCTCCCCCCGACTTTGAAAACTCTTTTTTCTTATCAACCGCTCCAGTATTCCCCCCCCTAGGGACTTAAAAATAAGTAATCGTTAGGTTGGACTACAGACAAATTAAAACATGTCTGGTACTGGACAATGGTAAGTACCTTAATGGTTACGAATGTAGTTTGCAAGTAATTCTACATGGTGGGACAATGAAAGACAACAATGAGACAAAAGATGGCTCTAGACAGGCGACACAAGGGGACTTCCCACAAGCCACAAAAACAGAAGACTTTGTGACAAGAGGCAGATAATTTCTGAATCGGGCAACCAATCACAAATAAAAAAGTGTTATGCTATAATACAAAATATGTATGAATTTTTATCAAATTTGGTCTCTTTGTAGTTGTACCTTACTTTTATGTAGTTATGTTGTAAATAGTTATATTTTCTTTTAAATTAATATTTTTGAGTTACTGTATAATAAAACCATCAAGTTGTCACATATTTTCAAAATTCGTTATTTTGTTTCTTTAATTACTAAAAATATGTGTAAATAATGGGGAGGGGGGTGGGGGATGTCTTATCATTCTGATGTATCGCCCCTCCCTTGGACAATTCCTAGATCCGTGAGTGATCACCATTCATCATTTTCCTTTGTCCTCTTTACTGAGCATGAGCCACTTTTATAGCTGGTCCCTTGCAGGAAGCCTGCACCAAACAGTCACATGCTCTTACAGTGATGGTTTCTGTGGCAATTTGTTTTACATGATGAGGTTGCCAGCCTCATCAAGATCTGATGTAGATACTGTACTGCAATGCATCACTGATTTGATGTCCATACTGTAGTGTACTGAACTCTTGTGATGTAGATACAGCACTCTACTGTACTAAATGATGTTGATACTGTAATGTATGTGATGTTGTTGTTGTTTAACTAGTTCTGCTGAGCTTCTTGCTCTTTAGCAGCCAATACCAAGTTGAAAACTCCTTGGCATTATCTACACTGTAGATCTAGGTTTTTCCTGTGGCTTTTCTGCCATTCCAAAACGTGTTGAGTTGAAGTCATGAGCTCCAGTTTCTCCAGCTTGGCTTACATTTAAAGGATCGCCACATCTGGTCCCAAGCTAGGAGTAAGAAGTGTGTAGCATACTGTGCATTCCCCACCATCCAAGGGGGCTCTCCAACTATGCAGAGCTAAAATATTGTACTCTGATTCTGGGCTCTCCCAAGGAATTGTCACGTCCTGCACAGAGCCACTTCTTAGCTTCCCCTGAATATCACTGGGTCCATAGTGAGATCCTTCTGCATACAGTCAACAAGTCAAAGCCAAAGAATTATGCTTGGGTCTCAAGTGACTTCTCCAAGCTTAGTGTGCAATGCTGAGTTTTCAACAAGTTTCACCACAGGGGGAATCCCTGGAAGTGTGTGGATGATTTCAAGAATCAATGAGGATGTAATTAGCCTCACAGACATAGGTTCACTTCCCATACATATACTGTAGCACTGTGCATAGCTGGTGGTCATATAAGGATGACTCCAGAAATGCTGCCATGCATGATGAAGTGATGTAAAGTAATTTACTGCACACTGATCTGTTTAAGTGTACAATAAAAGCTTTTAAAGTTTAATCTTGCACAAAAATATACAATTAAATTAAGAACAGCTGAAATGACTTAGTTCCATTGCCAGGGTATATTTTATGGATTGAATGAATACATAAGAAGATGGCACAACTTTGTAACAAAAAGAAATGGAAACATGTAATTGTAACATAAATGAATACGTGAGAATAAGAAAATAGTATATGTGGTGGCACTAATGACAAAAATTAAGATGATGACAAAGTATTAATCAGAAATGAAAAGAAAATGTATTTTGCAAATTAAGGCAGAAATAAGAACTCATATTCTTAGATTTAAAAGTAATAATGAACATATTATACGATGTCTTGTAAACTGAGCAGGAAGAATAAAATTCAGTTATTGATATCCAAAATACTAAAGATGCTATATACTTCTAACATGAGATACATATGAGAACACAGCTTCATTCCTTAGTCCAGTATTAATCGATGTAGGCAGTCAAAATTTTTTATTATGAATTACAAATAAAATAAATAATTGTAAGCACAATTGTTCATAAAAATCTAGCGTTACTGAATATGAACTGTTAGTAGTTAAGTTCTGTGGCAAATACTGTTTATGTTGTAAATATGTTGTAAAAAAATAAAATATGAGATAAATTTCAAATATAAAATGATTCAGTGCATCTACATTTGTTTAAGGCATAAAAAAAAAAAAGAGTAAAGGTAGCATGATACTGCCGTAGGGGACAGAAGTGTTAGAGACTTCCCCATACTAGGTCCAGCATCGAGAGGTGGGGTGACCAGTTCCTTTCCTCGCTGCCTTTTCCTTCCCTAACTCAAAATCAGGTATCCATTTACAGCTGGGTAGACTGGAGCATGTCTGTACTGTAATTTGAACCCGGCACCTTTACCGTGAGAGACCAGCGCTCTAACCACTCCGTCAATCGGACGGTTTAAGGCATGCAGAAGGCAAATGGTACTAAAATATAAAACAAGTAATTAAGTAAACAGATAAGTATTATTCAACATATGAATTTCTTTCAAAAAGTTAGTGTATATAAACAAGACTATAACATTAAATGTCACATTCAACTTTAATCCTCCTCAATATTTTAAACAAAAATAAATCCCCGAAGGATAAATGCAGTGCACACAAGCAAGACAGTTTATATGAAGGAGATGGATGAACATCACAAAAACTGACCTGGGAACAAAACTGAAAAGAAGGAATAGTGTGATAAAAGTTTTTATATGAGGTTATTCTTCTTTATTTGTTTGAAAATTACGTAATGCACGATTGCATCATTTATTTTTTTCTTACAAAGGACCACAGAAAAACTGGTGTGAATAACACTAAATGTACTAATTGTGGCCATAAGCATGTTTTTTTTACTTTGTATATGGATTAACTTGACGTTTGAAGACTAAAAAGAAAGTTTTATTGTCTACAACAGTAATTTGTCTTTGGTAAGATCGTATTCTACAGTTAACTTTTTAGTGTTTTTCAATTTTACATGCAAAATGTTTTAAGTATAACGAACATACTTGTGTTAATACTACCAAAGACATTATATATTACAATTCTCTATCCATTTTCCTACAGTTTGGTATATAATAAGTACATGTTCACAGAAAAAGATTAACATAAAATTTACACTAAAAGTCAGTACACTTCACCGTTTAGAATTCTTCAAAAAAAAATTATGGCACAGGGTGGAAAATAATTATGGAATCAAAGAGTTAAGGCAGAAATAAGAACTCATATTCTTAGATTTAAAAGTAATAATGAACATTTTATACGATGTCTTGTAAACTGAGCAGGAAGAATAAAATTCAGTTATTGATATCCAAAATACTAAAGATGCTATATACTTCTAATATGAGATACATATAAGAATACAGCTTTATTCCTTAGTCCAGTATTAATCGATGTAGGCAGTCAAAATTATTTATTATGAATTATAAATAAAATAAATAATTGTAAGCACAATTGTTCATAAAAATCTAGCGTTACTGAATATGAACTGTTAGTAGTTAAGTTCTGTGGCAAATACTGTTTATGTTGTAAATATGTTGTAAAAAAATAAAATATGAGATAAATTTCAAATATAAAATGATTCAGTGCATCTACATTTGTTTAAGGCATAAAAAAAAAAAAATAGTAAAGGTAGCATGATACTGCCATAGGGGAGAGAAGTGTAAGAGACTTCACCATACTAGGTCCAGCATCGAGAGGTGGGGTGACCAGTTCCCTTCCTTGCTGCCTTTTCCTTCCCTAGCTCAAAATCAGGTACCCATTTACAGCTGGGTAGACTGGAGCGTGTCTGTACTGTGATTTGAACCCGGCACCTTTGCCGTGATAGACCAGCGCTCTAACCACTCCGTCAATCGGACGGTTTAAGGCATGCAGAAGGCAAATGGTACTAAAATATAGAACAAGTAATTAAGTAAACAGATAAGTATTATTCAACATATGAATTTCTTTCAAAAAGTTAGTGTATACGAGGTCTGTCCAAAAAGAAATCGAACTTCTTAAATAGGGCGCCAACACAGCAGACTCGCGATAGTGGTGGTGTGTAGCGGTGACTTTGAGCTTTAGCCTCCCACTTGCTTGATCACGCCACGTGAATCAGTCATCGAGTACATGCAGTAGAGTGAAGTTGTCTCCCGTGCCTTTTGCGATTTTTACGGATTGAAATATGAAGGATCTTGAAGAGCAACGTGTTTCCGTGAAATTCTGTGTGAAGTTGGCAAAACCTTTTAACGAGACTTTTCAGATGTTGCAGCAAGCTTATGGAGAGGATTGTTTAAGCCGTACACAGTGTTACAAATGGTACCAACGTTTCAAATCAGCCATCAAAGACGACCCCAAAACTGGACGGCCTTCCACGTCAACGGACGACGATCACGTTCAGAAAGTGATGTTGATCGTCTTTTTTGATTGGAAGGGCATCGTTCATCATGAGTTTGTTCCACGTGGTCAGACAGTCAACGGACAGTTTTACTTGAATGTCCTGAATCGTTTGAGAGAGGCAGTGCGACGAAAGAGGCCTGAAGAGTGGAGAAACAAGACCTGGATGCTGCACCATGACAATGCTCCCGCTCACTCGTTGCTCCTTATCACTGAATTTTTGGCAAAGCACGGGATGACTCTAGTCCCGCAGCCACCCTACTCTCCAGATTTGGCTCCTGGGGACTTTTTTTATTCCCGAAGTTGAAATCCACCCTGAAAGGTCACCGATTTCAAACGATAGAAGAGATAGAAGAAAATTCGCTACGAGACCTACGCACCATTCCACAAAACGAATTCCAGGATGCATTCCAGAAATGGAAAACACGTTGGGAACGGTGTATAAGTAGAGGAGGAGTATATTTTGAAGGAGACAAGTCTGATTAAGTTGTAAGCATATTAATAAATTTTTTTGTTTTAAAGTTCAGTTTCTTTTTGGACTGCCCTTGTATAAACAAAACTATAACACTAAATGTCACATTCAACTTTAATCCTCAATATTTTAAACAAAAATAAATCCAAGAAGGATAAATGCAGTGCACACAAGCAAGACAGTTTATATGAAGGAGATGGATGAACATCACAAAAACTGACCTGGGAACAAAACTGAAAAGAAGGAATAGTGTGAAGCTCTCCAGATAAGCGAGGAAATGAAGAAAGCTTTAGTATGAAAAATATCATTCAATGATAAATATATTGGATCAGTAATACTGAAAAAAAAAAAGAGAGGTAGCAGAAAACATTGAGAAGACAACCGGAGACACACATTAAGGGGTTGAAGAAGACATGGAAAGACTCAGCTGATGGCATGAGAAGGAAGACTTGGCATAAGTTTTTTTAAGGCCTTTGCCCTTTGGAGAGTTCAAAGGTGATGAATGAATGTATACTGAAATAGCCCCAAGCAGTTCCCAGGGTTCTCTGATGAGACAAAGAAAGAACAGGATTACTGCTTACTCAGGCATGTCATAAGAGGCCACTAATACGAGATTGTGCATGGGGCTGGTAACGTCATCATGTAAAACAATTTGCTGCGGAAACCACCTTGCAGGAGCACGTAACCGGTGCAGACTTAATGCATGGGGACCAGCTGTATGTAGGGGTGTGGCTCTATGATCCATAAGGTGTGAAAAAAGAAAATGATGAATATTGATAAAGAAACTGAGACAACCAATATCGTAGCTTAAAGATTGTTCATATAAATACTTATTATTAAGACTAAAGTCTACAAATTTAAAACAAATATTAGCACCTGTGTGTATTCCAACGAATGAAAAAGTAATCTTCACAGGATAAATTCTCTTCAACATTTACATAAGCAAAAAAAAAAAAAAAAAAAAAACCTTGTTCACATTAAAAAAATATAAACATCACAGTGTTAATGGTATTTCATAAACATCAGTTATCACGTAGCAACAAATCTTAAACAAAAATGAGAACTGTTTCTCCCCCACGATGCTTAACAGTACACGTTGAAAAGAAATAAAAGTAGGTTACACTTTTTTCAATGATAGTCACAGTGAAAAGGAGGGGGTCGGAGTGGCTAACAGGTATGATGTCCGCCTCAAATTCTAGAGGTACCAGGTTCAATTCCCAGTTAAGGGAATATACTTTTTTTCAGAACCAATGGTCCTAATGATGTCATACTCCCCCCTGGTCTCATGGGTAGTGAGACTGGATGCCTAGCCATCTCAGATAGGGGCGAAAAAAATTGGAGGTCCCGTGTGCAAGTTGTGCATGATAAAAATCCCACGGCAGTTGGAAATCGTTAACTAGTAGGCCATACATCCGCTGCCCTGGCAAAATGTAAACATTAAAAACCTACCCACCACAAAAATATTTATAGAACGTGTGATTCATATATATACACACATTGGGATTCTCGCCAGTGCTACGGAGTTTGTGCACTGTGCTGAGATCCTCCTTGTGTGATCTAAAGGAGGAGATCAGAGCAATAATGGAGTTGTCCGTGTACAATGAAGATAGTCCAAACCAAACCACAGTGAAAAGGAAAGGAATTAACTGTTTCAAAATCTGTCAATCCCCAGAGCTATGCCAGTGGGAGTTTTACTCCTGGTAGGTTCAACCAAGCTGGACTGGTCTGTGTGGGTAGGGGTCAGACAAAAGCTGGTACCCTGGTCCTCCAGGTTGGGGGTTTTAGCATAGGGCTGACACCCCTGTCTATGTAAAAAAAATAATGAAGTTACGGAAACAACATCAAATGAACAAACTTTGCTGCGGGATGGACATTCGGAGTCTGTGGCTCGTATGACTGTCAGTGGTGAAAGCCGAAAGGAAGCCACTGACATGAAAATGGATGTCCTGACCGCAAAACAGGATACAAGAATAGGATTTTGGAATGTCAGGACAATGTACGAGACAGGTAAACTAAGACAGGTCACGGCAGAGATGAGAAACTATAGGTTACACATCCTGGGGATAAGCGAGAGCAGATGGACAGGGGCAGGAAAAGTTAAAACAGCAACAGGAGAAACAGTACTTTACTCTGGAAGAGAGGATGGACAGCACAGTGAAGGCGTAGCCATTATTCTACAGAAAGGACATTACTGGAATGGAAACCCATCAACAACAGACTGATACGATTGAGAGGGAGATTCACCAACACTACAATAATACAATGCTACGCACCAACGAATGATAGCGATGAGGAGGGCAAGGATGAATTCTATCAACAACTGCAGAAAGAAATGGAGGACACACCTAGATATGATCTTGTTATAGTAATGGGAGACCTCAATGCGAAAGTTGGTACACACAATACATATAATGAAAGAACAATGGGGAAATGCGGCAGCGGAATAGCAAACGAAAATGGGGATAAGCTAATAAGTTTCTGTAGCATTAACAACCTGGTCATTGGAGGAACACTTTTCCCACATAAGGAAATTCACAAGTTAACATGGGAATCACCAAATGGTCGGGACAGAAACCAGATAGACCACATCATGGTTAACGGTAGATGGAGACATGCAT
Source organism: Oreohelix idahoensis (assembly GCA_024509875.1). NCBI lineage: Eukaryota > Metazoa > Mollusca > Gastropoda > Stylommatophora > Oreohelicidae > Oreohelix > Oreohelix idahoensis. Next base: position 299,609 of record JAMPIV010016210.1, on the reverse strand, counting down.
TACAAGATGTGAAGGTAAGAAGAGGTGCAGATGTGGGAAGCGATCACCATTTAGTAGTTGCAAAACTGAAAGTGAAACTAAGAAGGGCTAGACCAACTGTAACTACACAGAAAAGGTTTGACATCAGCAAATTGAAGGACCCCCTTACCAGAAAAGCTTTTGCGGCCGACATTAAGAAACGATATCAATTTGCCAAAAGCCAGGAAAAGACATTGACTGATGATATAGACCAGAATTTTAACACCATTTCAACAATATATAAGGAAAGTAGCAAATCATGCTTAGGATTCCAGGAAAGGAAGAAGCAAGACTGGATAACACCAGAAACACTAAACACCATAAAGATGAGAAAGGAAATGAAAAGAAAGAAAACAGAAGCGAAGTCCCCCAGGTTAAAGCAACTATATAGCGAACAGTACAGTCAACTGGACAGGGAAGTTAAACGCCAAACCCGAGCCAACAAAAAGGAATTTCCTAGACGATCTTGCAAAACAGGCAGAAGAGGCAACACTGAGAAATGAACAAAGCACAGTATAGAAAATAACTAAATTCATCAGCGGAAAACAAGGTGCAAACAATATTACATTAGTAAGAGATAAGCAAGGAAATCTCATCAAGACAGCAGAGGGACAGGAAACAAGATGGGCAGAGCACTTCAGAGAAACTCTGAACAAGGAAATACCAGAGACAAAATTGAATGTTCCTGAGGCTGAAAACGATCTAGATGTAAATACAGACATTCCACGAAAAGAAGAAATCATCACAGCAATCAAAGGGTTAAAGAACGGTAAAGCTCCGGGCCATGATAACTTAAATGCAGAGCTATTTAAGACAGACCCTGAGCTAGCAGCAGAACTATTAGAACCACTATTTGCACAAGTGTGGAAAACGGGGACAACACCATCAGAGTGGAACAAAGGAATAATTGTCAAATTGCCCAAGAAGGGAGATCTTTCAGACTGCAATAATTGGAGCAGAATCACTCTTCTCTCAGTTCCCAGCAAAATACTAGGCAGGATAATTATACAGAGAATTTCAAAGGCAGTAGACTACAAACTGAGGAAAGAACAAGCAGGATTTAGAAAGAACAGAAGATGTGTAGACCATATATTCACTCTCAGGAACATTATAGAGCAGTGCTCAGAATGGCAAAGACAGCTTTACATAAATTTTGTTGATTTTGAAAAGGCTTTTGACAGCATACATAGGGATAGTTTATGGAAAATACTGAGGGCTTATGGAATTCCAAGCTGCATAGTGTCAATCATAAAAAGCCTCTATGCCAACTTTACGTGTAGTGTTGGGCAGAGCAACCTAACCTTCGAGGTGAAGACAGGAGTACGACAGGGATGCCCCTTATCAACCACTCTATTTTTAACAGTCATAGACTGGGTGATGCGCCAGACAACAGAGGGCAGTCCAAGAGGAATAAGATGGACTACATTTTCAACATTGGAAGATCTGGAATATGCAGATGACATTGCACTGCTGGCACATTCACATCAACACATCCAGGAAAAAACGGATAGACTTAATAAATTTAGCCAGCAGGTGGGCTTGAACATCAATTTAAAGAAGTCTGAGGTCATGACGCTCAATGTGAGCAACCCTGAGCCCATATCAGTAAGGAATCAGCAACTGGTACAGACAGATACCTTCACATACCTAGGAAGCATAGTAACACCAGACGGTGGGGCAGGCAAAGACATCAACATCAGAATGAATAAGGCAAGAACAGCCTTCTTTAGCCTAAATAACATCTGGAAGTCCTCCCAATACAGCACAAGCACAAAATTAAGATTATACCAGAGTTGCGTGCTTTCTGTGCTTCTCTATGGTGCGGAATGCTGGAGAGTCACAGAGAAGGAAATGTCAAAATTGTCCTCTTTTCACACAACATGCCTAAGAAAAATTCACTGAATCTTTTGGCCGAATACCATCACCAACCAAGATCTGCTTACTCGTAGCAAGCAAGAGGACATGCATACCATCATAGCTGGCAGACGCTGGAGCTGGGTTGGTCATGTCCTCAGAAGAGACCCCGATGCCATCACAAGAACAGCTATGCTTTGGACCCCTGAAGGAAAGCGAAAGAGAGGCCGACCAAAAACAACTTGGCGGAGGACTGTGGAGGCTGAGATGCAAAGAATGAACCAGAGTTGGGGCACTGTACGAAGGATGGCCACCGACCGTGCAAAGTGGAATCAATTTGTTGTTGCCCTACAAGACGCCACTAGGCGTGATGGCCACTGACTGCTTTGACGGTCGGTGGTTAAGGATCGAAGAAGAAGAAGAAAATCTGATTACAATATGAGATTTTATATTAGATTTTAACAGAATAACTGGTGGAAACAAGAAGAACATGAGAAGCATAAAATGCATCATTTAATGACAATAATAAAATTCAATAACCACGAGAGCATCTGCTCTATTAATTTGCTAAACATTCATGAATTATAATCAATAGTTTCTTTCAATATCTTTCTGTATCAAAGCCTGGAAAATTGAATATCATAGAGCAACCACCACAGACTGACCATATACTACCCAAGCAAAGATAAAAATAACAGGCCCAACACAACAATAAATATCTGCACAGACAATGACGACTGCCCAGTTAACTGCAACATGGATCACATTTAAAACAGTTAAAGAAGCTGAAGGAATTGTTGTTGTTGATTAACTGGGGCTGCTAAGGATCACAGAAGAAAGAAGAAGCTAAGCTTTTTGCTCTTTCGCAGCCAGTGTCAAGTTGAAGAGCTTGCATGTGTTCTGTAGCTGTTGTGTAGTGCTGTATAGTGTTTGTGATTGTTGGGGAGCCTAGCAATAGCTTTCTTCTTTCTGTGGAGAGTCCTGAGCAGGTCAGCAGCACATGCTGAACTGTCTGTCACTAACTTAAAAAAAAAAAAAAAAAAAAAAATTAAGAAAGGAAATAGTAAGAGATAAAAATGCCAAGAAATTACCTACATCTAAAAATCATCATCATCATGTGCCATCTTCACAATGAAGGTTGGCGGCAATAGATCTCCGTCTTCTGTCTCTTGTCTTGATGGTGCACTGCGACACTCTGTCCTGTCTATCCCTTGAAGTTATCTTCCCCATTAATTACACAGTCTTCCTCTTGCACATTTGCCTTCAACTCTGCTTTCTATGCTGGTTTACAGTAAGACTTTTCACGTGGCCAAAATATTTTAGCTGTCTAATTTCGATCTCCTTCATTAACTCTCTTTTCATTCCTTGGTTTTCTAGGACCTCTTTATTTGTTTTCTTCTCTTTCCACTTTTCTTTTTATGTTTGAAATAAAATGTATGACCACAGAAAAAGTGCAAAATAACACAGTATGTAAAAAAAAAAAATCAAAATTAAAAATAAACTAGATTCACAAAAAGGAATGTTTATGAGCATAAAAATGCTTACGCTGTCAATAATTCAGTGGGACCACTGCAGCCTACCAAACATATCGTACAAAGTAAGAAAGAGCGCTGTGTATGGGACTAATAAAGTAATGTAATTACAGAAACCCGTACCACTATGTAAACTCATAAATTGCTTTGGCACAGGTTCTTGCAAGGAAGCACCACTAAGATAATGGATGGCCCCATGCTCTGGGTACAAGAAGAAGACAGTTAAATTTGAGATATGTTTATTTGTGTCACAAATAAGTAACTTGCACACCAGGAAGTAATGTAAAGAAGAAAAAATTTACAATCAATAAGATTTTATATGGCACCAAACTCTACTTTGCTCAGTCAAGGTGAGTAAGAACTAAGCGTGGTTAGACAAAATGCTCTATAGATAAACTTCCTAATACATTATCTTTGCATGATGGGGTCAGATCAATCAGTAAGTTATCCAAAAGTAATATCTTTAAAAATATAAGTAAAATGTAGTATCTAAAAATTATGCACTAAAAATAAAGAGGAATATATTAGTGTATTTTAAAAATATAAAACAGTCAGGAACATTAAATGTAAAAATGAGTTCAAATTTGTTTAAATGTCAGTATTTGAGAAAGGCACTTTATAAAAGATGTTGCAAAAGACATTATGTCCTCTTAAGGAGAAATTTACATTATTACATTAACTCAATGTAATGTTAAAAATGCATCAAAGACTTATCTCAATTTGGCAACTAAGACAGAAAGTTTCTGAAATTCAGATTCAAAACAAGTAATCAAAGACAAAGTATCCTATAGCCAGTCAGTACCAACACATCCAGATGAAAGACATGAAGATACCAAAAGGACTATTACCATGATGGAAGAGCTGAAACTTCAAAAATAAAAAAATTGCTTAATATCATGTCAACCTCAAATGTCCCAAAATGCCACAAAATCTTCACATCACTTTGAGAAAAAAAAACACAAAAATGTAAGATGCAGTTTTACTGAATTACAAGAACAATAGAAACAATGTGACTAAAACTAAATCAACTTTAGATGAATAAATGATATTCATGGATAACAAACAAACAATATAAAGAAGCAGTAAAGTTTAACATTTTAGCTAAAAGGCCTGAACATGTAGCAGTATCACGACAGAAAAAAACTTCAGAATTTGTCACCATAAAGGTAGACAAATTCTAAACACTTCTGCAATTTTCAAGAGTAACTGGCAAAATTTTTCATTGTCATTATTTTATATCTTAATTTCACAAACTTCTAATTTTAATTAATGTCTGGTTTTTTTCTTGTTATAATTTATATTAGTTTTGTGCATTTGGGATCCTGTTTTCTCATCATGCAAATGTTTGTCCCTTTTATTCTATGAAACTACTCCTTCCATGTTTATATATTTTTTCCCCACACTTTTACTTAACCACTGTTTTATGGTTATGTTCCAATGCTCCTCAATCTAACACTATTTACCACCAGGGCTAGTCAAGATAAAAACAGCTGCCAAATGTTGAAATATCATCAGCAGTTGGTTATTTGTCACCTGCGGTGATCAAAAAAATGGAAGAAGACAAATAATTTCAAAAGAAATATACAATGATGAGCTACATCTCTTTTAGTGTTATTTAAAATAAAAGCTCAGCGAAAAATTGATGAAAATCGAAGAGTGCAAAATGAAAATTTTTTTTTAAAAATTACAATGAGCATTGAATTTGTGTGGAAATAATTTTAGTTTTATTCTTACGTCCTAATGGGAAGTTTGGGGGGTGTGGATTTTCTTTAACCAGAGTCTCGATATCAATCGAACGGTTTTGGATGCTGACTGTAGGCAGTAAAACATTGCTTTCCACCAGATGTTTTGAGTCTAATCTCAAAATTATTAATTATACCATACAATTAAAGAAATACTTTTTGTTTGAGTGTGGGCCACACAAAAAAACAAAACAATATTACTTAGGCCACATTTGGCCCGCGGGGCAGCGGTTGGACCACGCTGATCTAACAGCATAATTTCTCATTGCTTGGTGACACCCCAAATATTTAAAATAAAAAAAACCTTTCGTGTCTGATAAAAACTCTGAAACAAAAATACTAAATTTAAAAAAACTTTAACTTATTCCATAAAAATGTATGTTGCTGTCTTCTGTACATGTATGAAAAATATATATATAAAAGTGTTATAATTTCCAAGCCAATAAAAGCAGAACTACTCATGAAAAAGCCACTGAATAATATATATTGATATCTGACTTTTAAGAGATAACTTACCTATTTATCATTCCTTAACGGGTCTCTGAATATATTTGTTAACATGTTACTTTTTAGGCAATTAAAACATTTCCCCTTCTCTGCATTGCTCCACTCCTTAAAATGTTGCATTCAAATAAGTACTGAGAAGACAAACTTCAGTTCCTCTTTTTTTCAGCAGTTATATTGTTTCAAATTTATTTATGTCTATTATTTTGTATTATATTATGAAAGTAAGTTCCAGTGCATAACTTTTCTAGAAAGAAGTCTTCATTCTTTTAATCCCCTTACATGCAGTGCAAATTTAAAAACAAAATTATTTAAATACAGTATCATACTGCCCAATGTTGAACTAGGTAAAAATGGCATCTCAGAAGTGTTGTTGTTTTTTCTGTTGCTGAAATTATTTTTTTGCCAAGATCTCTTTGTTTTACTTGTGGGTGTGTGATATGAATCTTTCCTCACTCAAACCTAGGAGGAAGCTCCAGACTCTAGTGATGTGTACTTTGTGTGTTCTGGTCGATATGAGCAGCGGCTACACAAAGGCTTAGAAAAAAGGTCACCCATCTCTTCTAGTTTACGGCCTTTAGTCTCTGGGAGGTACAATCCAATGAAAACTAAACCAAGCAATGCAATGCCACCAAACAGCCAGTAGGTTCCTGTAAAAATAACACAAACATAAATTACACACACATATATATACATACATATACACTCACATATGTATATAAATATATATGCACATACACACAAACACATGCACCAAATGTAAACAGGCTTGTATACACACACATATTGCTTGATTTCAAACATGGACAAAGTGTCATTTAGTTATACCAGGAAGCAGCCATTCCTACATGATGTGAAAACAAGCTGAACACAAACAAACAAACAAAAATGTTCAACTCAGATGCCAGGCAAAGCTGCTGTCATGAAGAACAACAAAAACAACAAAGGAATTACAGATTGTCATAAATGGATGCAGAATAAAATGATATAACAGATCATCATTGTGGATCTGATGGAACGAACCAGACAAATACCAGTGGAACATTTGGTAAGGAAGTGATATTGATTTTGGAAAATACATATTGAGGAAACCAGTAAACACCATTACAAGGCAGCCCTTGTCCTGGAAACCACAAGGTAAAAAAACAAATGGAGACCCAAAATCACATGTAGAAGAGAACTGAAGGCAGACACAAGAAGAATAAAGAAGACATGGTTAGAACTTGAACAGATGGAACCAGAGGCGTCCCTAAAGTACTTGGCAATCGGGGTGGTCCTACCTTCGACACCCCCCTGCCCCTATAAAGAAACACATGCGCAAGTACATTTTTAACAGTAAATACTATCTTAATAGTCCGATGGCACCCCTATCCTGGCTGTCACCTTGGGCGGACCGCCCCCTTAGTACGCCTCTGGATGGAACGTGACAGAAAAGCTTGGCATGAACCTGTTCCACAGGCACATGAATGGCAAAGAAAAATACAAGATCATTGCTAACAAATACAGGACAGGAAGACTTGGTATATGTTTGTTGAAGGCAAATGCTCCTTTGGGACTTGAAAGGTGAAAGAAGAAGAAATGCTAACAAAAGTTAAAACAAAAAAAAGAGATGAGCAAGATTCTTTGGCCACATACCTAGACAGGAAGGTCTGAAAAATCTGGCAAACAATGAGAAAGACTGAGGCAAATGAAGCACAGGAAGGTAGAAAGAGGAGCTAGCATGATATGACATGTTAGCCTGAAAATCAGAAAATATTTTAGGTAAAGGAATGCTCAATGGACATTTGTGTAGGAAATCAATTGCAAAAGATACTATGTAAGACAAATGATGATTATAAGTAGAATCACAATGAGGAAAAAAATTTCATATGAAGAAATATAAGTCGTATTATGCTTTCTTCTTCTTTGTACACTCTCAGACGTCAAAACTTGAATAGTTTCAAAGAAAGCAGTGGTCAGCCTCAGGCTATTTGCATCTCCATAGAGTTTTTCCGAAAATGGTACTGTTGACAGCTATATGTGTTTTCTACATTCCTCATATGTTGAGCATCTTTGAAGCAGATGTTCAGCAGTCATTTTATCAGTATCAGTGCCACATTTACACTCATCGGTTGATCCTATCTTTAGTTTGTTGAATAGATGATATTCTAATCTATTGTGGCTCATGCGAAGACTGAAGATTATCACTTGTTCTCTTCTGCTGAGCTGGTAATATGCATCATATATATCATGAATAATATATATTTCATTGTGTAAAAAGTGAAAATAGAACTAGCTTCACCTACCATATTTTGTGATAGTTTCAGTGAGTGTAAGAAAAGTCATAGATACAATCAGGTTAGAGATCCAGTTGGTTGCTGCAGACAGTGAGTTCCCTGTTGATCTTGCCCAAATTGGATAAATCTCAGAGTTGACTGTCCATGGCATGGGTCCCATTCCTGAAGAAGAAAATATGTTAAAAAATGTTTCTTCTTCATTCATAAAATAAGATCTCTCTCTCATTTCTTTCTGCTCTATGTGGTACATACAACTTAACTATTGCATAAGAGCATAAAAAAGACTGATAATGACAATGCTGACAAAGAACCAGATAAATAAAGAACCATAACTAGAATCACCAACAGCAGTTTCACTGGAAACAACCCCACTAACCTGGTGCAAAAAACATAAGGTACAGCAATAGTCCCAAAATAGCCATCCAAGAATATGAAGTAGGGCAGTAACCATATGACCACATCACTCCCTCGGACAAAGACACATTCTGACATTCTCCATATTTAGAATGAGTGTTCTCCCTAGGATCAGCAGCTAAACATGATCCAGCAATTGAACCATTAGTTTCTGAATAACAAAATCCACAGTGGGTGTTCTCTATGCATGTTTCACAGTTTCTGCAAGAACAAAATGGAGATGATTAAAATGTTACCAGGTAATAAATGTGAAGCAGGGCTAATTAAACATTGATTGTTCATGATACATTCTTCCTACATTAAATCAATATATCTATTATTATTTTCCCTATTGTTCTTATCTGAAGCTACACAAATCTTTCAAACTTCAGTTGCCATACTTAAATTAAAAAGAAAGAAAAAGTATTTAATCTGGACATGGATGATTTTCCTGGTAGTTAGATCACAATAAAGGTTGACATAACAAATAATATTCCAGATGACTTCTCCTTAAAGGACTTCATTTATCGTGATATATTTGTTCCTTTACCTACTCCTCTCACAAACATTAAATCTTTTCTTACTATATTGCTTAATATCAATAAATAATGTAATATTCCAAAGACTTGTGGACCAGAATCACACAATGACCAACGCAACTAGAGATTAAAGAGAGAAAATGGAGATGGACAGGACATGACCTTTGAAAACAACCAAACTGTATAATTTGATATGTTCATGACTATAACTTACAGGGGAAAAAAAGTAGGGAGGCCAAATAGAACCCTGAGCAGAATAGTGGAAGTGGAAGCCAAGGCAACAGGAATCACATGTGCAGAGCTGAAGAAACCAGCCCAAACCAGGAACTGGTGGCAAGCAATAATTGCAGCTTTATGTTCCACAGGAATAAAAATGAATTAATAAATGAACAAATAAATTGTATTCCTCTGCTGGTCTTTTACTATTTTTTTTAAACCTAGTTACTGTTAATTATCTCTTTGACTCCGGAACAATGTTCAGAGCGGTGGTCAGGTTTGACGCCCATGCCAAAACAATGCTCTGAGCAATGTTTTTCATTTATCACGAATAAACTCCCAAAAATAATCTGTTTAATGCAGTTCAGATTTTAAAACGTGTAAAATGACTTCTGCTACTATTTAAACAACAAATTTGAGTGTAGTTAAGCAGTAAGTATGCATGTTTTGATGATATTTTTTACAATTTGTGTGCCGATTTGCGTGTTTGCATTTTTTGTTGTTACTGCTACAGAAATATGTCAAGCTTTATATATACAATTTCTAAACCTCCTAAGCAAATAACTGATAAATTACTTAGAAATATTGTTGACACTGACGATGATTGTTTGATAGTCACAGTTTGTTGCCAAATAACCAAATCGGAGCAGAAAGGCTAGACACATTAGATTTAGCTGATGAGTAGTTGAGGTCCTAGCCTGGTCGATTGAAAAGCGACAGACCTAGACCTACAGTAACATCTAATCCCTAGACCTAGGTAGAAGATGAAGATAGGGATGCTATTAAAACATGGAACAAGTGTAAAAAGATTTTAGATGATGTTATTCTTGTTTATTTGTTTCAAAATTATGTAATGCAATATTGTGTAATTTTTAAAAATTCTTACAAGGGACCACAGTAAAACTTGGTGTGAATAACACTAAATGTTCTAACTGCGGCCATATTCAATGTTTTTTTTACTTCATAAATAGATTACCTGTATGTTTGAAGGCTAAAAAGAAAGTTTTACTGTCTGCAACAGTAAGTTGTCTTTGGTAAGCTCATATTCTACGGTTAACTTTTTAGTCTTTTTCAATTTTACATGCAATTTTTTTAATGTTTGCATGTGCAAATGTTCAATGTGAATAGGAATGGCCTAAGTTACATTCAACAGCATGAGACAGATACTAACACTTAAATAACTAACTCATAAATTCAAATTGAGAATCATCAAATGCTATATATATTCCTCATTACTGTACGATGTAGAAACATGAACAATGAACAAGCAATTAGAGGAAAGAATTGAGGCCTTTAAGGTGTCGACATATAGAAGAATGGGGCATGTCTCATGGAAAGAGAAGAAAATAAATAAAGAAGTCCTAGAAGTCCTAAGGAGATCAAAATTAGACAGGTAAACTATTTTGGCCATGTAAAAAAACATAACACCTTAATCAAGACAGTAGCAGAAGACAGAGTTGAAGGCAAATATGCAAGAGGAAGACAGCACTATAAATGGAAAGAATACATCAAGAGATGGACAGGAAAGAGTCTATCAGAGTGTGCCATCAAGAGAAGAGATTAGTTAAAAATAAAATTAGATCCTGAAAATTTACAGATGCTCTAAAGTTATGCTAATGATAATCTTTCAACCTGTAAGATGAACAAGTGGCATTTAAATGGTGAGCATCAAACTGAGTGACAGCTGGAGAACTGAATGCCATCAACTGGAAGGCAAAGCCAAGGAGGAACAGACTTGCTGTCACACCTGAAATATACATAAAAACACACATATAGTGTTCTATCTTCAGTAAATTTTCTGTAATCATCAATTTCATATACAGGTCATTATACTTTTATACAAAATCCTCAGAGATAGCTGTGTTTCGAAAACCGGAGTTTTTCAGTTTCCAGATGTTACCCAAAAGTCATCCAAGTCACCTGAAATACAGTACAGTCAGCTGGACAAGGAAGTTAAACGCCAAACCCAAGCCAACAAAAGGAATTTCCTAGACGATCTTGCAAGACGGACGGAAGAGGCAGCACTGAGAAATGAACAAAGCACAGTATACAAAATAACTAAAACCATCAGCGGAAAATGAGGTGCAAACAATATTACATTAGTAAGAGATAAGCAAGGAAATCTCATCACGACAGCAAAGGGACAGGAAACAAGATGGGCAGAGCATTTCAGAGAAACTCTGAACAAGGAACCACCAGAGACATAGTTGAATGTTCCTGAGGCTGAAAACGATCTAGATGTTAATACAGACATTCCACGGAAGGAAGAAATCATCACTGCAATCAAAGGGTTAAATATTGGAAAAGCGCCTGGCCATGATAACTTAAATGCAGAGCTATTTAAGACAGACCCTGAGCTAGCAGCAGAATTGCTAGAACCACTATTTGCACAAGTCTGGAAAACAGGGACAACACCAATGGAGTGGAACAAAGGAATAATTTGTCGAATTGCCCAAGAAGGGAGACCTTGCAGACTGCAATAACTGGAGAGGAATCACTCTTCTCTCAGTTCCTAGCAAAATATTAGGCAGGATAATTATACAGAGAATTTCAAAAGCATTAGACCACAAACTGAGGAAAGAACAAGCAGGATTCAGAAAGAACAGAAGATGTGCAGATCATATATTTACCCTCAGGAACATTAAAGAGCAGTCCTCAGAATGGAAGAGACAGCTGTACATTAATTTCGTTGATTTTGAAAAGGCTTTTGACAGTATACATAGGGACAATCTATGGAAAATACTGAGGGCTTATGGAATTCCAAGCTGCATAGTGTCAATCACAAAAAGCCTCTAAGCCAACTTTACGTGTAGCATAGGGCAGAGCAACCTAACCTTTGAGGTGAAGACAGGAGTACGACAGGGATGCCCCTTATCAGCCACTCTATTTTTAATAGTCATAGACTGGGTGATGCGACAGACAACAGAGGGCAGTCCAAGAGGAATAAGATGGACTATGTTTTCTACATTGGAAGATCTGGAATATGCAGATGACATTGCACTACTAGCACATTCACATCAACACATCCAGGAAAAAAAGGATAGACTTAATAAGTATAGCCAACAGGTGGGCCTGAACATCAATCTAAAGAAGACAGAGGTCATGACACTCAATGTGAGCAACCCAGAGCCCATAACAGTAAGGAATCAACAACTGGAACAGACAGACACCTTCACATACCTAGGATCATAGTAACACCAGATGGCAGAGCAGGCAAAGACGTCAACAACAGAATGAACAAAGTAAGAACAGCCTTTTATAGTCTAAACAACATCTGGAAGTCCTCTCAGTACAGCACAAGCACAAAATTAAGATTATATCAGAGCTGTGTGCTTTCTGTGCTTCTCTGTGGTGCGGAATGCTGGAGAGTAACAGAGAAGGAAATGTCGAAATTGTGCTCTTTTCACACAATCTGCCTAAGAAAAATTTTCCAAATCTTTTGGCCGAATACCATCACCAACCAAGATCTGCTTACTCGGAGCAAGCAAGAGGACATGCACACCATCATAGCTGGCAGACGCTGGAGTTGGGTTGGCCATGTCCTCAGAAGAGACCCCGATGCCATCACAAGAACAGCTATGTTATGGACTCCTGAAGGAAAACGAAAGAGAGGCCGACCAAAAACTACTTGGTGGAGGACTGTGGAGGATGAGTTGCAAAGAATGAACCAGAGTTGGGGCACTGTAAGAAGGATGGCCACCGACCAAGCAATGTGGAATCAATTTGTTGCTGCCCTACAAGATGCCACCAGGCGTGATGGCATCTAAAGTAGCCAAAAAAAAACTTTTGCTTTTCAGAACATTTTGGTTTTCGGGTGTTCGAATTAAAGGATATGGAACTATTCTAGCTTTATCTATTCCAAACATCTCAGCTTTTTTTCCATCTTAAACTACTATAAGGTAAGTGTTAACAACATTTGATCAATCAATACCCTTTAGCTCCCCAAGGAGCATAGGCCTTCAACAGACACATGCCAAGCCCTTCTGTCAGATGCCAACAGCTCAAGTTCTTTTCATGTTTTCCTCATTAGTTTCACTTCTGTCTCCAGCTCTCTTTGCCATATTTTTAAGTCTACCTCTGCCTCTCTTTCCCTGGGGATTCCAGGACTGCCTTGTGATGCTGTCAACAGGTTTCCTCAATGTGTCCTATCCATTGCCAGTGTCTTATTCTCATTCTTCTTGCACTTGTCTGGTTCTTGTCATCAGTTCCACATTTGTGACTTTGTCATACCATTTCAGTCCTTCTAGTCTATACAAGCACCCATTTATGAATGTCTGTAGCTTTTTGTTGTTGTTTTTGTTATTCTCCATGTTTCAGAGCCATAAGAGGACTGACTTTGACACTTGAGCTGATGATTCTTATTTCATGTTGGACTTGATTTCTCTTGATCTCCATATGTTTCCCAATGCAATGAAAGCTCCTCTTGCTTTTTGTATTCTTATTTTGATATCACTGTCTGCCCCTCCAACTATGTCTACATTGCTGCCAAGATATGTGTACGATTCTACATCTTTTAGTGGTGCTTCTTCAAGTTCAACCTTGTTATCATTTCTTGCATTTATTCTCATTATTTTGTCTTTTCCCTGTATACTTTCAGACCCACTTTTTGTGACCTCTCATCGAGTATTTTCATTTTATCTTTCATCTGATTATGGTTATGGGACAGAAGTCATCTGCAAAATCTAGATCACCAAGTTGTTTAGCCAGATTCCACTGGATTCCAATTTCTGTTGACAACAAAAACAACATTCAGTACAGCAGATTACACTGACTAACAAAAAAAAACTTTTTTTTTCTTTCTCTAACATTTCTATGTTTTTCTGGTCAATTTTAATGTGCTGTTTTTAAATCTGCAAACCGTTTTTCTCTATCAGGTCGGGATCTCTAGAAATACGCAATTGAAGTTTTTTAACAACGCATACAGTATTACAACATCATTCGTACAAGAAGTATAACAGTTATGTAGGCTTGAATTTATTTGCAGTCGACTTTCGTCGGTGAATGGCATGTGGTACATCGCGATGAAGCATCCAACAATAATCGGCAAGCATGGTCACACTCCACCGTCCTTGATAACGTGACTCCATTACGGCGATATCTTGATGGAATCGTTCTCCATGTTCATCGCTGACTTCGCCAAGGTTGTCAGGGAAAAAGTCAAGATGCGAATCGAGCAAATGGATTTTGAGGGACATGTTACAGCCCATAATTCTGTATGCATCTATGCACTGCTTAACAATATGCAACATAGTCGACAGATCATTTTTATGCCCGAGCTGCATATGATCCCGGATAGGCCACACCTTTTGTGCATAATGTTCCTGTCTGTTGCGGCTGTCCCATTCACATCGGAAGCAACAAAATTTAGTATACCCAGTCTGCATGCCCGTGAGAATTGCAATGACCTTTAGGTCTCCACAAATCCGCCATTGGTAGTCATTGTACTTTATTTTTTCCAAACGTATAGCCATATTGTCATAAGTTTCTTTCATATGAACAGAGTAGGCAACTGGAATTGATGAAAATAAATTTCTGTTATGCAATAACATGGCTTTTAGACTAGTCTTGGAAGAATCGATGAAAAATCGCCATTCGTTGACTATGTGCTCATGACCGTTTACATCTTTGCAGTAGCAAATGTCATCATCCATCTCAAAGTATTGAACAAGTTCTCTGTCTCTATGACGAAATTTAGATATCGGAGTATTGGGCGCTAAAAGATTCCATTCTTTGAGTCGCGAACCGAGTAATTCCGCTTGTCCTTTGATAAGAGCGAGATCACGTATTAGATCTGAAAGTTCTGAATGGTTAATTAAGTAAACACCATCATTCACCGGTATGTAATCTGAGTCAGAATTAGTTTCTAAAGCAGGTAAACTATCACTTTCTGATGGTTCATTCACGTCCAGCGGATATTGTTCTGATGGTACTTGGATCGGACACGTGATTGGATCATGAGGCACTGGTTTCGAAACCGATTCAATATTTGGATAAACCACAGACTTTCTAGTTTTAAAAGTGAAACCATGGATATTTGTCAAGCAGAAGTAACAATCAGTAGTGTGATTTGTATGTTCACGCCATATTACTGGCACTCCAAAAGGCATCGACTTATGCTTCGGCGATTATCGTAACCAACCTGCCAATGTATCGAACAAACTGCATTTGGCTTCCAAGATTTATTTGCATCATCAACTTTCGAATCGAAATAAAGTTCATATGCTTTCTTTAGTAATGGTGTAAAGTTTTTTCTGGTCAACACGATCGGTAAAACATCCGCACACGTAACAGAACAGATCAGCCGAATTTCTACAACTTCTAGAAGCCATATTTTTGCTCAGAATTATTTCAAAATACAGTAACTATTTGAAAAATCGCGTAACATATGTCATGCATCTTTTAGCAGTATAAAAAGTAGAATTATGTTGCTTTTTATTAATTTTTAATAAGTTATATAGTAAAAATGAAACGGAGCAAATAACGGTTTCCCAAAAATATATTTATTCACAAATATCTTAAGAACCCGACGTGATAGAGATAAACGGATTTCAGATTTGAAATCAGCGCAAGAAACTGACCTAAGAACACTTATTCTTATATAAGAAAGAAAAATGTTGTTTGTCAGTGTTATCTATGAATACTGTGCTTTGGTATCTGGAGTATGTTTTATTTATGTTTTTTTTCTCTTATGTTGATGTGTATCTACAAGCGGACAATCTACTTGTGATCACAAATGTTAGTCCATGGTTCAATTTCTGGTTTATATCCTCAGGCACCATTACTTTAAACAATTTCTGCCTTTGTCTTTCATTACAGCACAGGCTTTAGACTGACAACATATGATATAAATACAGCCAATAAAACAGTACATCATTTTGACAAATAAATATCAGTGGAACTAGAAGACATGAATAAATGTAGTTGAAAGTGAATAGGACACATACTGAGGAAACCTACTGATATCATCACTAAGCTATCTTTTTTTTCCTGGAACCACAAGGGAAGAGAAAGAGAAAAGTTCCAAAATACAAGTAAAATAGAATGTAAGATAAAAATCATAACAGCAAAGAACGAACTCCAGTGGATTGCGGAAGACAGGAATGACTGCATATCTGACTAATACCTTAAGCTCATGATGTAATTTCAATATCATGGTCTTTAAATTTGTCTAAACCTTACTTACTTAGTTGTTCCCCTTCTACCGTGAGGGTTGTAGTCATTGCCCATGACTCGCATCCATATGTCAAGACTGGGACATAGGTGGAGCGGTATACAGCCATCTTCGTTTTCTTACCAACCTCTCTCTTGCTGAGGAATCCTCGATTTATGGCCTGAAAAAGTCGCACAGCTGCTGCTTTTCGAGTGGCCAACTCTTCTTTGATGCCTCCCTTTTGGTCTATAATAGCTCCGATGGTCGACCTGCTCCAGGACCTGTTCTCCCAGCTTAATCTGATTTCTTTCTTCTCGTGATATCACCATAAATTTTGTTTTAGAGCTGCTTATGACCATCCCTCTCTTCTCCAGCTCTTCCTTCCAGACTTGCAGGTTGGATTGGAGATGTGCCTCTGATTTAGCAATCAGGGCAACATTATCAGCAAATGCCAGCTCTGAAATACAGACCTGTCTCATCTTCCAGTACCCCACTGAATACTTAATTTGTCTAAACCACTGTCAAGAACTGTTACGTTCCTTTCTTGACATTTTCTTCTTCTTCTTCGTTCGCCCTGAAAAGGACGGTGGTTGCGTTGTGTCTGTTTACGCCTAAGCTGTGATATCTGCACCTTTCGGTCGACACATCCGACTTCAGCACGGCATTTTTTAGGGACCGGGTTTGCCTTCCCATTGCGATCCGCACTCGCTCAGCCAGACTGCACTGCTGCAGACTGTTTCCAGGACCACCACGTGGAGGTGGAGTGCGGTCTTGACCAGCTCTGGTTCGCTGGTCCTGATGCAAGCAGTACAGCTATGCAGATCATTTCACAAAGACCTATGTTCTGTATCATACCTTAGGAAAAGGTTTTTGCAATAATTGTGAGATTATCAGTATAAAACTATCGGCATGCTTTGCTCGCTACCCTAATCCTTGTGAGCATGAAGATTACCACATATTTTAAATACAGCTAAAGAACAGTTTTACTTCACAGACTATCTGAAAGTGATGAGAGTCAATCCAAACATTCCAATGAAATTCAAACAACAAAGCTGAACAATAACAGTAATAATAATTATGCCAGCAAAAAATGCTATTTCTTAACATGCAGAGTGCACGGCTGTTTGTACCCTATACCAGAGCGCTCTTTTAGTTTCGGTGACCGGAATTCTGACACCGGGTAATAATCTTCATGTACACCGCAAATGATTACTGGGGGTTTTGGCGGGGAAAATCAGCTGGTGTGTGTAAAATCAGTAATTATATAAATCATTACACACTCGTTCTGGATAAACACAGCGCAAAAATTCTTTTGTGTACTATAACTTTGTTCTGTGTCCTATTTTTGGCGGAGTTACAGACTTTTGAAAACAGCGTCATCATTTGAGGAAATTCATAAAATAAGTAATCTTTTTATTAATTTAATATCTAAAAATCGGCCCATTCTTATGAGTTTATAATTATAAAGACTTCTCGAAGGGAAGCTAAAGATTATTTCCACATACTTTTTTTTTTGGTTTCATATCTTGAGAATGTGTGGTAGTCAGTTTTGTGAGTTTGGCATTACAAGAACAAGCATATTGTCACCAGATTTTATAGCATTTAAATCACTGTAAACGCATTCCTGATACTCGCAAATCTTAAATAAGGTTGTAAAAAAATAACTTTTTGTAAAGCACCATTTGTTTTTGCATTTTCATTCATTTATAATGATATTTAGCTATGTATATAAGCGTCAGAAAACATGTAAAGCTATAGATAGAATACTTCCACATACTTTGATCTATCTTTCAAGTCTTGTTAATCTTGTATTTATAATATGAATGTCTTTTTTTTTTAATTGTGTGTGAGATAAGGACTGTTCCATTAGTGTTCTTTGGTAGACAATCATGTGCACACGACAGCTGCCAAAGAATTCAAAGTAATTGTTTGTATATCTACTTTCATTCACAGATAAAGCATTATACAGCGTGGTGTTAGACGTGATACTCCCAAATATTCCATTATCTTTATACATACACAAGTAAACTATACTACATAACAATGAAATGGAACATACTTTGTTGCATCATATGAATTGTGCCAGTGCACTGTGCAGAGCCTGTGGCAAGAGAGCATTAACTTCCCAAACAAAAAGTTCAAAACGGAATGCACTGAACTGTTCGAATTACGTTAGTGATCTGTTCTTTGTGTTTGGAATTAACGTATCAGATGATAAACCGACAGAGCATTCGACTATATTTTGTAGGAAGTGTTACTTACCAATACAAAACGCAAAAAGGAGGCATAATGAGAAGTGTCTTGAAACAGCCAAGTTACTATCGGAAAACAGTCAGCACATCTGGAAAGACTATGAGCATAATTTAACTATAAGTGAATGTCAACTGTGCAATTATTTTGCAAAGACATCTTTTGGTGTTTTAAAAAACAAAAAGCTGCTCTATCCCCTGTGATGTTCTTTCTGACCCCTCCATGTCTAGTCAGTCAGTTAGTTGTAGTCAGTCAGTTAGTTGTAGTCAGTCAATTAGTTGTAGTCAGTCAGTTAGCTGTAGTGTAGTCTTGCCACATCTACACCTACCAAGTCAGTTATACATACGACAAGTACATCCACCTTGCCTGTCTTCAAAAGCGACATCACAGTACAACAGTTACTTGCTAAGCCACCTTCACAACCACTAACATAAGAGGAAGAACCCCTATTCACATCCATTATTAGAAAAAAAACTAGAAACAGCAAAAAATAATATCATAAAATGCTAATCCAGAGGACAGCCTATTGTACTACAAAAACTAATTAAACATAGAAGAGAAACATTAGTCACCAGAATGCCAACAAAACGTAAGCGATCTCAATTTCTCCACATTGTTAGGAAACATATTGTTGAAACATCAACTGACTCACTAGACCTGCAGCAGGCACATGAGAGGAGAATTTGTACATTCCACTATTTCCAAAATTGAAAGACGCGCCAGCGGTATTAAAAATATAACTTCACAATTAAAATTTATAATGGAAACTCATTTGTTACAAATTTCTCCATCTGTGAATGTACAGATTCCTCTTATTAAAAAAAGGAAGTGTGAATGATAATTGAGCGAAATTTTGGGGCTAGAGCAAATTATGGCAGTTGTTGCGTGAGAGTGACAGAATTAACAGAGTGTGGAAATCATTTAATAGATGTATTTATTAAATACACCTATTTATCTATTAAATTGAACATTTCGTTTTACTCATGACCATACTCATTTTTACATGACCATCGTGATGTATGATTGAGATAATTGTTAGCTCTCATGTTTTGGGGACTATTGGGTGTGTTATTTTAAGGTAATAAATGTGGACTTGCAATTTAATGTTTCAATAATTAATTTTCGACGCATGAAACCAAAACAAAACTTTGATATCCATTTTCTGCAGGTTTTCTACTTTTGATTTCTGTAATTTGTTATGCATGTTGGTTGTGACCGTTTTAGTGTAAATTGCATTAGAAAAAAACCATAACAAAATATATAAAGAAACGTAAATTTTACACTATTTCAGACTATTATATCTTCTGTTCTAATTGTGATAAAATGTTTGTTCTTGTTCTAAAATTTACTCTAACATTTCTAGTCTAGCTTTACGCAAAATTAAAGCCGGTATTTATAATAATAAAGTAGCCTAAAAGCATTAATTAAGCCCTATCAAAAGTAAACACCGCCACATTTTTTTCCCGTTAGGAAGTTGACCACGTGACCTCTGTCACGATAGCTATAAATAGCGCGGTCAGGAAAAACTAAAAGATCGCTGGCAAACAGCTGTGAGTGACGCCCGCCCTGTGAAGTTTCTGGGGGTTTCTGAGGAGACAAAGAATGAATAGGACTACTTCTTCTTCTTCGTTCACCCTCAGACGTCAACTTGAATAAGTTCAAAGAAAGTCAGTTAGCTGTAGTCAGGATAGCTCTGTACAGTAGGAGGTTGATGTGCCTGCCCACATTAGTGATGATATTGTTCAACTGGAGGTTGATGTGTCAGCTCACATTAATGGCGATACCATTATTCATTTGGAGGTGGATAACACTACTCACCCTAGCATGCCAGTTTTTGTTGCCACATCTACACCTACCAAGTCAGTTATGCATACGACAAGTACATCCACCTCGCCTGTCTTCAAAAGTGACATCACAGTACAACAGTTACTTGCTAAGCCACCTTCACAACCACTAACATAAGAGGAAGAACCCCTATTCACATCCATTGTTAGAAAAAAACTAGAAACAGCAAAAAATAATATCATAAAATGCTAATCCAGAGGACAGCCTATTGTACTACAAAAACTAATTAAACATAGAAGAGAAACATTAGTCACCAGAATGCCAACAAAACGTAAGCGATCTCAATTTCTCCACATTGTTAGGAAACATATTGTTGAAACATCAACTGACTCACTAGACCTGCAGCAGGCACATGAGAGGAGAATTTGTACATTCCACTATTTCCAAAATTGAATGTACAAATTCCTCTTATTAAAAAAAATGGAAACTCATTTGTTACAAATTTCTCCATGTGAATGTACAGATAAAAAGAGCGAAATTTTGGGGCTAGAGCAAATTATGGCAGTTGTTGCGTGAGAGTGACAGAATTAACAGAGTGTGGAAATCATTTAATAGATGTATTTATTAAATACACCTATTTATCTATTAAATTGAACATTTCGTTTTACTCATGACCATACTCATTTTTACATGACCATCGTGATGTATGATTGAGATAATTGTTAGCGCTCATGTTTTGGGGACTATTGGGTGTGTTATTTTAAGGTAATAAATGTGGACTTGCAATTTAATGTTTCAATAATTAATTTTCGACGCATGAAACCAAAACAAAACTTTGATATCCATTTTCTGCAGGTTTTCTACTTTTGATTTCTGTAATTTGTTATGCATATTGATTGTGACCGTTTTAGTGTAAATTGCATTAGAAAAAAACCATAACAAAATATATAAAAAAACGTAAATTTTACACTATTTCAGACTATTATATCTTCTGTTCTAATTGTGATAAAATGTTTGTTCTTGTTCTAAAATTTACTCTAACATTTCTAGTCTAGCTTTACGCAAAATTAAAGCCGGTATTTATAATAATAAAGTAGCCTAAAAGCATTAATTAAGCCCTATCAAAAGTAAACACCGCCACATTTTTTTCCCGTTAGGAAGTTGACCACGTGACCTCTGTCACGATAGCTATAAATAGCGCGGTCAAGAAAAACTAAAAGATCGCTGGCAAACAGCTGTGAGTGACGCCCGCCCTGTGAAGTTTCTGGGGGTTTCTGAGGAGACAAAGAATGAATAGGACTACTTCTTCTTCTTCGTTCACCCTCAGACGTCAACTTGAATAAGTTCAAAGAAAGCAATGGTCAGCCTGAGGCTGTTGATATCTCTGTAGATTTTCTCCAGGAATGCGACTGGTGATGGCCATATGCGTTTTCTCTGTTCCTCATATGTTGGGCACCTTTGAAGCAGAAGTTCAGCAGTCATTTTATCGGTGCCACCGTCGCATTCATCAGTAGTTCCTGTCTTTAATTTGTTGAATAGATGGTATCTGTAGCGATTCCACCTTTTGTGGTAGCATTAAGACTTGAATTATATGGTGAAGGTGAACTTCGGTGAGGTCCCTTCTTTAAACATTTGATAAGGCATGCAGATATGCCGGTAACAGTTTTACATTCAGCCTTCTTGTACCAATCTAATCTCCAACATTAAAGAAGATGCGAAGGCCAGGTTGGACGTTAGGACGACATAAGTTTAATCAGATTACAAGCTCCACTCAATTCATCAAATAGATATATTTTAGACGATGGCATAACCTAGCCAGTCTTGAGCGTCGCTATTCAGTCTGCTAATTGACAAGATGTCCTCGACATTTGTTGCAGAATTTATTTAACATGTGCCAACTCACGTACCTCAGAATACAGCATATACTTCTCTCAATATAAAGCTTCAGCATCGACCCAATGCAGCATGTGGGCGATCTAAATGTAGAAACACTTTAGGACTCTGTAGAATTAACACATTCTAGGAGCTGAACAAATATGTGTCCGTACACCATGAAGAACACATAGAAAAGGCCTCGAATGCTCCTTGACTTCTGCCAAACTGAGACCGGTTTTGACTTCTGCTAAAACTGTACCAAAAGTTAATGACGTACTTCCGGGTCACCCGTGGATACCATACATCAACAACATGGTATCAACAATCGATACCTAAATGATAAAGACCGATATGTTATGAGTTTTAATCATAACAGTATCTCAATCTGTTACGACTCGTGCGAAGTCTGAAGATTACCACTTGTTCACTTTTGCTGAGCTGGTAATATGGATCATTTTTTTGATGGCCTGGATGCTCTGCTTCCTACTTGTGCCTGTATCTGCGCTTAATGAAACTCTTGGCCTTCTCATAAGTTATATTTGTGTCAAGTTGAGGAAGCTTTCCCCCTCCCTTTGCCAATCTGTCAGCCTCTTCATTTCCAGGGATGCCGCAGTGAGAAGGGATCCACTGTATCACGACTCTTTTGTATTGCTGACATAGTCTGTGAAGTGTTACTCTCAGGTCATCCAATTCAGCATTTCTTTGACTTTTCAGCATTGTAATTACTGACATTGCATCTGAGAAGATAGCGACTGGTCTCTGTGAGCTTTCTTCTGTCATTAGGATTTCTGCTGCAGTTTTTAGGGCCTCTGCCTCTGCTCTGAAGTTACTTGAAAATTTCCCTGTTGCGACTCCTATCGTTTTTTTGTGTGCCATTGCTTAAGCTCAGAAAGACTCCTCCACCCCCATCTTCTGTTGCATTAGTTGCTGATCCATCTGTGTATGCATGGATCCAGGTGTTGCTTGGGTAATATTTCTCTATATATTTCATGGTGAGGACTCTCCTTTCTGTTTCATTTTGGCTGTTCTTTCTTTCAATACCAGGAACGTTTTCTATCATTTCATGGAATAGGACTACTGCCCCCACAGGAACATCCTAATCACATAAACGAGGTTGTGCATGGGAGCTGACAACCTCACCATGTCAAAAAAAAATATAAAAAAATTTGAAACCACCACTGCAAGAGCATATGAATGCTTCGATGCAGACTTCCTGCGTGGACACTAGTTGTAGTTGTGGCACCACACTCTATCATGAGCAAAAAGAGTGACGTTATTTACACTAACTATAAATATGTTATCCATAAACAAAAATTTATTATAAACTTTAAATTTTAGTGGGTATGTGCTTTTCTTCTTCTTCTGTGTTTGCCCTCAGACTTCTACATTAATGACTCTACGGCAGTAGTCAGCGCAAGGTTCCTGACATCTCATTCGCCTTCAGACTTCTACATTAATGACTCTAAGGTAGTAGTCAGCGCAAGGTTCCTGACATCTCATTCGCCTTCAGACTTCTACATTAATGACTCTACGGCAGTAGTCAGCGCAAGGTTCCTGACATCTCATTCGCCTTCAGACTTCTACATTAATGACTCTAAGACAGTAGTCAGCGCAAGGTTCCTGACATCTCATTCGCCTTCAGACTTCTACATTAATGACTCTAAGACAGTAGTCAGCGCAAGGTTCCTGACATCTCATTCGCCTTCAGACTTCTACATTAATGACTCTAAGACAGTAGTCAGCGCAAGGTTCCTGACATCTCATTCGCCTTCAGACTTCTACATTAATGATTCTAAGGCAGTAGTCAGCGCAAGGTTCCTGACATCTCATTCGCCTTCAGACTTCTACATTAATGACTCTAAGACAGTAGTCAGCGCAAGGTTCCTGACATCTCGTTCGCCTTCAGACTTCTACATTAATGACTCTAAGGCAGTAGTCAGCGCAAGGTTCCTGACATCTCATTCGCCTTCAGACTTCTACATTAATGACTCTAAGGCAGTAGTCAGCGCAAGGTTCCTGACATCTCGTTCGCCTTCAGACTTCTACATTAATGACTCTAAGACAGTAGTCAGCGCAAGGTTCCTGACATCTCGTTCGCCTTCAGACTTCTACATTAATGACTCTAAGGCAGTAGTCAGCGCAAGGTTCCTGACATCTCGTTCGCCTTCAGACTTCTACATTAATGACTCTAAGGCAGTAGTCAGCGCAAGGTTCCTGACATCTCCAAACAGTTTTTCGTTGAAAGAAGTGGGTTGTTGCCATTTACCACTTCATTCACTGTTGTAAGTTAGCCAGGACTGGAGTAAATGTTCAGCTGTCATGAGGCTGGTGCCATAGAAGCAGAGATCTGTTGGTACCTCAACGTATCATCACCAGCACGTAAGCGAAAAATGATGACCTGGTCTTGCCTACACAGCTGGTGGTAGGCATCATCTTTTATGTGACCTGGGTGTTCTCTGTCCCAGTTGGACTTGAATATGGCTTTTTTAGTTGTTTAAGCCATTTCATAAGTTGTCTCTATATCGTTTTGTTGCAGGGCTCCCCTTTCTTTAGCAAGTTTATCTGCCTCTTCGTTGTCTGGAATGTTGTAATGGGCACTGCACTGTGCACTTGTTGAAGCATTTGGCCAGGCTTTCAAGCGAGTTTATCAGATCTTTCAATCCTTTCAGGATTATGCTTCAGAATGACAGCTTATTAAATTGAACTTTTAATAATACCCTGTTTATCTGTTATGCCTGGGAATGGTAGATTACATCACTGCTGGTCAACCTACCTATTAAACTACCCATAATGAGTTTCTTCCGGCCAATTCTTTCTACCAACCACACTCCAACTAGAGTAAAGGCGAAGTTAATTCCAGCTGTGAGTGCAGCCAGCCAGACAGCTGTGCTTATGTCCCCCACTCCAGACATACTTATTATAGTTGCACTGTAATACCTGTGAAAAAAATATTATTTGAGAAGAAAATCTTAAAATTTATCATCATCCATTTAACTGGTGATGTGTCATATTAGCAGAATGAATTTTTTTTTTTTTTTTAAGTTAAAAAAAGAGGCCCCCCCCAAAAAAAAACCCAACCTTTTAGGTTAGCCCGACAAATGCTACCTTTTAAAACTTGATAAGCAAGAGAAGCAATAATATGTTTTTAAATACATATCAACCAACACAGATGAAAACCTGTACAAAATTTTTTTTTTAAAACATGAACAAAAAATAATAAACCAAAGACAAAAAAACATACAACGACCATTTTGTGCTTTGAGAAAACAAAAGAGTATATTACTTTTTTTTGCCCATGCATTCACATAAGTTATTGTTTACTTCTTTTACCTTGTTTGTATTGAGCACATTTGGTACAATTCTTCATGTTGGATACAATAGAAAACTCAATACGGAGCATTATAACACTTTATATATATTTTTTAATAATTAGGCAAAAAACCTGTACAGAAAGTATGTATAGCTGCACAAATATGAAAACAAAACAAAAAACCTGTACAGAATATGAGTAACCTGTACTAGTCGGCATGTATGGTTTTAATTATTTTTAATTAGAAAAGAATCATCAATATTTTCTCTTGTAAGGTACAATTTGCTGTGCATAAATTAATGTAAAGTACACTGAATTACTGATCCACAAATTACCAATATATATATTTTTTAATAATTGGGCAAAAAACCTGTCTAGAAAGTATGTACAGCTGTAGGCTACAAATCTGAAAAAAAACCTGTACAGAACATGGGTAACTGTATTAGTTGGCATGCATGTTTTTATTTATTTTTAATTAGAATAGAATCATCAATATTTTCCCTTGTAAGGTACAATTTGCTGTGCCTAAACTAATGTAAAGTACACTGAATTACTGATGCACTGTGATGTCATCATAAATTAATGTAAAGTACACTGAATTGCTGATGCACTGTGATGTCATCATAAATTAATGTAAAGTACACTGAATTACTGATGCACTGTGATGGCATCATAAATTAATGTAAAGTATACTGAATTACTGATGCACTGTGATGTCATTATGAATTAATGCAAAGTACACTGAATTACTGATGCACTATGATGTCATCATGAATTAATGTAAAGTATACTGAATTACTGATCCACTGTGATGCCATCATAAATTAATGTAAAGTACGCTGAATTACTGATCCACTGTGATGCCATCATAAATTAATGTAAAGTACACTGAATTACTGATGCACTGTGATGTCATCATAAATTAATGTAATGTACACTGAATTACTGATGCACTGTGATGTCATCATGAATTAATGTAAAGTACACTGAATTACTGATCCACTGTGATGCTATCATGAATTAATGTAAAGTACACTGAATTACTGATGCACTGTGATGTCATCATGATTTAATGTAAAATACACTGAATTACTGATCCACTGTGATATCATCTAACAACTACTTATATTATTTCACATTAGAATGTTGTTGAAGTGAAAACACCCACTATCGTTATGACTCTTTTAACTGTGATTTGTTTATCAGGTCTTGAGAGATTTATGCCATGTACAGGGTGTCCATAAAAGATTGTACCCTTTTCAAAAAATTTATTCTCTGCTACATGATGTGGTACGAGGATGCTTTCTATCACAAAAGTAAGATAATCTCTGCAAGTTTTTAAGCATACCTTACAAAGATTCAAAAAGAATGTACCTATTTCTTCTTTTTTTTTCACCTACTTGACCAGTGTGTTGAGAGACATGTAACAATTACCGGTTGCAACTCAACTGCGAAAGTTTCACTTGAAATACCCGCTGCGCGCGTGCGCACTTTTTTTATAGTCTTTGTTGAGGTGGGATTTTTTAGACCGCAAGCAGCTGCGGGGTCAACCCAGTCTCATGAATTGGGTACCAAAGCAACTCTGGGAAGGTTAAAGGCAGCCGGCTCGATGCTGACCAATCACCTCTAGTGTGTTGATGATCAAGAAAACATGGGCCTATCAACATATTCCCAATATGCCTCAATGGGTGTGTAACTGGATCCAATACTTCCTTTTTTTTTTTTTAAACCCAGGTAATTATCTGTCAGACATTTTTCTGATTAACAGTGAGTCAAGGTAATGATCTGTCAGACATTTTTCTGATTTACAGTGAGTCAAGATACTGATCAGTCAGACATTTTTTTGATTTACAGTGAGTTAAGGTAATGACTGTCAGACATTTTTTCTGATTTACAGTGAGTCAAGCTAATGATCTGTCAGACATTTTTCTGATTTACAGCGAGTCAACGTACTGATCAGACATTTTTTTCTGATTTACAGTGAGACAGTGAGTCAAGGTAAAGATCTGTCAGACCTTTTTCTGATTAACAGTGAGTCAAGGTACTTATCAGTCAGACATTTTTCTGATTTACAGCAAATCAAGGTACTGATCAGTGAGATATTTTTCTGATTTACAGCGAATCAAGGTACTGATCAGTGAGACATTTTTCTGATTTACAGTGAGTCAAGGTACTGATCAGTGAGATATTTTTCTGATTTACAGTGAGTCAAGGTACTGATCAGTGAGATATTTTTCTGATAAACAGTGAGTCAAGGTACTGATCAGTGAGATATTTTTCTGATTTACAGTGAGTCAAGGTACTGATCAGTGAGATATTTTTCTGATAAACAGTGAGTCAAGGTACTGATCAGTGAGATATTTTTCTGATTTACAGTGAGTCAAGGTACTGATCAGTGAGACATTTTTCTGATAAACAGTGAGTGATGATTTACACAAACAGCAGTATTGCTAGTTTGCTTTATTCAATCATGACAAAATATAGTTATGTGTTCTCATTTATGTATTATGGGTACATCTTCATACACTTTTTAACACACTAGACCCAACCTTAGAACTTAGTAATATGTCTCCAGTACTACTGCCGTCATCACTGCCAACACCAACACTAAATATATATCTGCCACTCCTTTTCTTTCCATGTGGAACAAAGAGCTGCAACTATTGCTTTTCAAAAATTTCTGTTCGGGCCATCTTTTAACTCTGTCCATAATAGCATAAATGCCTTGACTTCCTCATTCACTGCTCTTCTCTAGTTTCTCTTTGGTCTCCCCACTTTTCTCATCATGTGTTGGTTCCAGTCAAGGGAAAGTATGGTTAAAATTGTTGTTGCCTTATGGTATGTCCTATCCATTTCCATTTTCTCTCTTCAATCTCCAGCTATACTAGTCATTATTTCAGAGGTCTGTGCTCATTATTACATCTAGTCATTAGATATGACAGACAACTAAAGGAGAATGCCTGGAGCTTGGATCAATGAAATGTCATGTTTCTCAGCCATATATAGTGGCAAAGAAGTTTCATTTGTTAACACTGTTAAGACTTATTTTTGGGGAGAAAGACTTGTTGATCACACAGTGACCGCAACAAGAGCTACCACTGTTGCTACACAACTTCTACAGCTACTACTACAAGTGCTATTGCTGCAACAGCCACAACTACTACATTTGCTTTTACTACTACAGATATAGCAACAACTGCTACTTCTGCTACAAATACTACTAATACAATAACATCTACTTCTACTATGACAAATAACTACTACTACAGCTGCAACAACAATACCCACCACTACTACAATAGCTACAATGATAATTACTACTATTACAACATCAATAGCATCAATGATAACAACAAATACAACTATTACAACATACAACTACAGCAATAACAGTACAAACAACAACACCTACGGAAACTTTTATTACCACAGTCTACATCAACAACAACTGCTCCCATTATGACAACAACTATTAACTACTTCAGCTAATATAACATCAACATAAACAGCAAGAACAATGCCTATAACTACTATTATTGATGCTTCTACATCTTTAACCACAAATGACTTCAACAAATACTACAATATACAAATAACATACAACAACTACAACTACAAAAGCAATAACTACTATAACTACTTCTACTAGTAATTCTAGGAAGATGTGGAGAGACATGATCACCTATAACAGGTAGCATGATACCTGTAGAGGCAGTTTTATTTAAAATATTGAGTTTCTTTAAAAAACTGTCTCAGTTCCTCTAATGTGGTATTCTAGAGAATTCTGTTTCTGAGATGTTACTTTTGGAAGAACTCGTAAGAGAGTCCGATTGGCTAAACGGTTAGAGCGCTTGCCTCTCGTGGCAAAGTTACCGGGTTATGGGATCGAACTGTTAAACACTTGCCTCTCAAAGCAAAGTTACCGGGTTAGGGGATCAAACAGTTAAACGCTTGCCTCTCATGGCAAAGTTAATGGGTTATGGGATCAAATGGTTAAATGATTGCCCCTTGCAGCAAAGTTACCGGGTTATGGGATCAAATGGTTAAATGCTTGCCCCTTGCAGCAAAGTTACTGGGTTATGGGATCAAACAGTTAAATGCTTGCCTCTCATGGCAAAGTTAACGGGTTATGGGATCAAACGGTGAAATGCTTGCCTCTCATAGCAACATTACCGGGTTATGGGATCGAATGGTTAAATGCTTGCCTCTCATGGCAAAGTTACCAGATTATGGGATCAAATGGTTAAATGCTTGCCTCTTGCAGCAAAGTTACCGGGTTATGGGATCAAATGGTTAAATGCTTGCCTCTCATGGCAAAGTTACCAGATTATGGGATCAAATGGTTAAATGCTTGCCTCTTGCAGCAAAGTTACTGGGTTATGGGATCAAATGGTTAAATGCTTGCCTCTCATAGCAAAGTTACTGGGTTATGGGATCGAACAGTTAAACGCTTGCCTCTCGTAGCAAAGCTACTGGATTATGGGATCGAACGGTTAAACGCTTGCCTCTCGTGGTAAAGTTACCGGGTTATGGGAACAAAGCCACAAGTAAATCGAACCTGACTCGGATCTTGAGTTAGGAAAGGCAAAGGTAAAGGCAGCTAGGAATGGAACTGGTCATCCCCAACTCATATAAAAAGCTGAACCTGGTATAGTTGTCTCTAACAATTCACTCCCCTACAGCAGTATGTGCTATGGGACTACCTTTAACTATTTTATAATGCATAAACTAATTACTGATCCATGAATTATAAGCAATGCTATGTCAGGCTACTTTGTGAAAAAGTAAGTTATTATAAAGTATAGCCTATTATCTCTGCCAACTGGAAGATACAAGTTGCATAAGACTGGAATAAGTTATATAACAGTTCTCTTGTGTTAATTATTAATTAACAATTAAATAATAGTTGAAATAAGAAAGAAATAAGTTCTGTTAATGTGATTTTACAGGTGTAGATTATCTTATTTTACAGAATTATCTTACATGACTGTGTTTATACCACTAAACTGCTGGAACAGCTGAAGGCCACATCCAACAATAACTGCTCGCCTCACTGTTGGGGTCTGAAGAATCCGTATAAAAGTATTGTCCCCTAAGAAGAAACAAGAAAATCAACAATAATTTTCTATAGTAACGTGCATTTGCTAATAATGATTCTTAACTTTTGACAGCAGGACCAGTTGTAAAAAAAAACAATGAAGATATCTATAGACTAACAAGTCATAAACCTGTAAGTCTACAAATATAGGGTATATATAGAAAACCTTAAGATAATGGTAAATATCTAGGGTGAAAGTAACAGAGGAATACTGAGAGGGAAGAAAGATCTGGGGTGGCATAATAAAACAGCAGAGAAAACTGGAAGTATCTGCGTCGTTAAAATTAAGACAAGTTATTTTGGGATGCAAAGGAATTAACGCTGATTTTGCATAAATTCCGAGGTTATACCTCTAACCAGGACCCTGAAGCACCTCCACGGTGCATCCTGAAAACAGGCAACCTTTAAACTGCTAGTTAATGATTTAGGGATCAAGTACCCAAATCAGAGTGGCCCAACATCATGATTCCCCCCATGGTGTAACATGCTGAGAATCCAGTATTACACTCTAAGCTTGGTGGAATCACATGAGCCCCAGGCTTAACTAAGACTTTTGCCTGGTTGGCGGTATGCAAGAGGATCTCACAATGAACAGATGGCAGGTAGGGGCATGATAAACAGATGACTAGTAAAAGGGGCTGGGAAGTGGCTTTGTTTAGGATGTGACAATTTCTTGGGACAGCCCTGAACCAGAGCATAGCATTTTAGCCCAGCATATTTGGAAAGCCTCCATGGATGACATGGAATTGCATAGTCTGTTTCTTCTTCTTCTTCGTTCGCTCTTAAATAATCACATCCATCTCTCTTATAAAGTTGGTAGTCCGGCTCAGGCTTTTCTCGTCACCATACAGTTTCTCCCTCAACAGGGTTGGAGAAGACTACGCTGCCACGCTGCTCCTCTCATGGAGCCAATAGTCTTCGAACACATGTTCTACTGTTTGTCCTCTCCACAGGGGTACATATCTGTCTGTCCACTTTTCAATTTGTTGTACAGATGGTATTTGCGTCTGCAATAGCCGGTTCTTAGTCTGAAAATTATCACTTGGTCTCGTCTTGATAATAAATAGTACGGTTCTGCATTACTGGGCTCTTGGTGTTCCTTATGCCATTTTTCTCTTTAATTATTTCTGATTATTGTTTTTATTTCTTCATATGTAGCCCTGTCTTCTGTTTGGATTTTCCTTCCTCCTTGTTTGGCAAGTTTATCTGTCTTCTCATTTCCATATATACTGCAGTCGGCAAGGATCCACTGTACTTTTACTTTTATTGAATTCGTAGCTGGTTTTCATTGTTGCTTCTGCCACACTGTCAAATTCATTGTTTTTGTTTTCCCTGAGGGCTGTGATGACTGATAGCTAGTCTGTGAGGAGCACTATCATGTCTCCAGCAAAATCTTTATTTTCCATGATGTTAATTGCAGCTGTTTTTAGTGCTTCTTTAAAGTTGTTTGAGATTTTTCAAGTGATCATTGAGATAATGTATTTCCTGTTCATGCTTTAATTTTGTAAATGCACCTTCACCTCCATTTTTGTAGCATTTGTTGCTGATCCATCTATATGTATGTGGGTCAATTCTGCAGTTGGGTATGTTTTGATGCATTCAATAGCTAGGTGTTTCCTCTCTGCACTTATTTGCCAGCCCTTTTTTTGTCTCTTCTGGAGGTAAAATATCAGACTGTCTTAAGGAGATTGAATATGATGTTAGATGTAGAAAAAACATTTGCTTTACATTTATACCATCATCAACATTAATGTTTTAGGCTTGTGTTGATTGTGTGGCCACAAGAAAATCAGTTCAACAGTAATATTTCTCTTAAGACCAAAATAGGGCACAAAATGCTCCATATTTTTTGGCACAAGTTTAACAATTGCTAATGTTGGTTTAAGGCCAAAAAAAGAATTATTTTCCCTATATCTTTATCACGCCATTACTTTGAATTATTAGCCATTATATATAGTGTTTTTGTTTCTTCTGTGCCACTGACTGGTTTCTTCTTATTCTTCTTCGTACACTCTCAGACGTCCACTTGAATGTTCTCAAAGAAAGCAGTAGTCAGTTTGAGGCTAGTTGAATCCCCGTAAAGCTTTTCCAAGAAAGGAGCTGGCATCGGCCATATGAAATATATGGAGATCAAGAGAAATTGGATCCAACACGAAAATAAGAATCTTCAACTCAAATGTGAAGTCAATACTATTATATGGCTCTGAAACATGGAGAACAACAAAGACAACAACCAAAAAGCTACAGATTTTCATAAATGGGTGCTTGCGTAGAATAGAAAGACTGAAATGGTATGACAAGGTTACCAACGTGGAACTGATGACAAGAACCAGACAAGTGCCAGTGGAACATGAGATGAGAAGAAGACAATGGCGATGGATAGGACACACACTGAGGAAACCTGTTGATAGCATTACAAGGAGGTCCTTGTTCTAGAACCCCCAGGGCAAGAGAGGCAGAGGTAGACCAAGAAGCACATGCAGAAGAGAGCTGGAAACAGAAGTGAAAATGATGAGGAGAACGTGGAGAGAACTTGAGATGATGGCACGTGACAGGAGGACTTGGAATGTGTTTGTTGAAGGCCTATGCTCCTTTGGGAGTGGAGGGTTATGATGATGATGATATTTTAAATACTACACTTGGTCAGTTTCCAGAACACTCTGGATGCTGGGCAGATGGATAAATGGCCCAATAATCTGTGTGTCTGTGTGTGTTTGCATGCATGCACGCGCGCATAAGATAATATTACCTTGGTGAACATGTTCTGCACTGACAGCTTCCTTTATTTCACTCAACTCTTTGTCAACTGACTGCATGCCCCGTAGTTTCATTAAGACAACTTTGGCTTCTATTTCTCTACCCTTCTTCATCAACCACCGAGGACTCTCAGGTAAGAAGAAAAACCCACAAAACTGGATAACAGATGGAACACCAGCAAGCCCCAGCATGTATCTACAAGAGAATGTTTATAGATTACTGAAACATATTGCTGTGAATACAAAAATATTTTTTTTAAAATCCAAAGTCTTTAACTAATAAGACATGTAATTCTTTTAAGAAATCTCTCATACATTAAAAAATTAATAATAATAGGGGTAAAACAAATAAATGTAATTCAACAAGAATTACAATATCCACAGATAGAAAAAAAAAACTAAAGAATTCAAATCTCCTGTTCATTTTTTAAAATTCTTTGCCTTTCTGCTCCCTAAGGTGCACAGACCTTTAACCAGATCTCTTTAATTCCCCATGTCTTTTACACAAGAATGGACATGGTTTTCGGTTTAAAAAAAAATAAACCAGCAAAGGAAATAACACACATGCACATCCACACAATTTGACACTTTTAATTTACTCTACAATAATTGGTAAGGAGAAATGATACCATGATCAGGTATCAGCATCTGAACATTCTTCTTCTTCTTCTTCCGCCCTTAGCCAACGACCGGCAAAGCAGTCAGTGGCCATTACGCCTAGTGGCGTCTTAAGGGCAACAGCGAATAGATTTTCTCTGCCGTTGTTCCCATCACGCCTAATGGCGTCTTTAGGGCAACGACAAATCAATCCGTTTGCCGTTGTTTCCGTAATCAAAGTGACTGGCAAACGGGTGATCAGCCCGTTGGGAGCATCTGAACATACGAGGTATTATCTGAAATTAGAGACACTATTTATCCTAATAATACCACTTAGAGCAGTGTTTCTTAACCTTTTACAGGCCTCGCACCCTTTTTAACATCTTAAGAAGCCACGCACCCCTTAATAACATCTTAAGAAGCCTCGCACCCCTTAAAAACATCTTAAGAAGCCTTGCACCCTGTAATAACATCTTAAGAAGCCTCGCACCCCTTAATAACATCTTAAGAAGCCTCACACCCTTTTAACTCATTTTAAGTAGCCTGGCACTCCATTATCTTCCAACTCGTAAAATATACCATAAATAAGAATAAGAGATCAAAATATGTTTAGAAAAATGTTATATACAAAATGTGCTAAGGTTCTGTGTTTAATTCATGTTGTCACTGTTCCATTTTGTAGAAATATGTTTGAGTTCTGTGTATCATATAGTGATTATGATGGTTCGCTATCAAAACATCTGGTATGTTTCGCACCCCCAAAAGTTGGGTCTCACACCCCCATGGGGTGCATGAAACACTGCCTTAGAGATTGAACTGGAGATTTTTCTTCATAAACTAAAAAAGTATGTCCTATTGTCCAGGTCTTTCCATGGCCTCCGCATCCCATTTTTGTGTTATCTAATAGTGTTATGGGGGTTTGTTCCCCTTTCTCTGCCACTGGCACACCAAAACAGAACTGCTCTATGATGCTAGCATAAAGCAACTGCTATGTGTGCTATAACTAGAGCTATGATGAAGCTGAGAAAACTCCACATGCAGACTGAATCCTAAAATCTCACAAACATTGGAACCTGGAACCGAAATGCACTTCTGTGAGCTGTATATAACAAATTATTCCATAATACTGGTTGGAGATGATAAATCTGATGATGATAATGATATAGTTTGAACACTATCACTCAAATTTCAATTTTTTAAAAAGCATTCGAACTGTAAAAACATTTGAATTCTGATGTATACTTTGAGACTTTCATTCCACTCCTAATTCTTTTTCTCACTGTTGAGTAACTGGCATTTGTTTGGTGTTTTCACTCTCAGTTCTACACTAGTAATCTCAAATACACTATTGCATGGCTTGATTAACAGTCATCCATACAAATAACACACCAAATGCCAAATTTAATTTATTCATTAAATTTTTTGCTCTTTAAGGTGTAATCAGCCACCACTTGTTGGCCCTCTTGCAGGAAGCCTCAGTCAAAGCCCCTGTGCTCTTGAAACGGTGGTTTCTGTAGCAATTTTTTTTTTAAAACATAATGCTTAGTGATAATAGTGTTCAAGCAAAAAAAAAAGATAATGTAATGAGTTTTTAGACATATATAACAAACTCTGACATTACTGACAATACTGAAGCTTACCGCCAACCATCAGGCTTAACGTAGCTGAAGCCCCCATCCATCAAACTGGCCACAAACTGACCTCCAGTGATGAACAAATTGTTTATGGTGACTAATCGACCACGCACATTTGCAGGCGCACTCTCTGCAATGTATACAGGGACTGTCATAGAAGCCAAGCCTGAAAAGCAAGTAAAATAGGTACTTTAAAATACAACATCGTGGCTGTAAAAGTGGTCCTTACAATTGTGTGATTTTGGTACTACTATTTTTATGTTCAAGACTAGCATTAAATCAATCAATCAATACCCTTTTGCTCCCCGAGGAGCATAGGCCTTCAACAAACACATGCCAAGTCTTCCTGTCCTGTGCCATCTGCTCAAGTTCTTTCCATGTTTTCCTCATCATTTTCACCTCTGTATCCAGCTCTCTTCTCCATGTGTTTTTGGTCTACCTCTGCCTCTCTTTCCCTGTGGATTCCAGAACAAGGACTGCCTTGTAATGCTATCAACAGGTTTCCTCAATGTGTGTCCTATCCATCGCCAGCGTCTTCTTCTCAGCTCTTGTTCCACTGGCACTTGTCTGGTTCTTGTCATCAATTCCACATTTGTGACTTTGTCATACCATTTCAGTCCTTCTATTCTACGCAAGCACCTATTCATAACAGTCTGCAGCTTTTTAATTGTTGTTTTAATTGTCTCAGAGCCATACAGTAGGACTGATTGACATTTGAGTTGAAGATTCTTATTTTCGTGTTGGACTTGATTTCTCTTGACCTTCATATGTTTCCTAATGCAATGAAAGCGCCTTATGCTTTTTGTATTCTTATTTTGATATCATTGTCTGTCCCTCCAACTTTGTCTATATGGCTGGATGTCTGGGGGATTAGTTGGAGCTGGTCTATTCAGAAGTTCCTCAAAATGTTAATTTCATCTCTTCATTTGTTCTTGTATACTACTAAGCAATTTTCCATTCTTATCTTTTATGAGGCCATTTGCTTGCTTATATCTCCCTGTTAGCTTCTTTGTGTTGTTGTACAGGTCCCTCATATTTCCTTTGGCTGCAGCTTCCTCTGCTTCCCTTGCCAACTCTTCAATATACTTCCTCTTGTCTCTTTTGATGTTTCTTCTTACTTCTTTGTTTGCTTCTATGTACACTTCATGAGCCTTGGCTTTGGAGCTTCTGGTTTTGCTTCTGTTTAAATCTGCTTTCTTGTTTTTCCTGTCTTCTATCTTGCTAATGGTTTCTGTTGTTATCCATGCTTTGTGCCGACGTTCTCTTTTTCTCAGTACTTCTTCACATGTCTCGTTCCATATATTTTTTACTTGTTGCCAGTGGTCTTCCATATCTGCTTCATCTCCCAGCTGTTGGAGTACTTGGTATTTGTTGGATACTGTGATAGAAAACTTTTCTCTTATTTCCTGATTTCTTAGATATCCTACATTGTACTGTTGTCTATAGCTATATACTGATGTAAATTTCTTGAGTTTTAATTTTGTTTTAGCCAACAGAAGATGGTGGTCTGATACCACTTCTGCTCCTCGACATACTTTTACATCATGCAATGATGACCTAAACTTCTTACTTATGCATATGTGATCAATCTGATTCTAAGTTCTGTGGTCTGGTAATATCCATGTTGCTTTATGTATTCTTTTATGTGGAAATATGCTTCCTCCTATAGCTAGTTGATTTGAAGCACAGAAGTTTGCTAATAGTTCCCCATTCTCGGTCATCATACCTAATCCATGCTTTCCCATGATTTCTTCAAAGCCGGTGTTGTCTGTACTTATTTTCACATTTAGGTCCCCCATCAAAATTGTGATGTCCTTTCTTTTCTTTTTGTCCAAGACATTTTGTAATCTGGCGTAAAAGTCTTCTTTCTCAGATTCTTCTTTATCATTTGTTGGTGCATAACATTGGATGATGTTTATATTTACTTTCTTTTTGGCTGATTTAAACCTTGCTGTTATAATTCAGGGTCCCATTGCTTCCCATTCTATAAGTGCCTTCTGTGTTTCCCTAGACAGCAGTAGAGCCACCCCTTCACTGTGGTGGGCTCTTTTCTCCTCATGTCCCGAGGACAACACCATTTCTCCTGTGATCAATCTCCTCCTCTCTATACCCTTCCACCTTGTCTCGCAGAGACCCAGGATATCAATCCTGTAATTTGTCATTTCTGCTGCTGCCTGTGCAGTACTACTATTATTATGTTCAAGACTAGCATTAAATGGAAGACTAAATAATAATGAATAAATTATTTTGCAGAGGTCAGTATGCAGAAGAATGGACACTCTCATTAATCATTTTAATCAGTCAATACCCCTTAGCTCCCCACAGAGCTTAGACCTTCAATAAACACATGACATTTCTCCTGTCGCATTCCATCAGCTCAACATCTTTCCATACCAATCATTTAACACCCCAAAGTTAAGCAATTAGCTATTAGTTAAAATAATGTTTGTTGTTGTTGATTAACTAGGGCTGCTAAGCTTGTCGCTCTTTAGCAGTCAATGCCAAGCTGAAGAATTTACATGTGTTCTGTAGCTGTTGAGTGGTGCTGTATAGAGTGTTTGTGATTGTTGGGGAGCCCGGCAATAGTTGTCGTCTGTATATGGAAAGTCCAGGGCAAGTGAGCAGCACATGCTGAACAGTCTCATACGGATGGGTACAGTTGCGGCAATTAGGCTCATGTGTTGGGTTTAATTTGTTTAAGTGCTTGTTGAATCTGGTGTGTTCTGTTCCTAGTTAGAAGATTATGCTCTGCTCATTACGTCATAGGTTATTAATGTTGTCATTTTTGGTGGGATGGGCCATTTCTGTTTACAAAGGCACGTCCAGTAGACCCTATTGCCCATCATTTCAGCTATTCCTCTTTGAAGCTGTTTTGGGGTATTCATTTAGCTGTCTGCATGTTTGCTGGAGTTTTTTTTTTATAACCATGTTTGCTCCTAGTTTGTCTGCTTTATCGTTGCCTGGTATGTCTGTGTGTCCTGGTATCCACTGGAGAGTGACTCTGATGTCATATTTCCCAGGAATGTCATAACAGTTGATTAAGGTGATGTTGTCAATGGGAATAGCAACCTTATATTGTAAAAAATAATTTCTGTACAAACAATCATTGCAACAGAATGTTAAGTGCTGAACCAACAATCATTCACTTATATCCTGTCTCGCTGATTATAGAGCATGGAACCACCACTGTAGCTGGCAGCCCTTGCATGAAGCCTAGGTTAAAGCCAACATATTCTGAAGTGGTGGCTTGTACTATAATTTGTTTTACATGATAAGGTTGCCAGCTCAAAGCACAACTTCATATTATGTGCCTCTTATGTCATGATTGAGGGAGAAGTAGTACTATTCTTTCTTCATCTCCCCAGAGACCCCTACAAACAATATGGGGAGATAATCATTCTAAGTTGAACCAACATTAAGTCCCTGTTCTAATGAATTTGGAGCTGCGGTAGTGCAGTGGTTAGTGCACTGGCTTCCTAGCTCGGTGGTCCTGGTTCGATCCCCAGTTGAGGATGATTTTTTAGACCGCAAACGGCTCCAGGGTCGACCCAGCCTCATGAATTGGGTACCAGAGCAACTTCTAGGAAGGTTAAGGCGGCCGGCATGATGCTGACCACATCACCCCTAGTGTGCCGATGGACAAGAAAATATGGGCCTAACACCATATTCCCAATATGCCTCAATGGGCGTGTAACGGGATCCTTTACCCTCCTTTCTAATGAATTTAACCTTAAAAACACATGCACAAAATAGTAAAATGGTGATTTCAGTAATGCCAGTCTATCCATGTATGTGATCTTTTGCATGCACATGCTAGAGATCACATGCTTCTAATTACCTATTACCTTATAAAAATCGCCTCTTGTTTCCTCTATATTCAGGTGTCTCCTCCAACTTTCAAATCTGTTATATAAAGTCTCTCCTCCATACATTCCTTCGTATACCCTCTCCATCTTTTCATGATTTACTTTCACAGTAAGGCAATGGTACCATGTAGATGGTCCTTGGTTCGATTCCTGGTAACCCTAAATCACTTATATTTCTTTTCTGTTGTCTGGTGTTCTCCTTCTTTCTGTCCAGTGAGTGCCTGTTAATTACCTATATTTATATGCTCCATCTTTTCCTACAGCTTATGATTTTAAGTACCTGCTGAGTTATGCTTGAGGTCAGTTTTTTTCCATCAATATTTATGTTCATCTGTTGCTCCTCAGATTCTAGTTTTGCCCTGAAGGTCTTCATTTAAATATAGCCTCATTACCACCTCAAGAATTTAAAAGATAATTGGGGACAACCATTCTTTAAATACTTTAAAATAGACTCAAATAACTCTTATTATTATTATAACTCTTAATATTATATTAGGAGTAAGCAGGCAAGACTTTATTTCCTTGCTCTCAATCTTGAAGTGTGACTTGTTTGCCTCATCATACTAAAAAATCTTGGTGGGAGCCCTGCACTCCTGGCACGATGAACAAAGTCACGCAAGTCATGGAGGAGAGGCCAGACAATGATAGCACACCAGTCCCAAATGTTAACTCTTACTATACGGGAGCTAAAACCGCGTTTTTACGTGCTAGTTTAGCTATCGTTACTGTCGTGCGCCACTTGAACTGGAGAGCCGTAAAATTAGTACTAAACCTGCGCCACTTCACAGGGCTTGCCGGATAGTAAGAGTTAAGGGGTTAGGTTACAACTGAAAAACCTAACCCAGGAAGAAATCGCTACAGAAACTGCCAGTAGAGATTCTGACCTCATATAGACAATGGTAACATGTAACAAATGCAGTCCTATATTCCATAGGGAATTGAAATGATAATGAGGCAAGTCAGAATCACCATTAGCAATACCCATCAGATGTCTAAGGGTACAGGCCTTCAACAAATGTATGCCAAGCATTCTTGTCCTGTACCATTAGCTCAAGGTCTTTCCAAATATAAATTAATTTTTTTTTCATATCTCATTAATTCCCTTCTCTATGTGTTTTTGGTCTCCCTCTATCTCTTACCCTAGTGATTCCAGAAAAGGGACTGTCATGTAATGTTAGCAATAGCATTCCTCAATGCGTATCCTAGTAAATGCCAGCATCTTTTTCTCTCCCCTTTTTTCAGTGACACTTCTCTGGTTCATGTCATCAGTTCCACACTGGTGACTTGTCATACCATTTCGTCCTTCTATTCTATGCAAGCACCCACTTATTAAAGACTGTAACTTCTTGGTTCTTGTTTCTGTTGTTCTCCATGTTCAGAACCATACAATAAGACTGCCTTGACATTTGAGTTGAGAATTCTTTATTTTGTGTTATACCTGAGAAATGGTGAAAAGAGGCATTCCTGTCATACTCCAGTTCTTATGCCACGCTGCTCTGTTTAAAGTCAGAGTTAGAAGTAGAATATAGAGTGAAGACGGTATCAAAGACACCAAAATCAAAGTAAAGACATGGAGCTGGATCTGTCAGTTATTATGCATGGAAAAAAAAAATTTAGTTTTGAGTGTTGGTGCCTTTGTCACTTATAAGTGTGACATTATTGATGACGTAGTGATGATAAGTACTATGGCAGCTATAAAAATATAGCCTAATGAATATTTCTCTAATTGAATGAAAAAGGACACGTGTTAAAATAATTTTAGAAACAGTAACACAACGTTAAAAAATAACAATTAATAATTAACCATCATACCTATTCCTATGCCAAGAATCAAACGCCCACTGAACAACATTGCCACATTCTGTGCACAACCAAGTATTATTGCTCCGACAGTGAACATGAAACTTGCCATAATTGTAACAACTTTTCGCCCAAATCTGTCATTAAGAAATCCTCCAAACAAAGCTGACACAAAGGCAGATCCAATTGTAATGCTAATTATAATTTCCTGCCATAGTGATGACAATGAAAACTCATCTTTGAGGAATAACATTGCTCCAGAGACAACTCCAGTATCATACCCGAATAAAAATCCTCCAATAGCCGAAAATGATGACAAGATCCAAAGGTAATATGATGACGTCTCTGGTGAGTGTAATGATAGTTTTTCAGCAGATGTTGCTGGTGCTGGGTGGATTGTAACTTCATTGTTCTCGCTGTCGTCGGATTCATGATTTGAGGCTACTCTAGTGCGTGGCGTTGAATTAATGGTTTGAAAAGTTGCCCTGATTGTTGGTGATCCAATAAGTTTTGTGTCTTCTGACAGGATGCCCATCATTATCTCTTCTTCTATACAATAATCGTCATCGTCTGAAGAAAACATTTTTTAAAATTAGTTTGGGAAACAAAAAACCTTCGCCTGGCTTGTATTTATTACAATTCATAGTTTAACATTGCGAGGGCCAATGACTTATTTCTTTCGTTGTCATTTAGTTATTTTTTTTTTTTTTTTTAATGTAAAGCTTTTGCCTCGTTTTGGCGAGGCGCGTCCCGTTCAACCTAGTCGGTTATATTAGGGCGCATGTCCAAATATAAAAGACCCTTAGGTCTGGGGATTAAGTTATATCATGTGCTACTCAATATATTCTAGTATATATTGCCAGCTGCACTAAATAAAACCGAAATTGTGCCGGCTAGTGTTGCCAGCCTGAATTGTGAAAAAAACAAAACCTAGATTTCGGCAACTTGGGCTACTTTAGAGTGACTTTGGCCACTGTAGGCGATTTTTTTTGTGCTATTTTGCGGCGAAATCTAGGTGGTGTTCTTCAACTAATGAGGAAAATGACACCTAGACGGGACAAAAAAAAAAAAAACCAAGATCTATGTGAATCTAATAAGGAGTGGCAACGCTGATAACCTCTGATGAGATAGTTAAAATATCATATGGTAAATTGATTTCAAACAAATAATACTGGTTAAGATGTAAAACTGTGTTAAACATCGAAGACATAACCATAAAATTGTTCATCTTGCTGTTTAAAGCTTTGCCTACATACATAAATAAATAGCCACAATCCTTTCATGGAGTAAATTGGTTTAAAACCAAAACTTGAAAATCGGAATACTAAGCACGATATCCAATTTAAAGTGTGTATTTGTTTATTTCAGTACACGACCTTCAAAATACAAAATGGCTGGCGTTTACCACAAAGCTGTAAGTAGCCTATTAACTGTATTAATCTAATTACATCTTTTGTTTAGCACCTCTTGTTGTATACGCTTACATATCGCTGTTTTTGTTAAGGCTACACTTAGCCTGCGCATCTGGCTTACTGCATACCAGTAATAGTGTCGTCAGGCGAGTCGCCAATCCAGTATCACTACGATCGCTTAGGCCTATGGTGACACTGATTCGCCTATGGGGAATAAATTAGGATCACCTGAGTACAGAAGGTGACTTGACTTGAGTAACTCATGGTTCGTTACTGACACAAGGATCATTCAGCCATTTCAGTTGTTTATTTCAATAACAAGGTTCGAAACTGCCT
The DNA here is from genome assembly GCA_024509875.1 of Oreohelix idahoensis. Classification (NCBI taxonomy): domain Eukaryota; kingdom Metazoa; phylum Mollusca; class Gastropoda; order Stylommatophora; family Oreohelicidae; genus Oreohelix; species Oreohelix idahoensis. The sequence continues at coordinate 256,666 of JAMPIV010016210.1, read as the reverse complement.
ATGTTCATGCTGGTTTATGGCCTAAATGAAAGCAGTTGGACGTCGTTAAGGTTAGGGTTTGGGTTGATGGTTATGTTTAGGATTCCCGTGTTCTTCATTTACACTCCTTTCTGTTCAAGACTACACAGCATATGTCATAGGGCAATTTAATACTGATTGGTATTGTTCTTGGGTAGAAATGAAGAGTAGAAAACATCCGCACACATATAGACCAACTGCCTATCGATACATCTGTTGTGTTGCTTGCACTTATTAAAAACATACCTGCTAACCTTAACCCTAACCCTGTTTCAAGCTGATCATACAAATTATAAAATAAAACCAAAAAAATAACGACTTGCTTCCCACAAACTGTGCAAATCCATGTAAAGCAATCACTGAAATGCTTCCATTGAACCAGACTCATACTTTGTTTACACTTTGAACACTGATAATGATCCACAATAAAACATCTCGCTGATGTTACAATCACACAAAGTGGCACCACCAGTGTATCAATAGCCGTTTGGGAGACATCACCAGACATCTCTAACCCTATTATACTTTGTTTCAGCCATGTTTTTGTGGTAATGAACTTGATGTACTAACTAAAGACATCTTTTCTGTATTCAGTTGTGGGTTGACCTTAACTTCCATGACACATTCTATATAAGATTACTTACATGCTTACATTTATATTACTCAAACGATGTTTTATCATGATGTTCAATTTCACAGACGACTGGCCTTACTGGGCTGGCTGTTGTTAAACATCCACATCAGGTATGTTTGACATTTGTGAGATTTTTGTTTTAAACGACAGCTTATTCTAAGTACTAAACTATCATGTTTTTTTTTTTTTTAAATTTTAATAATCTAAGTAAATTATGTTTTTTGGTTTTGTCCTTTATTTTTTATTTATTTATATTTTAAATTTTATTTCATATATTTTTGGGGGGGTGGGGAGCTTGTACAGATTAAAATTGCTGTGGTATTAATTAGTTACAGATGTTGAAAACTGATGATTTAGTTACACAGTGGAGTTATCTCCTTTGATGTTGAAAGAATCACAGTTGTAATAGCTCACAGTAGCTATGATAAATGATGTAGCATACAAAACAAGGATGGCATACAAACTGATCCATCTTTGTAGCTCATTTTAAATCTCCATGGAGCATAGGGCTGCATTTGTTCCTCACCACCAGTTTATTTTGTGCTGTCCTCTTCAGCTCCACCCATGAGGTCCTGGTAGCCTTGGCTTCCTTTTCTGTTATTTTCCTCTAAAATTACTTTGATCTGCTCACTCTTCTCTTCCCCTGTTGGTTCTGGTCAAGAACATATCTTCAACAGAGCTGGGAGTAAATTGGGCAGAGAGGACAAGAGAAAACTGTGTTTCCATCAAAGAACCTTTTAGCCAGGATCACTGAAAAAGTTATATATTTATTGTTATTGTTGTTCAGAATCATCATCATTGCCCTCCGACAAACCCATAGGGGCTCAGTCTCCCTCAGCAAATAGTTATATATCTAAGTTATATATTTAACAATTGAAATAAAACATGTTGAGGGTTACAACTGCAGTTAAGGTGTATTCAATGCTGAGTGTAACAGTTGCAGTTAAGCCACGAGTTCTCACCAGGGATTACCCCGTTCAGAGATTGAGTGCCATAGGCTGTTCGCTTTATCAGTTTTGTAACATTTTACAAATATTAACCCTTTTTGTCCGTTGTAGTTGCATGACTCAAGACAAAATGTAATTTCTACCCTGTCTCGCCTGGATATGAAACATTCTTTGAGCAACATTAGTTCTCTATTCTGTTTATAGAATTTCATTCATTCATAACCCTCCACTCCCAAAGGAGCATAGGCCTTCAACAAACACATGCCAAGTCCTCCTGTCACGTGCCATCATCTCAAGTTCTTTCCATGTTCTCCTCATCATTTTCACCTCTGTTTCCAACTCTCTTCTCCATGTACTTCTTGGTCTTCCTCTGCCTCTCTTGCCCTGGGGGTTCCAGAACAAGGACTGCCTTGTAATGCTATCAACAGGATTCCTCAGTGTGTGTCCTATCCATCGCCATCGTCTTCTTCTCATCTCTTGTTCCACTGGCACTTGTCCAGTTCTTGTCATCAGTTCCACATTGGTAACCTTGTCATACCATTTTAATCCCTCTATTCTACGCAAGCACCCATTTATGAAAGTCTGTAGCTTTTTGGTTGTTGTCTTTGTTGTTCTCCATGTCTCTGAGCCATACAATAGGACTGACTTCACATTTGAGTTGAAGATTCTTATTTTCGTGTTGGATCCTATTTCTCTTGATCTCCATATATTTCCCAATGCAGTGAAAGCTCCTCTTGCCTTTTGTATTCTTATTTTGATATCGCTGTCTGTCCCTCCAACTTTATCTATATTACTGCCAAGATATGTGTATGATTCTACATCTTGTATTGGTGTTTCTTCAAGTTCAACCCTGTTTTCATTACCTGCATTTATTCGCATTATTTTTGTCTTTTCCCTGTGTATTTTCAGACCCAATTGCTGTGACCTCTCATCGAGTGTTTCCAATTTGTCCTGCATCTGATTACGGTTATGGGACAGGAGAGCCAAATCATCAGCAAAATCCAGATCATCCAACTGCTTAGTCAGAGTCCACTGGATTCCATTTCTGTTGTGTGTTGTCGATGATCTCATAACCCAATCTATTGCCAGCAAGAAAAGAAATGGAGACAAGAGGCATCCCTGTCGCACTCCTGTTCTGATCCCAAATGGTTCTGTAAGCTGTCCTTCATGAAGAACTCTGCACGTCATGTCTTCATAGGTTTTCTTTATTAAATTAATGATCTTCAGAGGAACTCCATAATGCCTCATCAATTTCCAAAGTGATTCTCTGTCCACACTGTCAAATGCTTTTTCGTAGTCCACAAATCCGATGTATAGTGGTGAATTCCATTCCAGACTTTGTTCAACTATTATTCTCAAAGTGGCTATCTGGTCTGTACATGATCTGTTTTGTCGAAAACCTGCTTGTTCATCTCTCAATTTCTTGTCTATGGACTCCTTTAATCTCTCAAGGATAATCCTGTTCAATACCTTTCCTGGCACTGATAGTAACATTATTCCTCTATAATTTGTGCACTCTTGTAGATTTCCCTTCTTAGGCAACTTAACCAGATATCCTTCCTTCCATTCTGCTGGTATCTCTTCTTTTTCCCAGACTTTACCAAGTAATTTATATAACATCTCTGTAGCCGTGTCAATATCTGCTTTGATGGCTTCTGCTGGAATGCCATCAGGTCCAGACGCTTTTCCATCTCTTAGAAGCTTTATGGCTTTCTTTATTTCTTCCTTCGTTGGTCTTTCACCGTTAATTTGTAGCTCTTCTTCTGCTGGCTGGATGTCCGGCGGGTTTTGTGGAGCTGGTCTATTGAGAAGGTCCCCAAAATATTCTGTCCACCTCTTCATTTGCTCTTGTATATTGCTGAGCAGTTTCCCATTCTTATCTTTTATGAGGCAACTTGTTTGCTTGTATTTCCCTGTTAGCTTCTTTGTGCTGCTATACAGTTCTCTCATATTTCCTTTGGCTGCAGCATCTTCTGCCTCTCTTGCCAACTCCTCAATATACTTCCTCTTGTCTCTTTTGATACTTCTTTTTACTTCTTTGTTTGCTTCTGTGTACACTTCTTGAGCCTTGGCTTTGGAACTTCTGGTTTTGCTTGTGTTTAACTCTGCTTTCTTGTTTTTTCTATCTTTTATCTTATTGATGGTTTCTGTTGTTATCCATGCTTTTTGTTGTCTTTCCTTTTTCCCCAGTATTTCTTCACATGTCTCCTTCCATACCGTTTTGACCTGCTGCCAATAGTCTTCTGTATTCTCTACATCTTCCAACTGTTGGAGCACTTGGAATTTGTTGGATACTGTGACCGCAAATTTGTCTCTTGTTTCTTGATTTCTTAGCTGTCCTACATTAAACTGTTGTCTATAATTTTGCATTGTTGCATATCTCTTGAGTTTCATTTTTACTTTGGCTATCAGAAGATGGTGATCTGATGCCACATCTGCTCCTCTATATACCTTTACATCCTGCAATGATGATCTAAACTTCTTCTTTATGCATATATGATCGATCTGATTTTCTGTTCTATGGTCTGGTGATATCCATGTTGCCTTGTGTATTCTCTTATGTGGAAACATGCTTCCTCCTATAGCCAGTTGATTTGAAGCACAGAAGTTTGCGAATAGTTCTCCATTTTCATTCATTACTCCTAGCCCATGTTTTCCCATGACTTCTTCAAATCCGGTATTGACTGTACCTATCTTTGCATTCAAGTCACCCATCAAAATTGTGATGTCTCTTCTTTTTACTTTATCCATAATTTCCTGTAGTTTAGTATAAAATGCTTCTTTCACAGACTCTTCTTTGTCATTAGTTGGTGCATAACATTGGATGACATTGACATGAATTTTCTTTTTAGCTGTTTTGAAAATAGCTGTTATTATTCTGGGTCCCACAGCTTCCCATTCAATGAGTGCTTTCTGTGCTTCTTTAGATAACATAAGAGCTACCCCTTCACTGTGGTGTGAACTTTCGTCTTCGTGTCCTGAGGACAGCACCAATTCACCTGTGATGAGTTTCTTCCTGTCTACCCCCTTCCACTTTGTTTCACACATTCCCAGAACCTCGATTTTGTATTCCCTCATTTCTGCTGCTACTTGTGCCACTTTCCCTTGTTCGTTCAATGTCCGAACATTCCAGGTGCCAAATCTGGAAGTTCTCCTAGAAGAAAGAAGGTTAGTCAGCAACAAAGACTCCTTTCGGCTTTCTCTGTGTTGCATCATACGCCTCCCCGCGAGAGGACCTTCCCCTGTCTTGGATGGCTGTGTTTTATTTTCTTTATTTGACTTGTCCATATTTGTTGAAGTTTTTTGTGGTTTAAATTTTTTTTACAGGATGGGGTAACCGGCCCCATGCCCAACCCTCCTTAGTCGCCTTCTACGACATGCTTGGCAGGGGACAGTGTTACTATTCTTTGCTCCCCTTTCGGGCCCCGGTAACACACGGGTGTGTTTATAGAATGCTTCATTAAAAAAACTATGCATAAAATGTTCATAAACTTAGGTCTATGAAGTCCATTCTGGTCTGTTGTATAGAGCTGTATATAGATATGTTAGAACTTCACTATATGTTTAAGGGCCAGAAATTGCGTCAGTATCAGTTGGATAGAAAAAAGCCGAACTGGCATTGTTGTACCATAATGAATATTTTGTTATTTACTACTATTAGTGAATGAACTTTCAGGGAATTGGCTGCTAATTGCATTAAACGATTCTTCAATTGTTAAATGAAAAATGTGTCTTAGAAAAATCATACAAATATTTCTTTTGTTGCTTCTTCTCTTTTGCAGACACTGAAAGTTTTGTATGACAGAATCCTCACCCAGCTACAGAAGATGCCACAAGAGGCAGCATATCGTAAACATACAGAGCGGATTATCATTGAGCGCCTAAATGTGGTAAAGAATGTGAGTCATTTGTTTTTATCTAAATTAGTTTTTTTTTTTTAAACACATACACCCGCTATTACTCGAGGTGAAATCTCAGGTTAATATGTAACCTGAGACTGATTTTACATGAGTATCCTATGTACGTTGACAGGTGTCCTCTCGCCATTCAGGCAGATACTCGCCGTCTTCGGAGAGATCTAAATTAGTTATTTTATCTACCCAAAATAGAAATCAGTGGTGAACAATATTTGTGGCTCTATCTTCCATGAGCAGCAAAAAGGAATAATGATACTGAGTGGCTTGTAATCTAATTGGTAAGTTATTTTTATCGGAGTAGCCTAGTTTGGAGCTGTAATCTAATTGATACGTTATTTTAATCTGAGTAGCTTAGTTTGTAGCTGTAACCTAATGTGGTAAGTTGTGTTAATCTGAGTAGCCTAGTTTGGATCTGTAATCGAATGTGGTAAGATGTTTTTGTCATTACCTGTCAGCTCCCCAAGGAACATAGGCCTTCAACAAAATTTTGCCAAGCCCTCCTGTCCAGTGCTGTCAGCTCAAGGTCTTTCCTTGTTTTCTTCACACATTTCATTTGCCTCCAGCTCTCTTCTCGATCTGTTTTTTGGTCTCCCTCTACCACTCTTACCCTGAGGACTCCAGAGTTCACGATACTTAGTTAACTAATCTCACAAGATTTCACTGAATGTTGATTCAAACCTTGAACACTGTTACCAGATTCGCGGACTAAATCTGCTGTCAGTAAATCTTCTTATGGACTCTACATCTTACACAAGAGCATTCACACTCTTTTAATGCTCTTTGTGTGATTTATAAGCCTCTCACTCCTTGATGAACTACCCTCAGCATTGACTCAAACCTTGAACACTGTCATCAAATCCGTGGACTAAATCTGCTCTCAATTAATCTTCATACATGTCTCATATTACAGACATTTATGACTATAGCTGAAATTCTATTTTGTTACCAGATGAGGTTTGCTTAAAAGTTAGTTGGGTGTTCAGGTAATCAGCTACATACTGGTGGGACTGCTGTGCCCTGTCATTATTTTTTGTTCAGTAGCTGTCTAGCATTAGATCCTTGAAAAAAGTTCAGTCTACAGGAACATGTCATACAAGGCGACTAATATGAGGTTGTGAATGAGACTGGCAGCATCGTCATGTTAAACAAATTACTACAGAAACTACCACTGCAAGAGCCTGTGAATGAATGGTGCAGGCTTCCTGCTAGCTGCAGTGTTGGCTCCAATGCTCTATATGGAGTGAATGTGTCCACATGGCGGGGGGCATGCTCCTCTGAGGGGTTTCTGCATGGTCCCCCACCCATATTCTATTTACCCCGTAGACTCAGCCATGTTTGCAAAAAGCAGGGGGCACCACGAGCAGGTATGGTTGGCTTAGTTGACAGGCTTATTCTGCAGCCATATCTTCTGTTCTTTAAGTGTTATGCTGCAGATGATTTTTTTTTTTTTTTAATTCTAATTCTGATGAGGAGTCTGATTGATATTATTCTGTTTGTGTTTTGCTAATGTATGGTGGTGTTCTTCCCATCTTACTGATTTTTTTTCATATTTTTTACATTCTGTTTGTTATGAAAATGCTCATGGAAAAAGAAGAAAACAAATAGCCTAAAGAGTTCCTAGAAAATCTAGGAATGAAAATATAAATAATGCATAAGATCAAAGTCAGACAGATAAAATAATTTGTTTATGTCAAAAGATAAAAAAAAAGACTTTGCTGAAAAATAATGGATGGAAGAGTTGAAGGCAAACATGCAAGAGGAAGACAGCTCCTGTAAGTGGGACGATAACATCAAGAGATGTGACCATATAGCAAAAGTTGGTATGGGTGCGCTATTTATCAGCATTTGTTTTGTTTTCATGAAGAATTATGGGCATTTGAGCAGTGGAGTCAGTTGATGATCCTTTGTGTCATCCTTGTGAATCCTATTTGTCCATTCTACCAGTCCCTGTGAATATGCATCCAAAGTATTTCAACTTCTATACTATTTATAGTGTGACTGACACGGCTACAAAGTGAGGCTGATTTTCCACTGAGCTTTATTGCTCTGTTTTAGAAGCACTGACCATCAAGTTATATCTCCCACATGATTTTGTTTCATTCATTTCATATAGAATTTATGATTTGGTCATTCTCATTTCTTTCATTACAAAAGCATTTGACAGTTTTGTTTACTTTTCAGAGGGTCGTTTATATGGGTATTTTGTTATAAAATTTATTTTCATCATCCATCTTGGAATAGAAAGCTGCAGTAGTTGCTTGCCTCTGTGTCTATTTCAAATCATCTTCTCTGACTGTGCTCCAAACAGAGGTTCCAGTTTCTCTGGCTTAAAACATGTCATATTCACTGTTATTGTTTATCATAACTTAGACTGTAAATACATGTTGCATCGTCAATGAGCTGATGAATGTGTCATCATTCTACAGGAGCCAGAGGTAGGAAAACTGGAGCAGAAAATAAACTGTGGTCAGGTGGAGGAAATTATTAAACAGGTGGGATATTGTCTGTTATCCCCGTGTTTGTGCTGATCATAACAATGCAGTAGCAAGTAACATGGCTGTTCTGTATTACAGTAACAAAATATCCACTTGATAAAGTTAGTTGCTTATCCTTTACAAGACGTGGCAATCAACCCCAGCTTTTATTGGCTGTTTGTGATTTTTCTAGGCAATTTTTTTCATTCAGTAGTTTGCCATTGCTTTCTGAACGGTACGGCGCTTATACCATTGTTAAAAATCCACACAAAGCGATCTGCTACCAAACCGCCTGCAGCAGGTTTCGAACCTGGTATATCTGGATTATGAAACTGCGTTCATATCCAGTAGGCCACAGACGCCGACATCCACTTGATAAGCTACCTTTTATCTTTTTATGATGATAGGAAACTCTTTACAGAGCGATACAACAGGAAGCAATCTGATCATCAGAAGCAGTCCCCCCGTCCGACAAGTGTTTCGGCCCTATATACTCCTTTACACTCTAAGGGGGGCGGGCCCACTTGGGTCATGACTCCCAAGCGTCTCAGCTTCCTGTTGTCTTGCATCAAAAATGAACCCATTTCACTTATGGTAGCAACTTTAAATTCCACAACTCCGCCAGCCGTGGAGGCAATTGTGAAAGTAACAAAGAGAAGACAAATTATTCCGTTCGTTCCGTCGCACACACTGAGACACCAGCGCGAAGTCAACGAGTCGCCACTGCGCGTTCCCCACTGGACTTTTGATACTGACACCCCTTATAGTATACACCGCTTGTCGCCCCTGAGTCGCAGCCCGTTCACTAGTCCACCACAAACCTCAGCGTATTGTGGACTTAGAAAAATTCCTGGTGTTTTCTGTACCGCAGACATCCTGGTGTACCTGGGATACCTCCTTTCTGAATGGTAGTGTCAATGTACCCATTTGCCAGGAGGTATGTAGTGAGTCTTTCCGCCATCACTGAGAAGAATATCTTCCCTTCCCTTCCTGATGATATTATCACATCCATTTATCACACTTAACTGCAACGCCTTGCTTGTTTTTACTTTTGTTTATCCTGTTCAAATTTGTTTAGAAAGTATAGGTTGATACTGTAATGGTTTCACATTCTGACATTGTTGGCACATGAAGTTTATTATTTTTTCTTTTATTGTCATTTCTTGTTCCTATTCTCTGCCAGCTCCCATAAAGCGCCATAGAGATAAGAAGTTGGTCCTGTCCTGATCAAGCTGCTTTGACCAGTGTCATGGCATGTTTCTCTGGATTTCCTGTACATTGACTATCCACCTTTCTCTTATGCATCCTATGCTCTTTAGCCTGATCATCTGCTGGTGAGGGCTTGTGATGGTAGCCATTTTGGCTATTCAAGCAGGGTGACTGTACCATTTTGTTTTAAGACTCTATTTATTTGGTGCTTGTTATTGTTTCCTCCTTTCACCAAGAGCTAATCCTCAGTGATGGTGGATCAAAGACATTGTTTCCTCCAGCTTCCTTGTCTTTTCATTGCTCATGTCGTCTCCTGTGGTTCCATTTGCAACTTTACTCAGACATATGTTCTGATCTTCCTGTCCTGTGCTTTAAATAGGGACCATGTCTGACACTAATAGCGAAGATTTGGCATAAATATGCTTTTAATGACGCCACAGTGCCTCCATGGAAGTGCAGGGTGCATGAGCAGTGGAGTTGGTCGGTAAACCACTGCGTTATCATCTCTACATCTTATAATTATTTCTCTTGTCTATTGTATCATCATCATAGAAGAGTTATCTTGAGCATGCAGTGTGTTCTGTTAAATATTTTATCACAGTAAAGTGCAAAAGTTAATACTGTTGGAATTATTTCAAATATAAGCACATGATATTTTATTTCATTCTGTAGCATTCAAAAATACTTTACCCAGTCAGAATGTTCTTTTATGGAACACTTTGATTGTGGTAAAAAAAAAAGATTACAAACATTTTCTTCACTAACGTGTAATCTACAAAGTCAGAACCACCATATGAAAAGCCTCATGTCACAAATTTTTCGTAGCAGTGGTCACTTCCTGCACAGAATGTTTTCCATGGAAAATTATTGTTTCATAACTAACATTGACTTTGGCATGAACATGCCTCCTTGCTAAAAATTATACATGGAAGCTAAAAAAAAAAAGGGTGCACCGCCCAGCAGTGATAATTTACAGCCAATCTGCCCCACATAAACTTTAGTCTATGAAAAGTTAACACTTTCAGAAGCACTGCTGAATCCTTGATCTAGGAAAACTTTTGATCAAATAGACTAAAAGTCTTGTCTGCGAGAAATAGCTATACATCTTTGTCAGACAGCAGCTGTCACCTACTTCAAGACTTCTAGAACCTGCAAATGTTCTATCCTTTTATACCGTTGAATATTTATGGAATAACACTCAGATACCCAGGGGAACTTTAGAGTAAATGCAGTAATTCTGCATACTGCTCAATCCAAATATCACATTTACTTGTGTTTGCAAAACATGTGTTGAACACCTGCGACAGTGGACTTGTGGGAAAAGAAAATGTTTAAAATTTGGAATTCCAATGGTTTGGAGAGAGCCCAAGAACCACTATGATGACTATTATTTCTGTGTTGTGAATATTAAGGGAATTAATGGAAAAAATAACAAAAAGTGGAAATATCCAGATTTAGATTCTGCTAGGCGACCTGTTCCACACGGAGATGACATACCAATTCCAACTTTCAGTCAGATTTCGGATTCCCTGCTAGAAGATGAGACAGCAGTGGCATGTGGAACGACAAGTGACAGTGATAGTGATTTCGAAGATGATTTTTCAGATGCTCAACGCTTCGACCAGCTTGAACTAAATGATCTAATCCGAGATCTATATCTCTCCAAGGAACCTTCAGAACTTTTGGCTTCAAGATTGAAAGAAAAAAAAATTACTGACTGCTGAAACAAAGGTTACATTTTATCACAGCAGAGAGCAAGGTTTTATTCCATTCTTTTGTAAAGAAAACAACCTTGTGTTTTGTACCAATGCAGGAGGTCTTGTTAACAAAATGGGTGTAAGTTATACACCAGATGAGTGGCGACTTTTCATTGACAGCTCTAAAAGAAGTTTGAAGGGTGTTCTCTTACACAATGGTGTCACGAAATGGATTTAGGACTAGAGACTGTCTACATGTAGTGACAAGACACTAGTGAGAAGAAAGACTGAAAAAGATAGATTTAGAAGAAAATGATAGTGAAATGTGAAGTTGACACTATTGGCTCCGAGGTTAAGAACCAAGGTTGATTCTTTCCTCGCCACTTCGGACATCTTATGTGCTATAGTTGTCAACGACCTCTAGCTATCCTAAGGGGATAAGGTTATATCAAGATTCACAAACACCAAGATACAGACAACATATAGCTACTGTACTTAAATGAAATGACTGATTCAGCTAAAAGAAGTATACAAGTTTTTATTATACACCTATAAACAAACAAAAAAAACTCATATACATGTCAAATACATAAAGTGCGAGGGTGCACACCTGGAACAAAATCAAGCACAGTTAAAAATGCATCAACCCCAACCCTTCTCCCACAATTTCAACCTGTATGGGGACAGAAGTTAGGATTAAACAAAATAAACCACACTGCCCTAGGTGGGGTCTCAGAGGTCAATTCTCCACTTCAACAACTATTCTAAATTAAATGTTAAGTGCACAGTCAGCTGGAACAACTACAAAGTGTCTACACCAACTCTGCGCAGACTCTGTTTCTACACAGCCTATCCTGAAATCTCTTGCACGCTGCTACACAATTAACTCGTCTAAAAAAACGTCAGCAGCTGTCATCTGCTATACTTGGGACAACACTGCGACGACTTCTGTGGAGAGTATGGTCACCCTCTCTCTCTCCACCATTCTGGAACTGATGACTAAGGTTTAAAAAGAACCCCACTGGATTCTGGACATTGGAATAGGTAGCTGGTTTCTCCAAACACCTCTGGAGTTACCTGCCCTCGCCCTCCTATGGGTTCAGGCCTTCGGCGTTATTATGGCCGGGACGAAGTGAAATAATTACGACAACGCTGGCAGCATGCCACTTTTGCGTGTGTAACAGAATGAACTTAGCGCTCATGGATTTTCCCACGAATGCTATTTCCACTAGAGAAATGTCTTCCCCTGCCTGGAAAACCGGGTTTTTCTCTTTTCTTCGTCCTTCTCTGGCAAGATCTCAAACCCTGCGTCTGAGATGCCAATCTTTTTGCCGTGAGGAAGTTATTGCAACTTCCACTCTGCTCCCTCAAAAAACCGCGCTACCTGCTGTTAGACAAAAAAACACAACAGCTAAACAACACGTAAATAATACATTTCTAATAACATATAACTCCCCTACTCTCTCCCGTTAGCCTATTACCATACAAAATCATGCCAACAAAGTCCGCTCCCCCACTGAGCTCCCTTCTCTCCCATCTCTACCTCTGAACATTGTATCAAATAAATATACCGTAATGAACGCACCCACGTGCTCCAAGTAATACCTCTATCACTCCCGTGCTTACAGATAGATGGGTAACTATATAATATAAATAACTTGTAGCATTACATTCTCAATAAAATCACAAATACACAGACTCCCGCTATTCTGTACATTTACCTACGACAGAGATGCGGGTTTCTCTCCCGACCCACTTTGCAATAAATACAAAGCACGCCCGTGTCATCTCAACTTTTTAACCATACCGCTATTCCTGAATTAAGGAATTATTATGAACCTCTAAAGTTTCTCAAGTCTATCACTAAGATAATATTTGATGGCTCTGGAGTTAAGAATTAAATTAAACTTAAACTTCCCAAGAAACTTTACTGATCGGCCTAGGCTTAGACAAAAATTAAATAAAGTTACCACGAAAATTCTGCTTACCAAATTTCGAATTTTCCCACTGAAGGCAATCGATAATTTGAATCAGGAACGCAGCTTGGCAATTAATTTTTAGAGACCGAACTTATGAAATTCGGGCGTATTTATTATCAAGACCCCACGCGCCGACTTCATGACGTCATATGCGCGGCGTGGTTCTAAGCCAATGGGAGCTCTGCATTTCAACTGCAGTTAGCTCTCAGCCAATCAGAACCTTAGATCATTCTGATGCAACATGCATGGGCTTTAGACAAAGAAACGGGATTAAGCCCTACACTCTAGTAGCAAATGAAGCAACAATGTCGGAATTATATATATATATAAAATCCCGAAAATGCGTCTAGCCGCATGCCATATCTTTAAAAAGACTAAAACTGGTGCCAATCTGATCTAGGCTCTAAAGTCCTTCGTCTAGAATAATAATGCAACAGTTCCCTACACACCAACACTAAACAAGACTACTAGTCATAGAGAAGGAACATAGATGTAGATGAGATGAAACTCCACCGTAATCTCTCTGAAAAACGTAAATAAATAGAAGGAGAAGAAACATGGGGAAGGATTTTTCTGTAATCCCTCCTAGAAATAGTGAACAAAATGCAAGGAGAAAAAGACATGGGCCATTTGAAAGACAGAATCTCAGTACTTTCGTCACAAATATGGCTCAATTCCAATTGCTCATTCTACTACAATGAAGCAGGAGTATGCTACAATAAGCACAGTTCTGGAAAAATTGAAGTATTTAGAACATAACTGGATGGTTTGTGTAGATCTTAAAATGATGAACTTCTTGCTTGGCCAGCAAATGGGATTCACCAAATATCCATGTTTTATATGTTTGTGGGATAGCAGGGCAAAAGATATGCACTTGGACAAAGAAACAGTGGCCGTTGAGGGATAAATTTAAAGTTGGAGAAAAAAATATTGTCAATAAGCCTCTCATTGATCGAAAAAGAGTTCTACTGCCACCATTACATATAAAGCTTGGCTTGATGAAGCAGTTTGTTAAGGCACTGAACAAAGATGGTACCTGTTTTAATTACTTATGCAGAAAGTATCCAGAATTGAGCATAGACAAACTTAAAGCTGGAATTTTTGATGGACCTCAAATTAGAAAGTTAATAAACGATCCAAATTGTATTGATTCCATGAACAAAACAGAGTCCACAGCCTGGTCATCATTTGTTTTAGTTGTGCAAAACGTTCTGGGTAACTTTAAAGCAGACAATTATTCTGAATTAGTTGGAAACATGCTGTCGAGTTTTTGTGAACTTGGATGCAACATGAGCATAAAATTGCACTACCTCCATAACCATTTACATTTATTTTCGGAGAATCTTGGCGACTTTAGTGAGGAGCAAGGTGAAAGATTTCACCAAGATATAAAAACAATTGAAGAGAGATACCAGGGACTTTGGGATGCCCACATGATGGCAGATTACTGTTGGACCCTTAAGCGTGACTGTCCGGGCATATCACATTCCAGGAAGTCCTCAAAAAGATCCTTTTTGCGTGTTGACTAAACAAGTGCTAGTGATAAAGTTTTATTATATTTTTGGTAATATATGCATAGCAATTACATATAATATGAATGCAGACTAAAGTCAAAATGCCACTGATAGCACCTAACTCTAGGATTGTACATAACAATTGCCCTACTAATATGGTCATTCTTAGTTATCTCAAAAACTAGAGCTGATAGAAAAAATCTGATTACATTTTTGGAATCAGCAACCCAAAATTACCCAAGAATAGCGATAAAATTTAAGGCACCAAAATGTGTGTATACCAGTGTTATTCTTTGCCATTTTTTTTACTAGATGTTCACTTACTTATTTTTTGTAAATGAAAAAAAAAAAAAACTTTATCCTTATCTGTCATTCACGTCATCCTGTCACAGTAAATCATAACGAACTTGATTATGTTCATTTTCCCCAAGTTCTAAAGGGTGTCCTCTCATTGCTTGTCCCTGCCAGAATAAGAACATGTTTCATTTTGTCTTGGATCTGGTTATGGTTCTGGGACAGAAGGGCCAGCAAATTCTAGATCATCAGATTGTTTTGTCACAGTCCTCGGATTTCCAGATCTATTGACTGAATTAGTTGTCTTAATGTAGACTGCAGCAGACCTTCAATTTTACATTCGCCTGGCCTGTTTAACCATCCCACTTATTCTTAGCCTTTCAAGCTCATCATGGCTGTCTCCCAGCACACCTCTGATCTCCTCTTGTCTACTACCGCAGCCTTAGATCATCTTTCCCCAGTCTGTGCCATTGCACACCATCTGTTTACAAGCTTTTTTGTCTCATCTTTTCTTCTTTGTTTCTTCATACTCTCAAATTAAGTCACAGCACTTATCTCATTTGTTTAAATGTATCCAGATCCGTTCTGTTGTGATTAAAACAAACATCATTGTACGCCATTTTCATAATACGAAATGGCAAGTCATTGATCAAATACTCTGTTCACAGGCTGAAAGAGAATTGTATTTGGCCCGCAAGATGGTGGAATGGAAGCCATGGGAGCCTTTAATTGGACAAGCTCCACCGAATCAGTGGAAATGGCCACTTGTGTGAAGTAGTTAATTTAACATTTACGTATTTCTCTTTAAATATTAGTTGATATCTTGACTGAATATAACAGTTCAAAGAAAGAAGTTGTTAGCCAAAGTTTGAGATGTGCTGTGTTTTCACGGAGGGAAGCAGACAGCCTCATAAAAATGTTAACTGTGTCAGTTATAAATAAGTGTGGCATTGAAATAGTTGTGAATTATATTCCTCAACATACAGTTTATCATATCAGACTCCATAGGTATTATTATGTTTAGAAATGTTATTGTTTTCACCATAGAAAGCATTTGAAGTTGAAAGAACAACGCAAGCCTGTGGATGCAAACAATTTCATGTCATGAATTTCTTTTGAATGGTACGTGTTGGATTAGCTTTGACACTTGGCATTCACATTACTTTACAGTGCAAATATAGTTTAGTTCTACTGGCTGAGAAAACTGTACAGCTTTCATTAAAATCTTAACTTGCAGATTATGATGTGTTGAGTTTTAGGAATTTGTTTCTGTGTTCATAATTATTATTTTTTCTCACAATTGCATTTAAATTCAGTAATATGCTCTGAGTGTAGCTTCTGTTTGATGTCAAATTTATGTGTAGCTTTTACAATCAGATCATTTCTTTTCTCATAATTTTTTTCATAAAACTATGGGAATAATTACACCCCATATATTGACAGAATGAAACAAGGGCCTCACCATGTAACATTTTACAAATGTGGTGGTTGATTTGTATTTATACAATAAGAAAATGAATCTGTGGTGTAACTTATCTGGCAATTTCAAGGAACTTGATAAAGAAATAGCAGGGAATGATAGGAATAAGTGGAATAGAGACATTATGGCAGATATGAGGGATGGCATACACAAGCAATGAGATGGAGATAATGTACATGTTTACAAGCAAAAACAGTGTAGCAAAGTATGTCACGGATTGCCTCCTCTGCTTTGCAGTAGTGGTCCAACAATGGCCAAAACTCAAGAGTATCTAAATGGGTCATCAAAGGTGTTTACCTTCGCACAAGATTACTCTTGGTAGAGATGTAGATAGAAGTGTAATGGCGCTTCTGTCCGAAAGGAGCCTTCACAGGATAATTCAGAAGTCAAGAACCATGCGGCATAGCGCTGAACAGTGGTTAACTTATATCTGTCCGTCGCCTTTTGTGAAGGATTTAAGCAATGGTTTTTAGCCCGTTCAAGCCCCCAGCTGAGTTAATTCAGCTAATTCCTCTTATAATGGTATAGCTCTGTTGTGAGGTAAATATATGTCTATATATATACATATTAATTGTTCTGGCTCATACGTTTGCTTTCATACATATATAAAAAACTGAATCGACTATGATTGTTTAGTTTTTAAAACAACAGGTAACAAATTTAATAATCATTTAGTATTAACAGTTTAAAATAAATAAAATGCTGGTGAATTTTATATTGGAATCAAATTTTCTCTTCACAGAGATTTAGGGTGAGGATATATCAAAGTCCGTTGCTTTCGCCTATTTTACACTAAAACATAACTCCAGGTGAGTCCTGTCGCCGTGGTTTCCATCCCTGCTTGGTGATGAGGGCACTTCTTCACACAACTTGTCCGATTTAGGCTGTTGGTGTGGATTCCCGGCTTTTCATTCACAACTAGCTTCATTCCACGAACTATTGGACAAAATAGGAAACAAATGCCTCTGCTAAGTACATTTGTTTGAAGCACTCTGACAGGCTCACTCTTCTGTTGTCCACCCACCAATGTTAATCTCTCAAAAGAATTAAATTCTTGAGCACATAACGTAGCTCAATGAATATGATTAAAATTCACCAATATTCTTCTGTGTATTAACTGGGATTTGTGCCTGAATTAACATTAACAATTTACATAAATCTCACAAAATGATATGCTACACTTGAGGCACATATGACATCATCACTCACCTCTGCTGTCGGGTTTTCCCGCACGACTAGCAAGAAACAATCACCAGCACTTGCTGTAGTGGTTCATGAATATACTCTTTTCATATGTTGAGGTTGCCAGCCTCATTTATAACCACTTAGCAAGAAACCTGTAACATTTACATTAGTAAATAAATTGTTTACACTTACCCCATAATTTTGGGAATACACAATCTCCTTGCACAGATTTAGACTGAACACAGCTCTGTATTAGATGCTTCGAATCACTTAGGTCTGGAAATTAGAGTTAATTCCTCTGACGGCCGGTGTTCTGCAAAATCACTGGCCTGGGAAAACTTTTGTTTAATTACTCTATGACTTGGTCTGGGAAATTAGAGTTAATTCCTCTGACGGCGGGTGTTCTGCAAAATCACTGGGCCTGGGAAAACTTTTGTTTAATTACTCTATGACTTGGTCTGGGAAATTAGAGTTAATTCCTCTGACGGCGGGTATTCTGCAAAATCACTGGGCCTGGGAAAACTTTTGTTTAATTCCTTTATGACTTGTGATCAAATTCCTAGGTTCCAGTCTTGGTAATTGAAGTCCTGGTCCTTTTAAGTTTACAGTCTTATATTAAAATGCGGGTTTACTTGTAAAAGCCAAAGTTGCCCAATACTCGATCTGTCACTGTTAGTAATGGAATTTTAGGACCGATCCTTCTCTTCTGGCTTTTTGGGAGTTGCTCGTATGAAGTTGTGAAGCTGTCTGTTCTGTGTCTCTGAGTCCGCTAATTATATCTCTCATTCTCAGTTCAAATAACAGATTGTGTTTCCACCGAATTTTCCAATGGAATTCATTGTTTATTCCGGCTCTCACTTCAAACCAATCAAATCTCTCTAGCACTGTGTTGGTTGGGGCGTTTCATTTAAATATCCCCTCGCATGTTTTAAAATATTAATTTTAATATTCCACGTGTGACCTCTGTCTAATCATGCGGTAATATTTCCGGTGACATCTTGTGCACAACTCGTAAACACCATCTGTGAACTCATTTGATGTCCAGGTGCTACCTATCGCCAATATTGTCTCCAGACAGATTATCGTGATAATCACACACAGGGATGGTCCTGTGAAACGATAAACGCATCTACCACCTGTGTAATCTGCCCACCTCAGACAGCTATCCCAGACTGACACTATTGGCTTTTATAGATGTTGATCAGGCGAAAGCGTCTTTTCATGATAAGAATCTCGCTCGCTGACCGGTGATAAAGACTGGGTAATGTTACGATAATACCCCAGTTCACCTGGCGGAACATAAATAAGTCTGAGGAGTGGTAAACAACATAAAGACAGTCCCATAGCAGATACTTCTGTAGGGGAGTGGAGTGTTAGAGACTTCACCCTACTAGACCCAACATAGAGAGTAAAATAATGAATGAAAGGGCATAACAATTATGCCAATAAAAGCGATTGGAGAGAAAATTAAGAAAAGAAATAATACTGCCATGGTCGCTAAAGGTGTGAGAGAGCCACCAAAAGAACACATACAGACATTTCGTCACAAAGCATAAAAAAAATAGATAAAGAAGACGGTTAAGTACTAAAATGGATTGTGCTGGGATTGAAAGGAAGAGAGATGAGATGGCATGCATGGTTTTTTTCCCAGTGCATTGAAGACCAAGGACATTGCTTAATTGACACGTACGTTTAAGATTTAAATTTCTTAACTGATCTGGCCGTTTCAGTCTTCTGTTCCTCACTGTTCTCTTATCCTATATTTACAATCTGGAGAACTGTTACATAACTTCCTCCACAAACAAGACAATGGACATTTAAAAAAATGTCATTCAAAAGTGAGTTACGATTGGCAAATATTGATAATACTTGCACATAAATGTGAAAACATGGATTCTTAGTTTAAAACAAAATCTGCCTTCATCCTCACAGGTATTGACCATTCTCCTCAGTTGTATGCTCCCATTATTTACAGGTCAAAACAGTAGAATTTAAAATGTTGTTTCCATGTTTGTTTCGCACTTAGGAAGTCTTTTTTGGCCAATGCATTTGCAATTTTTTTTCTCATGCATTTATTCTCCTTCATTATCACCAAGTAACATTTTACATAAGTGGTGGATCATTTTCTTATTGTATAACTACTATTCTACCACCACTTATGTAAAATGTTAATTGGTGAGGCCCTTGTTTCATTCTGTCATTATAATAGGTGTACTTATTCCCATAGTTTTATGAAAAAGTGAAGAGAAAAGAATCACTTCTTTTTCATTTCCATATATTTTTCTTGGTACTCTGCTCTCAGAATTATTTCTTGATGACAGTATAATGATTTTTACATGCTAGCAAAGTAATAGTAAATGTAATAATCAAGTGCTCAGCAGAATTGTATGATCTGAAGACATGGATACAGAACTATTTACGATGTGAATCTATCCCTACTCCATTATTTTATATGTTATGCATATATTCAACTAATTTGTTTCCTTTACATGTTCCTCCTTTATTCCTATATCTGACTTTTTTCCTTTCAGCCCCATACAAAAAATAAGCCGTAACCAGTTCTCTCTCAGCCCTCCAGTCCCATGTACTTTGTTCAAATTCTTTTGTTGTCTTTAGCTCTCATGCGTCTATTCTCTTCACTGTGTGTTTTTGTGTCTCCTGTATTCCTGCGTTTAACAACCTGGTCATTGGAAGAACACTTTTTCCACACAAGGAAGTGCACAAGTTAACATGGGAATCACCAAACGGACGAGACAGAAACCAGATAGATCACACAATGATCAATGGCAGATGGAGACATGCACTACAAGACGTGAAAGTAAGAAGAGGCGCAGATGTGGGAAGTGATCATCACCTAGTAGTAGCAAGACTGAAAGTGAAACTCAGAGCTGCTGGACCAGTTGCAGTCAAGCAGGAAAGATACAACATCATGAAACTGAAGGATCCCCTCACCAGAAAAGCTTTCGTGGTCGACGTAAAGAGAAGATATGAGATTATCAAAAGCCAGGAAAGAACAGAGACTGATGATGTTGACCAGAGATTCAACACCATCTCAACAATATACAAGGAGAGCAGCAAGTCATGCTTGGGATTCCAGGAAAGAAAGAGCCAAGACTGGATAACACCAGATACGCTAAACACCATAGCGAAGAGAAGGGAAATGAAAAGAAAGAAAACAGAAGCTAAGTCTCCCAGGTTGAAGGCAATATATAGTGAACAGTACAGTCAGCTGGACAAGGAAGTTAAATGTCAAACCCGTGCTAACAAAAGGACATTTCTGGATGACCTTGCAAGACAAGCAGAAGAGGCAGCACTGAGAAATGAACAAAGCACAGTATACAAAATAACTAAAATCATCAGTGGAAAACGAAGTGCAAACAATATTACATTAGTAAGAGGTAAGCACGGAAATCTCATCGTAGAGGGACAGGAAACAAGATAGGCAGAGCATTTCAGAGAAACTCTGAATAAGGAACCACCAGAGACACAATTGAATGTTCCTGAGGCTGAAAATGATCTAGATGTTAATACAGACATCCCACGAAAAGAAGAAATCATCACAGCAATCAAAGGGTTAAAGAACGGAAAAGCTCCTGGTCATGATAACTTAAATGCAGAGCTATTTAAGACAGACCCAGAGCTAGCAGCAGAACTATTAGAACCACTATTTGCACAAGTCTGGAAAACAGGGACAACACCAACAGAGTGGAGAAAAGGAATAATTGTCAAATTGCCCAAGAAGGGAGATCTTGCAGACTGCAATAATTGGAGAGGAATAACTCTTCTCTCAGTTCCCAGCAAAATTCTAGGCAGGATAATTATACAGAGAATCTCAAAAGCAGTAGACCACAAACTGAGGAAAGAACAATCAGGATTTAGAAAGAACAGAAGATGTGTAGATCATATATTCACCCTCAGGAACATTATAGAGCAGTGCTCAGAATGGCAAAGACAGCTGTACATTAATTTAGTTGATTTTGAAAAGGCTTTTGACAGTATACATAGGGACAGTTTATGGAAAATACTGAGGGCTTATGGAATTCCAAGCTGCATAGTGTCAATTATAAAAAGCCTTTATGCCAACTTTACGTGTAGCATTGGGCAGAGCAACCTATCCTTTGAAGTGAAGACAGGAGTACGACAGGGATGCCCCTTATCAACCACTCTATTTTTAACAGTCATAGACTGGGTGATGCGCCAGACAACAGAGGGCAATCCAAGAAGAATAAGATGGACTACATTTTCTACATTGGAAGATCTAGAATATGCAGATGACATTGCACTGCTAGCACATTCACATCAATACATCCAGGAAAAAACGGATAGACTTAATAAGTATAGCCAGCAGGTGGGCTTGAACATCAACCTAAAGAAGACAGAGGTCATGACGCTCAATGTGAGCAACCCTGCGCCCATATCAGTAAGGAATCAGCAACTGGAACAGACAGACACCTTCACATACCTAGGATGCATAGTAACACCAGATGGCGGAGCAAGCAAAGACATCAACAACAGAATGAACAAAGCAAGAACAGCCTTTTTTAGTCTAAACAACATCTGGAAGTCCTCTCAGTACAGCACGAGCACAAAATTAGGATTATATCAGAGCTGTGTGCTTTCTGTGCTTCTCTATGGCGCGGAGAGCTGGAGAGTTACAGAGAAAGAAATGTTGAAATTGTCCTCTTTTCACACAACATGCCTAAGAAAAATTCTCTGAATCTTTTGGCCGAATACCATCACCAACCAAGATCTGCTTACTCGGAGCAAGCAAGAGGACATGCACACCATCATAGTTGGCAGACGCTGGAGCTGGGTTGGCCATGTCCTCAGAAGAGACCCCGATGCCATCACAAGAACAGCTATGCTATGGACCCCTGAAGGAAAACGAAAGAGAGGCCGACCAAAAACAACTTGGCAGAGGACTGTGGAGGCTGAGATGCAAAGAATGAACCAGAGTTGGGGCACTGTACGAAGGATGGCCGCCGACCGAGCAAAGTGGAATCAATTTGTTGTTGCCCTACAAGACGCCACCAGGCGTAATGGCCACTGACTGCTTTGACGGTCGGCGGCTAAGGATCAAAGAAGAAGAAGTATTCCTGCGTAGGCTCAGTTATTCATGAGTATTTCTTTAAAAAATAAAAAATGGCAGGGAAAGTGAAAAGAAACTGTCTAAGTTATGGCCACAAGGCTTCATCAGTGAGAAAAACAGAAGAGTAAAACAAAGTGAAAACTAACCTAACTGCAAAAAAAAATTTAAGAAAAATACCACCTGTAAGTGGAGATATGGGATGTCGCTGCCACAATTGTTGTATAGACAAAATTTCCACTTGAATAGGTTTGCTCTTCTGTCATCATCTTTATGAAAAAGTGCATGTGAAAAACACTGGATCTGTGACATAATATTAATAAGGTAGGCTTTATAAAGATGAGGTGAAAGCCAGAGATAAAAAAATATGTGAAAAAATGCACGCACTGATATAATAAATCTGGAAGCAAGAAAAGGTGTTATAAGAGTTTAAAGAGTGACAATATCAACTATCTAAAAGATGAATAGAAAATATTTTGAAACAGACATTGACTATCAACAACTTACACCATTCAAATATGGAGAATAAAACAACATGCATGAAGGAAACGTAGCAATAATTTATAAAGAATCAATAAAGCACTGACCAGAAATATACAAAGTATACTGAAGCTGCTATTTGAGCAGGAATGATAATATGGGAAGGAAAAGCTGAAAATGTGGGTAAATTTTGAGAATACTTAAGGCCAGCCTGTTGAGAATATGCAGTTGAGATCACTTAGAAACTACGGTAAAAAATCACAAAAAAAAAAAAAAAATGCATGTCACTTGTAATAGCAGACCAGCTACAGTTTACTAATACTAGTCTAAAACATTATAAAAAGATATATTTTATTTTCACTGCTCAGACCGAGTCCTGAAAATGGTTATTAGAAACAGTAGATGCATTTAACCTGCTAACAATCAAAAGAACAACTGAAAGAGTTGCTCAGCCTAGGAACTGCCCAACATCACGCAAGAAACCAAGTAAACGAGTGGGAGAAATGAGCATTAGGACCTACAAGCTGAGAGAGCCAGAAATTAAGACCAGATATCAAGGGCTTATTGCTGCAGCGGTGAGCAACACAGAAGAACGACCTGATGACTTGGAAACCCTCTGGATTAAATTCAAGGATATCATAAAGACAGCTGCTGCAGAAGCATGCGGTGAAGTCCAACTTGGGAACAAGAGAAAGAGGACACCTTGGTGGACAGAGGAAGTCAAAGAGAAAATAAGAGAGAAGAAAATGGCATGGAAACAATACTTAGGAGCTAAAATCACAACAGGACAAATGGGAAAATATAGAGAATATGTGACACTCAGAACAGAAGCAAAGAACAAAGTGCTAGCAGCAAAACAGAAGTCCTGGGAAGAATTTGGAGAAAAGCTAGAAAAAGATGCACAAGAAAACCAGAAATTGCTCTATAAGACCCTAAAGAACATGAGGAAGGAAAAACAATGCCCTCTCAAATTTATAAAGGACAAGCAAGGCAAATTACTTACTGCCCCGAAGGAAGTAATGGAAAGAATATTTCTCAGAACTCCTGCATGGTGAAGCATCAGAAATGATAACCACTAGCATAGAAGAGAAAACCAATGATGGTGAAGATGACATAAAGATGGAAGAACTGAAGGCAGCACTGGAGAAAATCAAGATGGGCAAAGCAGCAGGGCATGATGGTATAACACCAGAAATGGTTAAGTACATGGGAGCATCAGGCGACTTATTACTCTTAAGGGTTCTACAGGCAGCGTGGTACAACAAGACCATACCAAAGGATTGGGAGATTGCCATCATAACACAAATTTCCAAAAAGGGTGACAATCGACAGTGTGGAAACCATAGAGGCATATCCCTTCTCAGTGTCCCTGGTAAAATCTACTCTAGAATCCTAGAGCAGAGACTCCGACGCCTAGCTGAGCCACAATTGGATGAGGTCCAGTGCAGATTCCGAGCGAACCGAAGTACTCAAGACCTAATTTTCACACTCAGACAGCTGAGTGAAAAGGCCCTTGAGTATAAGAGTGAGATCCATCTTTGTTTCATAGATCTGGAAAAGGCATTTGACAGGGTCCCCTGGAGCAAACTTTGGGACTGTTTGGCAAGGAAGAACATTCCAGCACCTCTGATTCATGCTATACAGAGCTTCTACAAGTCTTGCAGAAATTATGTGAGGACAGCAAACCATAAGTCAGAAGAGTTCAGGACCACCACTGGTGTAAGACAAGGTGATATCCTGTCACCTTACCTTTTCATACTCTTCATGGACGATGTCATCAAGGCATGTAAGGAGAGAACAAGGAAGTATTCAGTGGGGTACTGGAAGATGAGACAGGTCTGTATTTCGGAGCTGGCATTTGCTGATGATGTTGCCCTGATTGCTAAATCAGAGGCACATCTCCAATCCAACCTGCAAGTCTGGAAGGAAGAGCTGGAGAAGAGAGGGATGGTCATAAGCAGCTCTAAAACAAAATCCATGGTGATATTACGAGAAGAAAGAAGACATCAGATTAAGATGGGAGAACAGGTCCTGGAGCAGGTCGACCACTTTAAATACCTCGGAGCTATTATAGACCGAAAGGGAGGCATCAAAGAAGAGTTGGCCACTCGAAAAGCAGCAGCTGGGAGACTTTTTCAGGCCATAAATCGAGGATTTCTCAGCAAGAGAGAGGGTAAGAAAACGAAGATGGCTGTATACCGCTCCACCTATGTCCCAGTCTTGACATATGGATGCGAGTCATGGGCAATGACTACAACCCACAAAAGCCAGATCCCAACCTCAGAAATGAGGTATCTGAGGAAGGTGGTTGAAGTAACAAGAAGAGACATGGTACGCAACCAGACGATACGTCAAGGTCTTAAATCCCACCCCCTGCAGACCCAAGTAGAACAGTCCCAACTAAGATGGTTTGGCCATGTCTGCAGAATGGGAGAAGATCGGCTACCATGACAAGCATGGGAAACAAAGAGCCAAGGATCCAGACCCCTAGGACGACCCAGAGTCCGCTGGGAGGACAACATTAGACAATCTTTGAAGGACCAAGGACTAGAATGGAACCAGGCCAGGAGGAAGACAGCCGATAGGATAGTCTGGCGCTCTCTCTTCCAAACCTCTACACCTCACGGTAGAAGGGGAACGACTAAGTAAGTAAGATACATTTGGGTTCCTGAGGGTAAGAGGAAAAAAGGAAGACCAAAAGAAACACTCAGAAGAACAATAATAAGAGAAGGAAGAACGTTGGGCCTAAATAATGTGCAAGAGCTAAGAGGGGTGGCGTCACAACGAACAACCTGGAGAGCACTGGTTTCTGCCTTATGCGCCGTGTTTGGTGCTTAAAGAATTTATTATTATTATTATTATTATTATACATTTAAACAAGACATGGGACAAACTGAAAGTCTAAGGTCGTGTTGATGATAACTGTGTGACCATAGAATAGAAGGCATTACATTAATGTTTTAAAAAGACCAAGTAATGAAACTGATGTACATCATCTTTTGATGATGCAAAAAAAAAAAAAAAATGATTTGCTCGTGATTTCAATAGCTACAGTAACACGACATGTGAAGCACAAAAATTAGGTATTAGAAGAAGCGCTAATCAATTATGTTTACCTCAACAAAACTGCATGATAAATGAAATATAACACACACATGGGGCGCTACGCTCAAAACTAATTAAAGTAGCCATGTGAAAATCGATTATGCCAGTCTACAATCCAAGTGAGCAGAGAAGATGACTGCATTGCCCTATCAAGCTGTGTCATATGAGGCAATCAAAGAGGTTTGTGGGTGAGGCTAGCCCCTTTGTAAAACACATCGCTACAGGAGCCACGTGCAGTGCTTGCGTGCAAAAGTGGTGATGCTAAGCTCCTGTAAGAAGAAAAAACATTCACTCGTGCAGATAGTCTTAAATTGTAAAAGTAGCGCACTTAGCGAAAAAAAGGAACAAAGAAAGTTGGGGGTAAGAAAAGCTGGGGGAAAAAACACCTTGGCTTTCTAAAACATTGACTATTCGCCGTGTCTTTGCTTGTTCCGCTATCTGGTGTTACTATGTATCCTAGGTATGTAAATATGATTGTAACCCATGATTTAATGATGGTCTTCAGGGATGAGTGCCTCATTCCTACCATCTCTCAGAAAGATGTGTGAATAATCCATATATAGCTGATGCCTAGACTTCAGATGCATCAGAGAAAGGCTCCCAGGCAAAAATTAGATACTGCTGTATATAAATACACAATTCATACTATTTTTTAGCACTTGGTTTAAATTATCCAAAGTGAAATACAGAAAACACAAAAAAAATTTAAAGCTGTATTCGTAATTGAAAACTTACCAACTGATTATATACTGAAGCACATTAAAAACGCACCACTATTATATATACTGATGCCGAGAAGCTGGAAAAAAAAAGTGTGGGAATGGATTTTCCCCGTGTTTGTCATGAGGTAGAGAGCAAATGGCTGCTGGAATGGAAAGTGCATGATTCAACCCACGGGTTTGTATACAGACTACATGAAAACAATGAAAGTTACACGTGCAACACGATTCCCAACAGCTATGACCCTGAAAATGTGTACACGTTGTGGCAGTATACTCGGTATAAAAAGGCCGTTGAGACAAAACACCCAGTACATGTGCTTGAAATGCCACGACTATCTGAAAACTACCGCCAACGAGCCATTGGTATGTTGGAGACCGGAATGAGCTCACAGGCCATTGCCAGAATTGCCACCACAGCACTATTGTACGTCTCAATGAACATTACGGAACCACTGGCAGTGCCCGGAATAGACTTCGGAGTGGCCAACCACGAGTTACTACCCCTGCGCAAGATCGTCATATTGTGCTGTCACCTAAGGAATCGTTCTCTCTCGGCAAGTCAAACGGCAAGAGCAATAGTGAGTAGACGTGGGCAAGTCTCTCGAATGACAGTCATACGATGACTCAGAGATACAGGCCTTACTGCAAGACGACCTTATGTTGGGCCAAACTTGACTCACAGACATTGTCAGCAGCGCCTGTGTGACCGGGGCAGGTGTTCCTTAGGACTGGAATGGCACCATATTACATCATGTGGCAGTGCCGGTATATGCAGTATTTTCAGTTTACTTTACAGAGAGCAGATGTTTAACTGGCCTAATCACCAGAGATTTAGATTTCTCTCTTAAATTTGTGTTACCAGGTTCGATTTTCTTCTCTTAGGTGTTGATGTAGCGAATTTAATTGAAATGGATAGATTTCTTATCTAGATCTCAAAACTGTAGTAATTCACCTTTTCAACAGCGTTCGATTTCATGCAAAACTTTTAATTTCTTTCAGCATGAAACTTAAAATTTCAACAAAGTCTGGAATTCAGAACATTTTTACAATAATAAGTATAATAAAATTCTATCATCTCATCAGATGCTTTCATCGATGCAAAAATCCCTTTTTGCATCTTTGTCTCGTAGGCCTACTCAATTGTCAAATATGGCGAACCTTCTCATTCCACCGTGTTCCTTCCTTTAAGTTACAGTCTTATTTTAGGTTCGACGACATTTACCCATCTCCTCAGATTTGTCCTTGATTTCTTTATCGTCATAAGCATTCCTTGAGTTAAATGCTTTCCAACACAAGAATATTTTCTACTCTACATGGTTTGGGGTGTAAGACATTTTTTTGCAAATTGACTCAAATCCTCGAACCTAGTTCTGCTGCGACTAGGGTTGGGAGCTCTATTCAAAATACATATTTAACGATTGTCACTACTTACGCCAGTAAGAAATATATATATATAACCACTCAATGTCCTGAATTACACATTTTATAAGAAATGTTGAAGTTTGATTTTCTCAAACTAAGAAATATGTAGAGCTGGACCAGATACGACCTCTTGAGTTGCGCTCTTTCATTCTACTGCCAAAATGGCGTCGTTGTTCCACTTTCCCCGGGGTAAATCTGAGCTATCCGATTGGTCAGGGGAAATCACCCAATTATTAGAAATGGCGTGTAGAAGCGACTCTACCCTAAATATGTGACACTATTTATTATTTTCTGTTTCTCATAAAATATAAAATTATGGGGTGGTCTGTGCTTCCTCTGTCTTGTAAGAATATAGTCTGTTTCCAAAGGAACAACTATGTACACGGCCACATATAGATCCCGGGGCTCCGCAAATGTATCCCGTAGGGAGACATTTGAGTACTATCAATAACAAAAATCCATCCCCAAAAATTTCTAAGTTCAAAAAAATTTTTCAGAAAAATTTAAAGTCCAAAAATTTTTCTAAGTCCAAAAATATTTCCAAAAAATTTAATCTAATTCCTATACTGGGGTCCTATGTCTATATGAGGTCGTCTGCTATGTAAAAAAAAACTAGTAGTGGACATCAACTTCAAAAAGTGTAACTTATTCATCACATCATAATATTTTTCACCAAATTTACAAATTGGCAACACTGCCCAACAAAATCTGCAAAACACTCATAAGGTCATCACTAAAAAAAAATGTGACGAGTGGCAACACTGGGGAATGAACAATAAACTATCTTATTTGCAGAACTTGGCTGCATTATCATAATCTATTACATTTCATTCAAAAATATAGTTGATTACATTCTCTTGGATATGGTGGGGGGTTATCTCTTTTCT
The DNA here is from genome assembly GCA_024509875.1 of Oreohelix idahoensis. NCBI lineage: Eukaryota > Metazoa > Mollusca > Gastropoda > Stylommatophora > Oreohelicidae > Oreohelix > Oreohelix idahoensis. The sequence goes on along the minus strand of JAMPIV010016210.1, from coordinate 227,616 downwards.
GTACTGTTATTTGCTCCATATTAAAAGCCTGCAAGTACTAAAAAAAATCTTTTTTTTTTTTTTTTTTTTTTTGGCGTACTTATTTATTCTATTTCCCAAGTACTCTGCAATATTCCAAGAAATGTCCAAAATCTCTAATTCCTATGGTAATGGCAATCCACTTTCATAGAATAGCCAATGTTTTCATGGGTACTCATCATCTTCTTCTTCTTTTTTTTTTTTTTTAGTGAATGAGCCACTTGCTCATTATTACATGTAGAAAACATCTCTAAACATAATATGCATATTTATCAGACGATAATACGACCAGCATCATTTTTATAAGTAATCATTTTTCACAATAAAAGCATTAAAACCTCATGGCTTATCCTTATTTATCTATCTGAATGTTTCCTTGTTATAGACATTTTCTAAATGGTAAGTGTATAAATTCGTTCTAAGTCCGTCACTGTAGAAAATGTTCTATATTACATTTTTTTTTTTTTTTTTCAAAATATGTGATGTTTGTTTCCAATATCCGTACGTCTGGTGGTGATCCTGTCCATTAGTCAGTTATTTCTAATCATTCCTTCTTTTCTGTCAATACAGTATATTTTTTTTTTGTGAACTCTTCCCTAGAAATATTATTTTATATATATATTTATTCTTCTAAGATCTTCTTTGACTTCCCATACATCAATTTTCAAACATCACATTATTCAGCAACCAACAGACGAATGTGTTACTATCATATTATGAAATATAAGGGAAAAGAAAAATATAGTTTCCAAATCATCATGAATTTTCTACATTGGGTTCCGTATTACTTTATTTTCTCTTTTAAGACAACTGCTTATACTCTTGACAATATGTATCCATGTTGTCACTCTCGAGGCATCCTTGTATACAATTTATATTTGTCTCCTTTTTTTTTTTTTCATAACACCAATGTATCATTTATGGTGTTCCAATATCATTGTATCTATTTTAGTCCTCCTGTTATCTTGAGAATTCATCCTTAGTAACTCCCTATGTACCTTATCTAGCAATACCTTTATGCAAAACACATCAAACAATTATTTATGGAACTATCAACTGAGATGTAAGAACTTTTGACAATATGAGATGAAAAAAAAATTTTGGGGTCATCACTCAAAAAAAAATGTGACATAGAAAGGAAGAAAATAATCAATTGATCGTGAGGAATCTACAATATTCTCGTAAGACAAAGTTCCTGGCACTCTGACTACTATTTATCCATATTATTTCTGGTTATCCTTGCATACAGTGTACCATTTCCATTTTCTTTATAAGTCCAATTCCTCGCTCATGGTGCTCCAATATTTAAAATGTGGATCCTTCCTATTCCTCTTATTCTGTACTGGAAATATTAATTGTCCATGTACTATATTTGCGAATATTTATCATCAATATATCAACTAATCATTTATAGAACTATTAACATAAATGTCTAGACTTTACTAAAACATGAACAAAAACATGTCTTTTTACATATGTGCAAAATTTCGACACCAACTCTGCCTTCGCTGGTCGAGGGTTAGTCAGAGTTATGTGGTGCCTGTAACATCCGCTGACTACAGCCAGATGGGTGACTTATGGTACTTATAATTCAAAAATCTCATCCGTCAGTTATCTTAAGTGTGGGGCGGGGGTCTATTTCATGGTGTCCTTGACCAAGTTTGCTGCATTTCTAATCTAGATATTCTTTTTTTTTTTTTTTTTTTTTTTTTTTTCATAGTATCTCCATGATATATCTGTGACATGTCTGTCCTTGGGATAACATTATTTTTTTTTTTTTATCCAATATCCTCGGGGTGAGCAAATCTCAGTGTGTCCACTTTCATCAATCATTTATTTATTTTCTCTCCTGTAATTCTGGGTATGTTATGAGTATTTTAAATTGTCAATTTATTCCAACTATCTTACAACATTCTGTAATTCGTGATAAGGAATAGTCATTTGTTATACAACAATGTTCATATTACAAAGGCAATAAGCAAAAATCAAAGAGATATCTTCTCCAAAATGCGGATGCATCTCTATTTCCTTTACCTCTGGGCGTAGCAATTATTCAGTCATTATTTTTTTTTCTCCATTATTTAATCTCCATTTTGTGTCCTTAGTACCTGTGGTTCCATGGGATTATCATAATTCATTTGTGTCTCTTGTCTACTGATAATCCTTCAATAATGACTTCAAATATGGTCCTCATATGTGCAACAATCATCTGCTCTGATTTTTTCCATGGTATTCATCAAATATTCTATTATATCCTTGTCTTATCTCGTAACCACGAAAGACAAAGATTATTCCTCCTCCAATGTTAATGTGGGGGATTTTGTGCATAAACATTACAACAAAATCTCAGCTGTGACAACATAAAGTTTCACCTTAATATAAAATGGCATCTTCATCATACATAACCAGTTGCTTCTTCATCTCATGTGTCATTAGTGGTTATCATGCGGTAATGGGGTATTTCATTTGCTAGGTCAGCATGTGCAAATGCTATTTCTTTAACATGGGCAAAGGCATCATCAACAAATAGGTGTAATGTGTTCAATCTGGGGTTAGCATATACTAATGCTCTCAAGGGATTCTTCATTTGCAGAAATTCAGCATGCGCAAATGTCATTGGGGTATTTGTGATAGGCAGTAAAATTTTTGACAGTACTAATATACATCTGGGTCTAAAATAATAATGTACATTTGAAAATAAATAATCCTGTGGAGAAAAATAGCATAACCTACAATACTAGTTTTGGGTATGAATTATGTGCTGTTGAGAGATATTATAGTAGGAACAGTATGATTGATCAAGGTGGCAGATATCAAGGAGTTTAGCATAATATAGATCAAAGAAATATTAGTATGAGGTAAGAAAAAAAAAAAAAAACTACTGGTGTAAAGTGTCTGCATGAAAATGCTGGTGAATGGAGCGTGGAATATGATCAGTTACAAAAGTGGAGATGAATGTTACAACAGAATAGTGTGACACATGTGTTATAGGTAAAGTTGTGTAGCATTCTAAATATTAAGAAAATGTATGTAACTAAATAAGGGTGTCTGTAAACTCGTAACACCGTGTGTTATCAATTGTTTTAACATTTTTATTTCACAATTATGCTATCTAAAGAAAATCCTCCGTGTGCTGGTCTTGATTTCTTTCTGGGCATCCGTATTCTAAGGCTGGAAAAAATAACTTTCTCAGTGAGGCTTTGACATCTTAGTCTGTAAGCAAGTCATTTGAACTGTCAACAACTGAAAATAGAGTACATGGGGAGAGTTAGTACATTGTTAAAAAGGTTTGTTCACATATGCGTTGACCGTGTTCGGATTTGCGAACATATAAAACACCTGGGCGTGTTTTTCAGAACAGCTTCGCTAGTTCCTTCACCATCTCTAACCTTGCAATGTCCCGACTGCTTAGGCGAGCATCATACTGAGTAGCAGTGGTGACGGGTGTGATAGGCGACGACACTGCATTTGCTGATTGTTGGGACACTGAGGACATTGACGAATGCGGTGATGGCTTAACATCATTTGATTGCGGTGATGGTTTTACTGTGGTTAGGGTGTGTATGGCTGGAACATCTGTTGGTTTTGAGGCAGGTATATGTTTCGCCTTGATTTTTCTTCTGACCTGGTTGTGCTGAACGTTAGCACTGGTTACAATGGGCACAGTAATTTGCACACTGTTGTTTTTGACTAGTTGAGATGAGGCTAACACTTCTCGGCTTGGTTTTGGAACATGATTGCGTTTCTTCAGAATCTTTCGTCTGATATAGTTGTGCTGTATACGCGGAATTTTGTTGCTAGGGATTGAGTCATCAGATTCTGTTTTATAGGCGCGTTTGACGCTGGAGCTGACTGGTACAAATAATGTACTATCCGCATCACTGGTTTCAATGGAACTAGCTGTATCAATGTCTGTTTCTTGTTGGTATAATTCTACCATTTTTCTGTCATTATGTTCGTTGGGGTCTGACAAAGCTGTGCTGTCTTGTTCTGTTTCGTCTCCATAAAGATCGCTGGTATATGGTTCAACAATCTGCTTGGGTATAGTTTCTTCAGGATCTGATTGTTTTGAACGAGCAATCTTGTTCTTGTGGTATAGCAGTGTTTGGTTTTCACTAGTGTTAAAACTAGAACTGCCTGAACTGGGGGTGTGATAGGTATCAGCTGACGATTTATCACTGTGGGAGTAAGTTTGAGTGTGGATATAAGGTGTTTTCGTGTTGTCATCGTGTGACGTCTGTGGCATGATTTCTTCATTTCTAATGCGCAGGTCTCTGTCTTGTAGTCTATTACGTAATTCAAGTGGTGGGATATCTTCTTCGCTTTCGGACGAGTCTCGTTGTTGTCTTGCTCGATGTATTTCATCTGTGGGTGGTCTGGTATGTGGTCGTCTTGGTAAAATTCAGAGTCTGTCGTCTCTGACTCTGATATGTCAGACGAATCTGTGCTGGATGGATTATAATTTAGGGTGGCTTTTCTGACTGGTCTTGTATTTGTCGTCAGAGGCGGAATGGGCCGGTGATTATCAATTTTTATTTGTTTTACGTGAGCTTTTGTTTGGTGTTGTTTCTCTTCATTCCAAATAATGAAGTTTACAGGCGTAGTTTGTTTCATGATTTTGTAGCCATCTAACCATCGGTCATCGAATTTTGAACTGCGTACATGTTTCTTGTAGTATACTCTGTCTCCTATTTTGTACGTTGGTAGCTTGGCTGATTTATCATGTTGTTTCTGTTTCTTGTGAAATGCCTTCTGCGTATTTCGTTGTGCAATCTGGTGAGCTTTATACTTTTCTTGAAGGATTATTTCGATGGGGTCTTCTCCCATGTATTTTCTTTGTGGGCGAAGTAGGTTGTCTAACGGAAAGTTTGGTTCTCTTCCGTATAGCATGAGAAAGGGTGACATTCCTGTGGTATCGTTCACGTTTACTCGGATGGCTTCAAGAGCTTGGTTAATGTATAGGTCCCAGTATTGGTGGTTCCCCTTGATATATTTGCTAATAATATCATGTAGGGTGGCGTGCATGCGTTCATTTCTGCCATTTGCATTTGGGCAATAATAAGTGGTTGTAGTATGCTCAATATTCAGCTGGTGTAAGGTGGCTTTAAATGGGTTACCTATAAACTGTTTACCGTTGTCTGAAATGATTCGTTTTGGACAGCCATGCCTGGGAATGAATTCTTGTAAAAAAATTTGCGTGATGGACTGCGATGTGGCATCACTGAGTGGGTAACTTTCTGGCCAAACAGAGTATTGGTCAACTATGTGCAGGAAGTATTTGTTGCCTGATTGGGTGAGTGGGTAAGGACCTGATAAGTCAATGCTCACTGTTTGCATGGGGTAATGGGAAGGTTGCATTTCTTGAAGGGGAATTAAATGTGGCTTCATGTTTCTCAATTTACATGTTCTACAGGTGGCTACATATTCTGTAATGTCCTTGTAGAAAGTTTGCCAATAATACCTTTTCTTTATGACATCAATTGTTTTGTCTCTTCCCATGTGCCCGTTGTTATCATGAAACTGTAGCAATACTTCTGGGACTAGATGTGCTGGAATGACTTTTCTTAGTGTCCCTTCTTGTTTCTGATCAATATAGTATAGAATTCCATCCGTTGGGTGTACTGTAAAATCTTTACTTTTTGTTGGGTTTTCTTTCACGTATGTGAGCAGCTTGACAATTTCTGCATCTTTCGCTTGTTCTACTCTCATGTCAAACATCTCTTGGCTTTCTTCTTCTACTTGAGTGGCGGAATCTGAGGTACTTCTTCGACTTGATGAAGTAATTTCATTAATTTCTTTAGCATTATCGTCAATCTCTGAGGATGTGCCATCATTTTTGACTCTATTTGTTTTCATTTCAGTTTCATCATCATATTTAATCCTGGATAAGAGGTCTGCACAGGTGTTCATTTCGCCTGGGATATGTTCGATAGTGGTGTCGTAGGACTGTAAATTCATTGCCCATGTCTGTAACTTCTTTGGCTGTTTTTGTGTTTTGGTGAGCCAGTTAACCAAAGGTTGATGATCAGTTCTTATAATGAGTTTAGTTCCTCTGACGTAAAAGTCAAACTTTTGTACTGCATAGTGAATAGCATATGCTTCTTTCTCAGTGGTGGTCCACCGTTTTTGTGACTTTGACAATGCGTGGGATAGGAATGCAATGGGTTTCTCATTTGGAATGTTTGGTAGGATGGGTGTTTCATCTTCTAGTACAGGTTGGACCAAACAAGCACCAATTGCGTTATCTGAGGCATCGGCGTATAGTATCATGGGCTGAGAAATATCTGGATGTCCAAGCAGTGGGATGGTGGTTAGGGCATTTTTTAGATACTCAAAGGATCTCTGGCAGTCTTCTGTCCATTTGAAGCGTGCATACTTGCGGGTAAGGGCTATCAAAGGCTCTGCTGCTCTGGAGAAATTGATCATGTGGCGTCTATAGTACCCTATTGTACCAATAAATGAGCGTGTTTGTCTCACCGTCTTGGGGCTAGGCATTTCTCTTATGGCTTTGACTTTATCTTCATCAGGTCTGACGCCATGTCTATTGATGACAAAGCCTAAATATTTTGTTTCTGTCTTTAGAAACTCACACTTCACAGTTTTAACTTTATTTGGTGATGCCTGAGTCTATCAAACACTGTTTCAACCTTGCGGAGGTGGTCTTCCATCGTGCCTGCGGTATGTATCAGGATATCGTCTATGTATGCCAGGGCAAATGGATGTAGACCCTTTAACACTTCATCCATGAGTGACATATATGTTGCTGGAGATCCTTTTAGACCAAATGGCATAACATTCCAAAAAAAGCTTCCCATATGTGAACAGAATGTGGATTTCTGTTTTGCCTCAGGTGTCATGGGGATGCACCAAAAGCCTGACCTTGCATCAAGTGTGGTAAAGTATGTAGACTTTCCTAACGTCGCAAGTAGATCGTCTATCCTGGGGAGGGGGTAGGAAATGACTTTTGTGATTTTGTTAAGGGCACGGTAGTCGCAGCAAAAGCGACTGGAGCCGTCTTTCTTTGTTACGATCACTATGGGTGAGGACCATTGGGAACGGGATCTTTCGATGATTCCTGCCTGTAGCATTTCATTTATAGACCTTTCCACGAGTTCTCTGTTTTTCAAGGGCGTATGATAGGGTTTCATATGTATTGGCTCCTCTGTGGTTGTTTGAATGTCCATTTTGACAGTGTTAGTTCTGCCTAATTCCATGTCATTGAGTGCGAATACATCCTGGTGCTTTTCTACAAACGTTTTCAAACGTTGCTTATTATCTTCTGTGGCATTCAGGGTTGCAAGTAACTGAGCTATTCTCTCTCTGTATTTATGATCTGCTATGATATCTCTGGTCTGTCTTGATGCCTCCGTTTCATTCCCATAATTTTGGGACATTTTTCTTGCATCTTGTGAAAATCTCTGCTCCTGGTATGTGGCTTTCTTTTGCGTAGTTCTTTGCCGTTCATTGGGCTGTGCTTGGTACTGTCTCCTCTGCCATGTACTGTGTGCATTTCCATTTGTCACTGCATTTACTGTATATTCATTTCTTATTATATTTCTGGGGTAGTCGTTGTTGTGCCATTTTTTCTGATTATTTCTGCCGTAACTGCGCTTATCCGCGTACGTTACTGTATTTCTTCTGTTTGTGCTATAGGGCTGTCTTCTTTCCCTGGGCAAAAATTTTTCATTCTTTCTGTTTCCAACTTTGCTGCTATAGTATCCTCCTGTGGTATAGTCATATAAGAATTCTTCCTTTTCTTCGGAAATTTCAATTGGTTTGGGGACTTTATCATATCCACCTGTTTTTGAGTTGTATTGATACTCCATGGGGCATGTATCACTGTCTTGTCGCTTTGGATATCCTCCTGGCAAGACAATTTCTGTTTCTCTGTTACTCTGTGATATACAGCACTTCATCTTTTCTCTTGGTGTGCTGGGGCGCAAGAATGAGTAATTATAGTCATTTTCATACTGTGGCCTTTCTCTTCTTATGTATGGACTGGTTCGTTTCTGCCATCTGGGTAGGGTATGCTGTGGTGTAACATAACTGTGACTGATGTTACTGCCTTTTTCTGCATAAGCCTTATAACTGTTTACTTTCCGTGTACTATGGTTATTTGTACTGCGATTTCGTGCATTATGTCCAGTGGGAGTGGTTGAGACAATTTGTGGATGGTCTCTATTGGTTTTGGTTTGTCTTATTGTTGACGTATCCACTTGCGCTACAACTGTGCCTCTTTTTATAGTGGTAGTTTTTCCTGACATATTCAATATCATGATGGGGAAATCTCTGGACTTCGAGACTTCAGCGATTCCCTCTGTAATTTGCAACAATGGGTCATCAATAATGCTTTCTTCTGCTAGGGGCTGTACTTGAATTGATTGCCCTGGTGTTATGTACTCAGAATTTTTTACTCTGCCTTTTGCTATGACCAGGGAGTTTGGAGCCACCGTTATGGGAGCTGTAATCCTTACCAAAGACGCTATGTGGATATCGTCCTGGAGATCTATGTACGTATTGTTGACTTTGATTTTGTGGAGGTCATAGTATATTAGAACTTTGTGTTTGTTAAAAAAATCTCTCCCTAGGATAAGATTTCTAGACATTCCTTTAGTAATGACAAATGGGTGTTCAAAATTTGTTTCGCCTAAGGAAAATTTTAGCCATGCTGTCCCAACTGAATTTAGTCTTTGTCCCGTGACTGAAGCTAGGTGTGTTTTGGACGGTTGAAATCGTACTAAGTGTTGGATCCTCTTGAACAGCTGGAACCTAATAAGGCTGATGGATGCTCCTGTATCTACCAGTGCCCTATATTGTTGGCCCTGTATAGACATGATGCAGGAACTGGGGTCCGGATGTATTTTAGTTCCATCATGCAACATTTCTTCATATTGTATTTTACTGGATGGGCCCACTTGACAATTTCTGTTCTGTGTTGTTTCTTTTGTTTTGGACCAGTTTCTGTGATTGTTGCCCTCACTAACGGTCCTGTTTAGTGAGTGGCGCGGCCGTTTCCCTGACGCATGAGGGGTTGAGGTGCGCCTCTGGTATACTGATTTCTGGTGTAATCACGAGGGGGTGGTGCGGGTTGTTGTGGTTGGTAACCTCCTCTTCTGGGTGGTGCGTGATTGTAATTTGCTCTACAGGACTTGTAACCATGTCCGAGCCTACCGCATGTAAAGCATCCGTTTGTATTGACATTATTGACGTCGTTTTGCCTCTGTGTGGGGGGTCTATAATTGCGGGGCTTATCATCTCGTTGTCGTGGGCGAGTCCATTGCCTCCTGGTATGGTCAACTTCCATAGGCTCATGCTCATCATAGTCCCTATATTCTGGTCGGGGTTCCCCTACCTGCTCTTTGTTGGAACCTTCGGTGAAGATTTTCCTCCTGTATTGCTGCTTGGATTGTTTCAGCAATAGTCTTGGTGTCTTTTCTAATAAGATGCCTTCTGATATTTTCCGCTCTAAGGCCATCGGCAAATATCCCCACTAACTGTATTTCTACATCAGGTGTGGTAGGGATTTCTCCGCAAAATGCCTCTTCTGCCATATTGAGGAATCGATCTCCAAAAAGTTGTACCGATTCATCTCTTTCCTGTTTCATGCTTCTAAGGACTGACCAAGCATGCATTTTGTCTATGATTTCCCCATATCTCTGGGTGAGCTCTTTTTTTAGGGACTCGTAGGTTTCTGTGGGGTACTGCTGGGACCTCCTTCTTAACAAATCAGTCACGTACGAATCAGAACCTAACAGAGCGATTTTCTTTTTCTCTTCATCCGTTGTTGCCTCTGCTAGTGCCGCAAATTTTTCCATGTCGGACAACCATCTTCTGAATTTTTTCTTGTTGCCATCGAACGGCTGAACAATGGATCTAACCTGTGTGAATTTCGCGTAGTTGTCATTTTTCTCTAAGTGTTTCAGTAATTTGCCGTAGCGCTATTATTGTTGGTCCTTCCATATTTTGTCTGTCCTGGGGCTGCAGTGGTTGTGTATTTGCGGGTTGGTTCTGTGGTTGTTGTTGTTGTTGTTCCACACCCAGCTGTTGAAAATTTTGTAGTAAATCGTCCATGGTCTATGATCGCTAGTTATTCGCTTTATCAAAGAGAAGTGGTCACGGGCACCATATTACCTTCATGTGACCGGGGCAGGTGTTCCTTAGGACTGGAATGGCACCATATTACATCATGTGGCAGTGCCGGTATATGCAGTATTTTCAGTTTACTTTACAGAGAGCAGATGTTTAACTGGCCTAATCACCAGAGATTTAGATTTCTCTCTTAAATTTGTGTTACCAGGTTCGATTTTCTTCTCTTAGGTGTTGATGTAGCGAATTTAATTGAAATGGATAGATTTCTTATCTAGATCTCAAAACTGTAGTAATTCACCTTTTCAACAGCGTTCGATTTCATGCAAAACTTTTAATATCTTTCAGCATGAAACTTAAAATTTCAACAAAGTCTGGAATTCAGAACATTTTTACAATAATAAGTATAATAAAATTCTATCATCTCATCAGATGCTTTCATCGATGCAAAAATCCCTTTTTGCATCTTTGTCTCGTAGGCCTACTCAATTGTCAAATATGGCGAACCTTCTCATTCCACCGTGTTCCTTCCTTTAAGTTACAGTCTTATTTTAGGTTCGACGACATTTACCCATCTCCTCAGATTTGTCCTTGATTTCTTTATCGTCATAAGCATTCCTTGAGTTAAATGCTTTCCAACACAAGAATATTTTCTACTCTACATGGTTTGAGGTGTAAGACATTTTTTTGCAAATTGACTCAAATCCTCGAACCTAGTTCTGCTGCGACTAGGGTTGGGAGCTCTATTCAAAATACATATTTAACGATTGTCACTACTTACGCCAGTAAGAAATATATATATATATAACCACTCAATGTCCTGAATTACACATTTTATAAGAAATGTTGAAGTTTGATTTTCTCAAACTAAGAAGTATGTAGAGCTGGACCAGATACGACCTCTTGAGTTGCGCTCTTTCATTCTACTGCCAAAATGGCGTCGTTGTTCCACTTTCCCCGGGGTAAATCTGAGCTATCCGATTGGTCAGGGGAAATCACCCAATTATTAGAAATGGCGTGTAGAAGCGACTCTACCCTAAATATGTGACACTATTTATTATTTTCTGTTTCTCATAAAATATAAAATTATGGGGTGGTCTGTGCTTCCTCTGTCTTGTAAGAATATAGTCTGTTTCCAAAGGAACAACTATGTACACGGCCACACCTGCAATGGGCAGAGCAACATGTCAGATGGACTAGACTGCAGTGGAATGCTGTCCTATTCACAGCAGATTCAACATATCCTTTGCTGATGGACGTATGCGGATTTGGCGACGGTGTGGACAGCGCTTTGCAGATTGCTGTGTTCGTCAGCACAACCGATTTGGAGGTGGCAGTATTCACATTTGGGGAGGATTCAGTTTTCACCATCGCTTGCCTCTTCACGTCTTCCGTGGAAATGTTAATGCTGTGACATATCGAGATGAGGTTCTGGATGCATTGGTTGCTCCTGCGTTCACAAATTATCCAGACTTGCAGCTTCTCCAGCAGGATAACACACATGCGCACACCGCAGGCATTATGCAGCAATATCTACAGCAGCAGAACATTGTGACGATTGATTGGCCTGCCCTATCACCAGACATGTCCCCTATAGAACATCTGTGGGACGAGCTTGGACACAGAGTCTACAGGCAAGGTTCTCCAGCTAATCTGCAACAGCTCGAAACTACTCTTACACGTGAATGGGACTTGATTCCCTGGAATTTCCTTCAGAGACTTGTGCGTTCCATGCGGAGCCGCTGCCAAGCTTGTTTGCAAGCACACGGTGGACATACCAGATAATGAGGATAGTGTGAATGAATTTTTTTATTGGTTGCATTTTTGGTTTTCTCCCTTGCCTGCACAGAATGCAATGAATTTCATAACAATCAAATGTACAAATTAATGACCAGCATGGATTTATAGGAAAATGAATAAAGATTCCAAATATGTAAACTTGTAAACACTTATATTTACATTTCACACTCTGTTCCTGGATTATACAGGTGGTGCGTTTTTAATGTGCTTCAGTATATTACTTGAACAACAGGTAGTGGTACTCCTGCTGGTTGTGCACTGATTACAGATTGAGTTTTTCGTTGTATTGGTGAAAGGACAGTGGCTTACAGGCAACAAGCGACATATATTATATGAGGTGTCGGGCGCAAGTAGATTTCAGTTGCTAGCACGCAGTGGCTTCGAGCCTCGTTGGCTTTGCGCAGGTGGGTCTGTCTGTCCCTAGTCGTGGTGTGCTGTGGCACAATAATTTGTTTTCAACATAAGGGTTACTTTCACAAATGCCCCCGGCTGGCAGAATTATGGATTTTAAAGCTGCAACCAAGGTGGAGTGGGTTCATTTTCTACATAAGCCAACAGGAGGCGGAGACACTTGGGAGTCATGACCCAGGTGGGCCCGCCCCCCTTAGAGTGTAAAGGAGAATAAAGGGCCGAAACACTTGGTCGACGAGGGGACCTCATCTGATGATCAGATTGCCTTCTGTTGTATCACTCTGTGTAGAGTTTCCTATCATCAAGATACAATTTTGTCAAAGGCAGTGAAGCAATTTTAGATAGGGTTATCATTAGACAATTACAGCCAAACACATACAAGCACATGCACCAACAACAGACAGGAAGAGTTTTATACCAGCATGATAGAATTTTAAACTGCATTTTGATCTAGAAGCTTAATTAGGGTTAGGGTAGCACTGATCATTGTTACTTTAATTGTAGGTTGTGGTGCTCATGCTGAGGAAGTGATGGCCTCCATTCCTCCAGAGATGAGATGCACATGTCCATGAAATTGATAATGAAATGTCCGTGGTAATTTTTACGCCCTCTGTATACAAATTCACTTTGCCTGTGGCGTCTTTTCTGCTGCTTTATGTAAGATAATCATCTCTTTCCGTTTTAACAGCTTTCTTATACTTTATTACAATAAACATTTCAGGTTACCTTAGATAATTTTAGAAATTCTATCTAGACAGTGGGGAAATATTTAATGACATAGTTTCATGCATTGTGATGTGCTTTACTTTTCATGACCATATTAATTCTATCTTTGTGATTCTTTAGCCAAGTGATCATTTCAGACTGTAAATTTGTGATTCTGTATCTGCAACATGGCATCATTCTGGAATACATCTGTTGTTAGAGTGCTGAAAACCTTAATTTCTTCTTTAATTAGCACTTAGATAAATGAAATGCAGATAGTTCGATAGTCTTGTTAAGATGAAGGACAAGGAACTGGATACTTATGTTTCCTGTGAACCGTTAATTTCTAAAAGTGATTCAATACGGTACCGTTTTATTTGTTTAAGACCCCACCCCGCGGCATCTGGCTTTTGATTTTCGCTGCTGGCCTTTATTAAAAATGCATCTCTCGGTCTGTAGCGGCCAGCCACATGTGGTAATCTTGCATAACTGCACGTGGCATTTGTCGTAACAGTGCTTTGACCACTTGCCGAGCAATAGGTTCTTGACGGCACGAACCGCGTCTTACTAAAGTTGGTAGCTTGAATGGCGCGAGGCAGCCCTTTGATAGCCGGGTAACCGCTTTTCATCTCCGATCAGGGGAGAGAAACTCACGTTCATTCTGAGACTTTTGTAGTGGCCCTTGAGGGCGGTAGTCTTCTAACGTTAGTAGCGGAAGATATTATGTCTTATCCAGGGCACTTCTCGCGTCTGTTGTCTTCAGATGTAGACTCTAGAATAATGTTATGTTACTCATGATTACGCTATCAGCGAACACCTGCATAAACAAGCTATTGCAGGTGGCTTGGGTCAGTATCTCTTTTTACACTATAAATCTAGATAGTTTTACTCAGTCAAGCACTCTCGTGAATTTTACTTGCCCGCTGATGATCCAAATGAGACAGATACGACTGGGCAAAATTCTTGGCATCGCGGGGTATGTTGACATTTTGTAATTTAATACATGTTTAGTTTAATATAACTGATAGCAGTGTGGCTTGAATTATTTTTCAGTAACTTCTCCTAAGTAAACTTGGTTCAGTGATAAGGTAGCGCCGTCTTTGGCCTAAGCTAACAGATACTTAATCGGTGAAGTACTCCATAGTTTGTTCAGTGCTTACAATGAGTTAAATGGTAGGCCTAGGCTGACCTTAACGTTGGGGGAACTTCAGTGAGTAAATTATTCGCATAAACCTGAATAGTGATGTGCATTCACTATTACGACTGAATCTTTAGGAGGTAGCTATTCTTTAATTTGGGAGAGAAACTTCTTGTGGTTGGATGTGCAATTATGATATGCCTATTGTGTAGTTAGACACCAGCCAGTAAAAGAATTCTGTCCCTGTTAAAGTCACAATGTATTATAATAGCATTATAACATTGCATTTTTTTTGGTGTATTCTATTTTTGGGAAGTAATTACTTTTCCTTCTGTGTATTGACCCCAACGGGGCGCATACAATTGTTATTGTGTAATGTATTTAATGCTAGAATTTTATGTAATGTCAAGTAATGATATATTTTTAATAGTACATCTCTTAATGGGAAACTACTCGGTTGACAATCCTTTATGCTGAGTCGGAAGAGGACTTAGAAGATTGTTTTTCTGTCAGCACACATGCTGATATGCAACGGGCTGATCACCCGTTTGCAAGTCACGTTGATTACGGAAACAACAGCAAATGGGCTGATTTGTCGTTGCCCTAAAGACGCCACTAGGCGTGATGGGAAACAACGGCAGAGAAAACCTGTCTGCTGTTGCCCTAAGACGCCACTAGGCGTAATGGCCACTGACTGCTTTGACGGTTTGTGGCTAAGGACGGAAGAAGACACATGCTGAGATGTACATGTATGTATAAGCTATATTAGCCTATGTGACCGCCGGCTGAAAAATTGAAAGGATGAAATTAACAGGAGGACAGTGCATGTGGATAAAGACAGCACCGAGATTTACCTAGCAATAATATAATACCCTAACGGGGCATAACCGTTTATTGTAACTTTGTTATGATTTTATTTGTTTGCTTGCGGTAAAGGTTGTTTGTTTTGGTCTCAGTTCCAGGGTACTCCACTGCTACTGCAGGATTCCAGTCAGGCGAAGAATGTAACATTCTCCTCGATCTTACGGTTCCTGAAAGGAATTAGCACCACGAGTTGTCATCCATACCTGAAGTACAACCCTTTTCAGCGCCTATCTCTCTAATGGGAATTAAGCTCACGCAGTGTACAACCAGCAACAGCAAACCTGAAATCGTATTGTGCAGTAGTGGTTTACTACTTGCCTAATTAATACTAGTCAAAGCTTTAGTGGTATCCAATACCTCATCTTACTCATCGTCGCCAGCTGAATTGAAATTATCATACTGCGTCCTTACACTGAGGCGCAGTCCCCAACCTCCAGGTCTCAACTCTGACCCAACTGGATCTACTCACAGAGTTTCATCTACAAGGCACGCTTATTATATTTTACCGCGCCGGATAAGAGCTCAAGAAACGGGCGGTCGTCCTCATTTGACTTCTTTGTTTGTTAGGTTTACTGGTCAGTGCGGACTCTGCATGTTAGTAGGAGGCAGAATATAGCCAGAGTTAATATACAGCCTAGCTTGGTTGTTTTTGTGTGTGTGTGAACACGGCGCATGGATAGCGTCCCCAGTGGTGAAGTCGGCGAATGGATAGCGTCTCCAGTGGATTTAACAAAAAAATCAAGACACTGACTGTGGTAATTCTCACACGCGGCCGAAGGACTAACTCTCTGTTCATTTATTTTGTCGGTTTTTCTACAGGAGGGTTTGGGAAAATATCCCTTTTGATGTATGAATTGATATATTTGTTAACTTCCTTATTTGATCAATTATTTTGCTGGGACCAGAAGACGCAGCAATAGAGACCGCAGTCAGCGACTCATAGCTTGACTGCCTGCGTCAGGACCAGCGAACCAGAGCTGGTCAAGACCGTGCTCTACCTCCACGTGGAGGTCCTGGAAACAGTCTGCAGCAGTGCAGGCTGGCTGAGCGAGCACGGATCGCAATGGGAAGGCAAACCCGGTCCTAAAAAATGCCGTGCAGAAGTCGGATGTGTCGACCGAAAGGTGCAGATATCACAGCTACGTTGTAAACAGACACAACGCAACCACCGTCTTTTTCAGGGCGAACGAGGAAGAAGAATTATTTTGCTGAGATTTTTATGCTTCTTCTAATCTATACAAGCAAAAGAGAACTTAATAAATTTGAACCTTTTTGTTATTGCGCTGTTCACGACCTTCATCCATACTTAATATTTCAGCTCTTACTATTGTTTCTATCTGACGGCGAGAAAGGAGAGAGAGAAGGTGTTACTTAGAGATATAAGTGTGTTGTGGGCCTGGAAAGAGAGATAGCTTTAATAAATCCTCTTCCAGGTTTGTCTCAAGTTCACCCTACTTTTACACATTATCTCTGTTTTGTCTATAATTCTGCCAGTTCACTATCATTGTCGATTTCACTCAAATTGTCTGACTCGACAAATAATTCTAAAACCAACACAACCACGACATGACCCAAAGGTCTTCATCAGGAACAAACAGAAAAAGAAAGTGAGGACTAATCTAAAGGCATAAAAAAAGTGAATGGTTAAGACAGCTGTAACCATTGCAGTAAGTCCTCATTTTAAACCCTGTGTATGAAAACGAAAAATATGATTTTGTGTTTCATTAGCGATTCATACCCTTTTGTAAATTTTTCGACATTTAGATTAGCTGTCATTTTCTGTACTGTTTTTGTGCATTCATTTCTTGACAGAAATTTTGTTTCATAACAGAGGCTGTTCTTTATCCTTGATCTTAGAAAGATCCATTTTGCCTCATTGTTTTATTTATAGTCTTAGTGCAGTCCTAATTTTTTTTTTTTTTATAAGTAGCAATGTGATTGTTAGTATTATTTTAAATGTGTTTACATTAATACATAATATTAATTGGCAGTGAAGACATGTTGTGTTATGATCCTTATCTATTTATATACAACTTTGTAGTATGCTTTCCCTGAGCATTTTAGGTCAGCTCTGCCCATAGGGAATCATTGCTTAAAAATAGGAGATGTAAATTTAGTTGTGCTAATTGTAAACGTGTCTACATTTCTTCACTAGCCTGTAGTTTTAATAACAACACATGCAAGATGATCCTGAAATCAACTGAGGTCGTTTCCCCACCTTCTTTATTTTTCTCCTACCTCATCTTTGGGCGTATTTCATTATTCGCAAAGAAAAAAGGGCAGATTTGGCATTAAATAATGACAATGGAACTTTGAAAGTGTATAAATGAAGAATACTCAGACAAGCCTGAGAAAGAACACAAATGATGTAATAAATCACAGTAGGAAAACCACCATTCATTTTTGAGCACTTGATTGACAAGAAAAATACTTAAGCGGGTCAGATATTAAAACACACAGCTACCAACTAATAACCGTTAAAGAAAGCACAAGAGGCAGATGAAAACATAATGGACTTTGTGATCTTTACACATCAGCTGTACAGTCCATCTACATCCACCTTTTCACTCTCTATGGAGCATGTAGCCACCACTGCAGCTGGTCCTCATTCATATATTCGCAAAGCATTCATATGCTTTGCTGTAGTGTTTTCTGAAGCAATTTGTTTTACATAAGAGGTTGCCATGCATGTGTACCATCTCATATTAGTCAAAGTAGTCCTATTTTTTCAGTCTCATCAGAGACTCTAGGCTATGGCATAAAATTGTGATGAATATCTTTACTAATTACAGTGGTTCTATATGTTGTGGTAATGGAGTTTAACTACTCTAGTCAGACATGGAAGTGGACAAAGTGGGTTGATTAACCAGCAGACTTCGTGGGGACAGACCAAAACCTGCACCGGCAACAACATGTATTTCAAATCATGTAATTGTATCAGGAAAATTATGTTGTTTAAAAAAAAAAAAAAACCGCATTAAACTGCTAGTTGCTTCCTGTATTTTTAATTAATTAAAAAACGAAGTCAAATATTTGCCATTGCTAAATTCTATAATTATATTCGTAATTCCGAAGTTTATTCCTTAGTTTGCATTTTATCAAAGAAAGATATATTTGGCATGAATTGGGCAACAACTATTTCTGGTCTCATACTTTTGTTGCAAAAAATCTCAAAACGTTTTTCAAATGAAATTGTTTTATAGTCAAATATTTTCCAACTTTTTCAAATATAAATTTTTCATCAAATTTGTAATTGTTTAACCAAAAAACATGCACGGAGGCATATCTAGAGTCATCCTTTTTGTGACCACAATGCTACAATAAAGTGAACCTCTGTGAGGATAATTACACCCTCATTGACTCTTGAAATCATCCACACACTTCCAGGAATTCCCCCTGTGGTGAAACCTGTTGAGAACCCAGCATTGCACACTAAGCTTGGAGAAGTCACTAGAGCCCCAGACATAATTCTTTGGCTTTGACCTGTTTTGACTGCATGCAGGAGGATCTCACTATAGACCCAATGGTGGGCAGGGGGAGCTGAGAAGTGGCTCTGTGCAGGAAGTGACAATTCCTTGGGACAGCCCAGAACCAGAGATACAGTATTTTAGCTCTGCATAGTTGGAGAGCCCCCTTGGATGGCGGGGAATGCACATAGGCCACGCACTTCTTACTCCTAGCTTGGGATCAGATGTGACGATCCTTTAAATGCAAGCCAAGCTGGAGAAACTGGAGCTCATGACTTCAACTCAGCACATTTCAGAATGGCAGAAAAGACACAGGAAAAGCCTAGATCTACAGTGTAGATAATACCAAGGAGTCTTCAACTTGGTATTGGCTGCAAAAGAACAAGAAGCTCAGAAGCCCTAGTTAAACAACAACAAATCCAAAGAAAACATTACCATAGAAACTTTGACTGCTTCGAGTTGATGAACATTAGATGATACATTAAAATCCAGGTTTTTCTTACACTGAATGTAAATGCTTGGATAAATAACGCCAAATTTGCCTTCAACCAGTATGGAACTCTGCAGCTATTTCCCTAGAAAATTTATCTGTTCAATACAGAAGTAAAATCTGCCACATTCTGTGGCACAGAAACTTGGCATGTCATCAAGAATATAATATACAAACACCAGACATTCAGCAACAGAAGCATCCTCGATTTCAAATGGTCAGATATAGTAAATCCATAGAACTGTGGAACAGGACTTGACAACAAGCAGCCAGCAATACAGCTGGACATTAAAGATAGAAAATGGAGATGGATAAGATACACCCTTCAGAAAGAACCAATGATAACAATAAATATTTCACCTGTTTGTGGTTGTTCGTCCATCACGGGTGATGAAGACCACTCTGTTCATCCAATTATTTAAGAATATGTTAGGTTAGTCTATGGGTACGAAGGTGACTGAAGAGCCCGATGCGGGCCTGGAAAGATCTTGGACAGTGTGGGCAGGGAATGTTTGCTTCATGTGAAGGTTTTATTTCACGGTCCTTTCTAGCTTGTCTCCGCTGTTCCGCTGCTGCTCTTCTGGATGATTCGCATGCTGCTGCACCTTTACGAAGAGATGTGCGCCAAGCAGTTCGGTCTTGCGCAGCAGCTTCCCACGTGTCTGGGTTTATGTCAAAGGTTTTCAATGACGTCTTTAACGTGTCTTTGAAGCGCTTCTTTTGGCCACCATGGGAGCGTTTACCCTTCTGCATCTCACCATAAAAGAGTATCTTTGGCAGTCGATGGTCTGGCATGCGGACTACATGACCTGCCCAGCGAATTTGTGACTGCATCAGAATAGTATCAATACTAGGAATACCAGCTCTGTCAAGAACGGCAGTATCCGGGATCTTGTCTTGCCATTTGATGTTCATTATCTTCCTGAGACAGACTGTATGGAAGTGGTTTAGCTTCTTTACGTGGCGCCTGTATACAGTCCATGTTTCACATGCATATAGCAGCACTGGAAGCACCGCAGCTCTGTACACCTTCAGCTTTGTCTGTAGACTAATGCCACTTCGATGCCAAACGTTGGTGTATAATCTGCCAAATGTGCTGCTGGCTTTGGAGATCCTGGTGTTCACCTCATCATCAATGACAATGTTCTGGGATAGTGTGCTACCAAGGTATGTGAATCTGTTCACAACATTCAGTTTCTCACCATTAACCTTGATGACTGGCTCAGTGTAAACTGTGCCAGGAGCTGGTTGGTACATGATTTCTGTTTTCTTCGTGTTGATGGTAAACCCAAAGTTGGCGCAGGCTTCGGAGAATCTATCCACACTATGCTGCAGATCAGCCTCTGAGCCAGCATTGAGGGCACAATCATCAGCAAACAGAAGATCTCTGATGGTGTGTGATTTGACCTTGGTTTTTGCTTGAAGCCTCCTAAGGTTAAACAATTTTCCATCAATACGATAACTAATGTCGATTCCTGTGTCCCTGTCTCTAAAAGCATCAGTCAGCATAGCAGAAAACATGATACTGAACAGAGTCGGTGCAAGTACGCACCCTTGTTTAACTCCATTTGAGACGGGGAAAGGCTCTGATAGCTCACCATTTTCCTGAACTCTAGCCTGCATTCCATCATGCAGTTGCTGCACTATTGTGATAAATTTCTTTGGGCAGCCGTATTTTGCCATGATCTTCCATAGACCCTCTCTACTGACCGTGTCGAACGCCTTTGTCAAGTCGATGAAAGCTGTGTACAGGTCACAGTGCTGTTCTTGGCATTTTTCTTGTAGCTGTCTTGCAGCGAACACCATATCTGTGGTTCCACGTTCTTTCCGGAATCCACACTGACTTTCAGGTAAAAGACCTTTGTCAAGATGAGCCGTAAGGCGATTCAAAAGGATTCTGGCGAATATCTTCCCAGCGATTGATAAAAGAGAGATGCCTCGATGATTGTTGCAGTCTTGGCGATTACCTTTACGTTTATATAGATGTATAATTGAGGCATCTTTGAGATTGTGTGGGATGGTTTCACTCTGCCACATTTGCTGGAAGATCATATGAAGTTTCTCTATCAGAACTGCACCGCCATCTTTATAAACCTCAACAGGAATTGAATCGGAGCCAGGGGCCTTTCCACTAGACAGTTGACGAATCGCTTTTTTAGTTTCCTCCAGAGTTGGTACATCATCTAATGCTTCATTTATAGGAATTTGGGGCAGGCGGATGATGGCTTCGTCGTTAATAGATGATGGCTGGTTCAAGATATTATTAAAATGTTCAGCCCAGCGTTGGAGCATTTTTTCCTTGTCTGTAATTAGTGTTTTTCCATCTGCATTAAGGAGGGGAAATGATCCTGATGATGTTGGACCATAGACCGCTTTGAGTGCAAGGTAAAAGTTTTTCAAGTCATGGCTGTCAGCAAAGCCTTGGAGCTCATCTGCTTTATTACTCAGCCATGAATCCCGCATCTGGCGTAGTTTATGTTGGACGATTCTACGCATGTTTGTAAGTGGCTGACGAAGGGTGAAACCCGAAACGTCCCGTGTTTCCTGTGTACCGTTAACGTGTAAAACTGATTTCATACCATTTTATTTTTTTTACTTTATATAAAGAACCAACGAGTATAACAAGACATGCTCTTGACTAGAGTCCAGAAGAGAAGAGTGGGGAGGCCAAAGAGAACAGCATAAAATGCTAAGTTAGCTGGGATATTATGGGGTGGGGGAAAATTGAGGGATCAAAACAGAAATCTGTGGTAAGTTATAGCCCTATGCTCTACACACAGTACAAAGAACTGGCTATGAATAATTGTTAAATATTCCTTCATGTGTGGTGGTAGCAATGTCTCTGTTTGACAGT
The DNA here is from genome assembly GCA_024509875.1 of Oreohelix idahoensis. Classification (NCBI taxonomy): domain Eukaryota; kingdom Metazoa; phylum Mollusca; class Gastropoda; order Stylommatophora; family Oreohelicidae; genus Oreohelix; species Oreohelix idahoensis. The sequence continues at coordinate 205,783 of JAMPIV010016210.1, read as the reverse complement.
GAAGATGCCAACATGAGGTAGAAATGTTGCTGCTGTAGACCACATGCGAAGCCAGAAATATACTAAATAGTGACAGTAGGGAAAATTAACCAAACAAAGTGTGGCCTGCATTTACTTATTTGCAGAAATGTTGACATGTTTATGTCTTATAAAAGGATTGAAAAAGTATGACAAGATTAGCAATGTGGAACTGATGACAACCACCAGACAGGTGCCAATGGAACAGAAGATGATTAGATGCTAGTGGTGGATACTACAAACACTGAGGAAACCTGTTGATAGCTCTACACTGCAGTCCTTGTTCTGGAATCCCCAGGGTAAGAGGGGTAGAGGGAGACAGAAAAACATATGGAGAAGAGAAGTCCAGAAATGAGAAAACAGAAAAAAAAAAACAAGACATGGAAAGACCTATATCTGTCCGGCACGGGCCAGTCTATGGGCCAGTCTAGACTGGCGCAAGTTTGCTGAGGGTGTACACTACTTGGCAAGCTGAAGGACGATGACTTAGAAAAGCAGATATACAGCTCAAGTGGCTAAATAATAGCACAAACATAATATGTATAACGTCAGTAAGGCTAATCCTCACAAAACAAACATGACCATCCATTAAAGGTGATGAAAACAACTTTGCCTTGCACTCAATGCTAGATATAGTTATGTACTGGCAAGGATGCTGCCTCCTGGAAAGACTACCTACTTGAGCAAAGAATATGGTATGTCATTAATAAATTATGAAGACTGCCCGCTTAAAACTAATTTGTCAATTGCTGTGTTACATTAGGGATTAGAAGTTGTGGGGTAAAATGGCTACCTCCCCAGTAGGCACAGAACATGATGATGAAGAATGTGAACTTGGTATGATTTATTGTCAAATTTCTACCTGTTATAATGGAAATAAACATTGTTTGTAGTCCGTGGACTGTTAATTGATGTAAGTGAGCTTGTTCAGAAAGGGGGGAAAAAAAGGTATATTTTGACTCATTAGATGTAGCAAGAGTATATGGATGAAGTGAGAGCCTTAGGTTTGAAAGGATAATAATTTCTTGATATATTCTTCCCATCTGCCAGTGATCTTGCTCTCATCAGATGTAAACTTTCTAAATTTGTTGTTTACAGTTTGTACTGGGTGAAAAAAGTGTTCTCACGGTCATAATAGTTTTATGAAGTTCTTGAGGGGATTCTCGGATTATATAGAGGCTCTTCCCTTACTTAATCCAAAAATTTACTTTGGCCAGCTGCCCTATTCTGCAGAAATGTGAAGACATGAACAAGTAATCCAAACCACGTTATTCTGAAAATTCAACTCGGCCACCCAAGAAAGGTCTTATATTAAGGACTACATAGAAATTGCACAGCTGGCTGCAGAAATAAACTGTAAAATTAACATCCTAGACTGGGAAACAAGGTGCAAGGGAACAAAAAGGAAGATACTGAACACTAGAGAAATGGTCCTATCCTCAGGACAGGAGGAAGCAAGCACACACCACAGCAAAGGTTAGTCTCTCTGTCAAAGGAAACTCAGAAGGCAAATCACAGAATGAAAGAAGAATTTTCCACTACACTTCAAAATATCACAGACAAATAAAGAGTTTAGAATCTTCAGGGTGACTGAAATGCAAAGACAGGAACACAGACTTGTGCCTCTAAAGACATCATGGGAAAACACAGACGAGACAATGAACAAAAATGAAGAAATATTCATTAACATTTGTGCTTCAGATCACCTTGTAAGAGGAAACTCGATTCCGCATGAAAGAATACATAAAGCAACTTTGATATCACCAGACCATAGGACAGAAAATAAGACTCATATTTGCATTTTTAAAAATTTGGTAAAAAATATTTACAAGTGCAGATGTGGAATGAGATCATAACTTTCCGTTAGCCTAAATAAAGATGAAAAATGTAGAAGATATAAAACAAATATCTAGAGACAGAAACCAAATACAAATTTAGTTATAATAAAAAGTGCCTCAACAACTAGAAGATAAAGCAAATATAAATGACCACTGGCAAAGGATACAAACTATACGGAACGAGACGTAGGGAAGATCTAGAAAAAACGAGAATCACAACATGAAACATGGATGACAACATAAACATTCAGTGAGAATAAGGAAAGATAATCTCAAAATCAAGTCATTTAAAAAAGCTGTTTTTGTGGCTAAAATTTTTTCCTATAGTATTGGGTAGTTGGTTCCATGCCCAAGTTGCTTCTTGTGACATGCATGGCAGGCTACAGCGTTACTATTCTTTGCTCCCTTTTCAGGCCCAGGTAACACATGGGTTGCTTTTAATAAGTGGGATATGACATGTATTTATGAACAAAATAAAAGCTCAAGAAATAAAAGAAAGTTGTGTTTTTATTATTTTTTTTTGGTCACTGCCTGACATACTCACCCCCAAATATTTTCATAAAACTGAAAGAGGTATAAATAATGGAAGATCACACACTCTTTACCTGGTAGCCATACGAAGCATGGACAACAACATAAACCATCAATAAGATCAAGGAAAGATGACAGATGTAATAATAAAAAAATCAAGTCATTTTAATAATGTGATATGAATAACATAAAAGCTTAAAATGTACAAAAAAGAGGAAGGTCTATAAAAGTCTCAGTACTGATCTAGTAGCCATTGCTCTACTCCTATTTTTCCAAATGTATGGCATATCTGTACTGGAGCATTAATCTGACTGTTTCACTTATTGATCCTCAGGTCTTTTAAGCTTTCTTTTTGGTATGGCCTTGAAAGCTTCTAGCCAGGATTTCTTATTTTTTAAGGCCATCAGGATTTTGATCATCTGATCCAAAGTAAGGTTCTTGCTCCCAATGTTCCAACTGTTTCAAAAAATAAGGGGAGGAAAAAAAATGCATCAGTAAGTGTTCTATCATCAGCAAGTGTCAAACACAATTTTTTTCAAGAACAATCATCATATTCCATCACAGTTAAACAATGATAACATCACATGATGTTAAGCATCAAACACAACTGTCCTGCGTCGAATGTGGATTACCTACTTTACATTTTCGGTCGACTTTTGCAGTGAAGTGTTGTAGACAGCTGAAGTTTTTATTCTTAAGCCAAGTGTGTAACACTGGCAGGTGTAAGTCCATGGTGCTATCTTCTTCATCATACACTCTCAGACGTCAACTTGATTGTGTTCAAAGAAAGCAGTGGTCAGCTTGAGGTTATTTTCTATCTCCATAGAGCTTATCCAGGAATGGTACCACATGTATTTTCTCTGTTCCTCATATGTTGGGCATCTTTGAAGCAAATGTTCAGCAGCCATTTTATCAGTGCCACAGTTACACTCATCGGTAGTTCATATCTTTAGCTTATTGAATAGATGGTATTCCAATCTGTTGTGGCCAGTGCGGAGTCTGAAGATTACCACTTTCTCCTCTGTTGAGCTGGTAATATGCACCATGGTGATATAGGATTTTTTGTAATATTATCTGTTCCTACAATTTTTCTGATGTTATCTTTCCCATTCTGTTTCACCTGGTAATATTAATGGCTCTTCTTAAGCATTTCACCTCACACAATGTGATTTCTCCCCTCTTGTGTTCCGTTCAAGGACCATGTTTGACACTAATAGCAAAGTGTTGGTAAGAATATGTTATTTAACAAGTTTGTTTAGTTTCCATACTGATATTCGAGTGGTGGTGTCGGTAAGTTACTGCACTGGCTTTCTGACATCTGGTTTCAATTTCTCTGTCTGTCTTTCACTTTCTGTGAAAATGCTTCCTAGATGTTTAAACTCTAGAACCTGTTTGGGATGTGGATTATTTATCCTAAAATTAGAGGGATTCTGATGTCAATTAGACGAGCACTATGATAATGATACCATGTTAAGACACTTTCAAGGCTTATACACCCCCACCCCTAACTTTCTTATACCAGCAGAATAGTAAGAATTGGCCCCACAGCCAGTGAAAGAATGCTTTGATATCGCTGCCTTCTAAGGTGCAACATAATCACTCCAAACAAGTGAAAATCAATTAGGGCTAAATTAGGATCTATAATGTTCTACTGCATAATATATGGGCAACTGCTACACATCCAGATGATTTACTTTGACAAGTCTCTTCCTGTCATTTATTTAAAATCACTTAGTAAACATAAAAATATTAGGCTCTCCCACCTCACAAATGAATGTCATAGTGGTTTAAAGTGCTGGCCTCTTGTGGTAAAGGTACCATGTTTGAAACATGGCGGTTTCATGCTCAAGTCTACCCAGATGTATATGGGAACCTGACTGTTATTGAGGTATGGAAGGCAAAGGCAGTGAGGAAGGAAGCTGGTTCTAGTATAGTGAAGTCTCTAACACCACACTCCTACAGCAGTACCTGCTATGGGACTACCCTTACCGTAACCCACAAATAAATTATAAACGCGGTAACACATACTGCTATTCACCTGTTTCCCAAAACCAGCTCTTCAGTGCGGTGAGAATTCATATCTCATGTGGTTATAAAATAAACATGGGCATGCTAAAGATTTGAGGCATTTTCTTGGCCTTCAAAAAAACTTACTTCTGTATCGGGTACAACCAGACTTTGACAGGGTTTCTTCTCCACATTGTAAAATTAACCCTTTACTGTCCTGTCTAATTTACTACTGGTATATTTTTATCGTAACGTGACAGGGAGCAACTCCATTTTCTAACATTGGGACCATCTTACAAATAAAATTCATTAAAAAAAAAAAAAAAAAAAAAACTGAGCTAAAATTAAGTTTATTGGTTATAAATACACAGAACTGAATCATTTATCCTCTGCAGTATTCTTAATGTCGGCGTCTGTGGCATAATGGATATGAACGCAGTTTCATAATCCAGATATACCAGGTTCGAAACCTGCTGCAGGCGGTTTGGTAGCAAATCGCTTTGTGTGGATTTTTAACAATGGTATAAGCGCCGTACCGTTCAGAAAGCAATGGCAAACTACTGAATGAAAAAAATTGCCTAGAAAAATCACAAACAGCCAATAAAAGCTGGGGTTGATTGCCACGTCCTGTAAAGGATAAGCAACTAACTTTAGTATTCTTAATAACTATATATAGTTAGCAGGGATGGACTCTTCAAAATCCTCCTCAAAATAGGCTGCCCCACTAAATTGCTGGAAATGATAAAGTCATTCCATGAAGACATGAAGGGAACAGGCCAATATGCTGGAAGCACATCACAGCCCCTTTGACATATGCAGTGGCGTTAAATAAGGCTCTGACCCTTGGGATCTTCTTTGCCTTGCTCTTGAAACATGCATTCAGAGATGCTACTGAAGAAATATGCCTTCACTAGGTCAGACGGCCGACTGTTTAACTGCCCAAGGCTGAAGGCAAAAACAAAAATCAGACGGGTCACTATAAGAGACTTGTTTTTCGCTGAAGATATTGCTGTCGTCACTCAAAGCCAACAGGAGCTTCAGAGCTTGATGAATCGATTCACCCAAGCATGCTCAGACTTTGGCCTCACAATAAGTTTGAAGAAAACAAATGTGCTGGATCAGGATGTGGATGTTGCACCAGTTATCACTATCGACAACTATGAATTGGCAGTGGTGCAGCACTTCACATACCTGGGGTCTACCATCAACGACAAACTCTCTGGACATAGAAATTGACAGCTGAAATTTGCAAAGCTGCAGCCATCTTTGCCCACCTCACAATGTGTGTTTGGGGAAACTCCAAACTTGCAACGAAGACCAAAGCTGCAGTACATAACGCTTGCGTCACTAGCACACTCCTATATGGCAGCAAGACATGGAAAACCTATGCAAAGCATGAAAGGTTCAATATCATCCATCAACAGTGTTTATCATGGAAGGACAAATGTCAAGGTGTCACGTGCTGGCCTTCAAAGCATGTATACAATGCTTAGCGAGACTATGCTGGCTTGGCCATGTCCACCGCATGGGAAGATGGTCACATCCCAAACTGTCTTCTACTGGCAACTGGTAGATGGCAAAAGAAGAGCTGGGTGACCGTATCTGAGGTTCAAAGATGTGTGCAAGAGAGACATGAGGGCACTAGACATAAATCCAGCAACCTGGAAGGATGAAGCTACTCATCGCACCAAGTGGAGATGTTCCTTACGGCACCACCTCAGATTGGGCGAAAAGATGCTCTCACGGTAAGCAGTATAGAGGAGAAAACATCGAAAGGAACACCAGGAAAAGAAGCAGCTGAGGGCTGTCACCCCAAAGACGCATTCCGATAGTCAGTTATAACTGAAAGGGCTATTATATATATATAAATATATATATAAATTAGTATTATGCAATGATAATTTCAGTAATGTGGGAAAAAAATACATTTAAACATTTGTTGTGCTAACTCATTACCACAAAATATATAATCATGCATTTTTATTACTAATGAAACAGAACTATTTATGAAGTGATGAACAGCCCAGCTCACTGCAAAGAATTCTGCACATTGGGCAGCCTTAAACTGTCTGCAGAATGTCCAGAAGATGTTTCTGATGTGTTCTTTAAGAAAACAACAGATTTTTATCGCCAAAATTCTTGTTTACTGGTGCTTTTTCCTTGTTTGTATCGAGCGCATGTGGTAAAATTCTTCACCCTTGAATAAACTTTAAGTAATATTGAGGCAGCATATAGATCTAGTGTTTAGGTCCAGGGTTTCCTACAAAGTCACTAATTTCAATTGAAGTGAGCTTTAAGAAAACAACAGATTTTTATCGCCAAAATTCTTGTTTACTGGTGCTTTTTCCTTGTTTGTATCGAGCGCATGTGGTAAAATTCTTCACCCTTGAATAAACTTTAAGTAATATTGAGGCAGCATATAGATCTAGTGTTTAGGTCCAGGGTTTCCTACAAAGTCACTAATTTCAATTGAAGTGAGCTTTATTGACAAGTCTCTTTCATTCGATCTGTCGTCAGTTTCATTACTTCTTTCACTAGATTCTGTCATCAGCATCAGTCAGAATCTAAATCAGATTTGTATTCAATATCCACATCTGATTCTGCGGCATCGTCATAATAAAATACAAAGTCGTCTCTCAGCGTCCAAAACAAATATTCCACCCACAGAAAGCCAAGGATTTAAAAAATCATGAAAAATTGAAATATCCCACCCGGAAAGCCAAGGCTTCAAAATATCATGAAATATCTAATTATTGATCGATTCAGAAAAAAACTTGAGAAAATGGAAGCTTTAGATGTAATCTATTTACAGCCCAGGTCTCGCTAAGTACCCAGATGTCATTGCTCTATGGGAACAACCGACATCGTTTACAAGGTGTTTTCAGGCCCTCTGGACTGGACCTTACTCTGCGCACAGTCGATTTTAGAGATTTAATCAACAAAGGGTTAAACATGTCAGTTTCACTTTCTCTTTGACTAGAAATGTGACAACACATGCTGTCCTACAACTGAGGAGATATAACCAATTAATTTATTCATTACCACTTAGCTCCTCAGGAGCACAGACCAGATTTGTGCCAGGCCCTCCTGTTTTGTGCCATCCACTCAAGGTTTTACCATGTCACCTTTATCACTTTAATTTATGTCTCCAGTTCTCTTCTCCTTTGGTTTTTGGTCTCTCTCTACCTCGTTTACTCTGATGATTCCTGAACAAGGAAATGTATCATCTCTGTTAAAGTCTGCTTGTGTCAGTTCTGGGCCATGACTCGATTGTAAAATGGGAAAACCTATGATCATTTGGTCTGCAGCATGAAATTCTGCTTTCACAAAACCCATTTTTTGCTGTCATCCTGAACTTTCAGGTCATACAGTTTTCAGGCAACACTGATCTTTGCTGGAGTACCTGCCCTGATACTGTTATTGTAAAGCTATTATTGAAAAAAAATAAAGTCTGGAAAACTAACCTATCAGGGATGTCAATGCAAGTGAACATAATGGGCCAACCAAACTGTGATTTAATGATACTGCTGAACTGGAGATGTCAAAATGGCAACGCGGTTATTTGGGAATTTAGTTATTCAATACAGCAGCGAGGTTCGAATTAATTACACATATGGTTTTGTAGTAAATAAAAGAAAAATTTTTTTTAAAAATTAACGAACCGAAAATTCAGTTCCAGGTTTGATGTCATAAGAAATTTGACACAAAATCCAGCAGATTTTTTAGTCTGTTAAAATCATTTAGATTCCAATTGCCTTTGAACTCTATTCATAGTCACTTTCTCATTAAACAGTGTCAAACAACTGCATAAACATCAAATCATCATTTCAACTATAACAAGGAAGACAACTACCTTCGGACAAATGCAAACATAATGAATATAAAAATATGATGAATTTAAAAACCATTATATGCTTTAATTATGTATTAATTAGCCTGGACACCACTGTACTTACTCAAGATATTCATCCAATGGAAGTCGCATGCATTTTATGTTTTGCTCCTTTGCACGGGCATATGATAGAGGCTGCATAACAGCTTTATCATTGAGAGCCCCAATAATATACACAGCTTCTGGGTCAAATTCTCTCATTACCTAGGAAACCATGAATCAATACAATTAAGGAAAAGACCAATTTATGGGAAAGTAATTTCATGAAAAAGACCCATTCAATTTGATGCCCATAACTCAAAATAAAAATAAAGCATTGGTGAATTTAAATATGGCATTCAAATCCAATATGGTCACTGTGTCCATGACGACCAGTAGAACTATACCATCAAATGATTAGTTATATGCACAACTATTGCCAATATGGTCACTGTGTCCATGACGACCAGTAGAACTATACCATCAAATGATTAGTTATATGCACAACTATTATTGTCGTGAGATAAACCTGAGCATTTTAAATGAAATTCAGCTATTATTTTATGAAAATAGCATTTTACTGTAGCTCTTCCCCTTACGCCTGTTGGGATTTTCTTAAAATACAAGCTCTATATATGTTTATATAAAGTTCATAATTCTAGTCAATTTTAAACTGGCTAGTGCCTGAACAGACATTTAGTAAGCGTCAGAACATTTATGCAGTAAGTGTTAAAGGGTAAGAAAGAGAGTTGAAAACATTTTATTCACACAATCTTTCTTCTGTAAGAGAACCAAAAGAGATTTCGCTAAGGTAGTGACTCTGACATGATGTAAGCAAGAGTGGAAATCTAGCTCACCCCAACACTTCTGCACTTGCTTAGAACATACCTGTCTTGCTTGTGGGGAGAGATATATCAAAGTTTCCTTGTCAAAAAGATCCAGGTAACTTTTTTCACTCACTGTCGCTAAGATTCCTTGGTCGTTTTGTTGAAGTACTTGGAACAACCTAATGCAAAAAAAAAGAAAAACCAACAGAAAAATAGATATACATTTATGAGAAGACACCAGACTAGCTATAGCAAATAAATACTGAAACAAACTACATTATGTGCACAATTTATTTATAGGAAAATAAATTAAAAGTACATGGCATGGCAAGTCAGAAGACATAGTATCATGGACAACAACGTTACTGCAAATCGTAGCATCATCAGAAAGATCTAAATGACTATAGAAAAACGGTTGATAAATACAACATTTATACCAACGCTCTGCTGTTAATGTCTGGCCTGGATGCCAACACAAAAACAAGAAGAGGCAATCACTGCTTGTGAAATGAGATGTCTAGGAAATCCGGCTAATAAAAAAAACTAACCAAAGAGATCATTTGAACAGAGCCAGTGAAAACAACTGCGAATTTAAAATTAAAAAAAATAAGAGATTGAATCTCATTTAGCCAGCAGCATAAACACATAACTCAAAGTGGAAGAGACAGGTTTAGAGGATGAACCTGACAAAGGAGATGAATAAAGAGGATGATAAATACCATTTAAAAAAAATAACAGCTTACTAGGCTGCACTGTATGCGGTGGATCGGAAACTTAATAATCAGTCACATCTGCAACATTGCAAAGAACAAAGAAAAACTTCAAAGTATCTTTAGGACCTTGAATTTTATTTCAAAATTCCACACATCTCCCACTATTTCACGACTCACAGGAACCCTCAGTCTTGTTTTACACTGTTAACAGTATAGAATACCATGTTTACATGTTGAGAAACAGACCCCCAATTTGAGACACAACAAAGCTGGCTAAAGATAGCCATGGATACAGACTCACTATATGGCAAAAATGGTGAAGAAACTGCAAACTCATTGCCAGCTGTGCTGGACAAATGCAGGCATCCTGATTAGGCATTCCCTTTTAAAGTTGGTCTTAATTACAGTGTGACTATGTAGTGAGCAGACATTCCATAATGCCCCTGTGTTTTGATTAGAGTAAAGCAATCAACTCTGGACAGGTATTTCAACAGGAAAGTTTCTGCCTCAGCCAGAAATAGCAAGTGAAAAAATACAATTTCCCTCTTCAATTGCCAACCTTGATGTTACTTAATCCAGATGACTTCCCTAACTCACCACCTGTTTCAGTTAAGCTACATGCAATCAAAAGTTAACGTAAGTTTTTCTAAATATTTATGTCACACATTTAAAATAGCAAACCAAAGGATTGTTTGGAACATGTATTTCAACGTATCAACTAGTTAAATAGCCAAGGACAACTGAAAATAGTTACTGTATTGTTAAAATTAGCTGATAAATAATTATGGACATTTTTGCATTTAGTTATATACATAAAAAAAATAAAAAGAGAAAATTGTTATTATTTCTTATGTAACCTAAATGGCATTCAAATTTCAAAGATCTTTAAAAAAATATTTATAAATCAAATTTTAAAGCAATCTAAATAAAAATTAGCATATTTTTATATTTTGAGGTGAGGAATCAGTTGACAGACTCTTACTACCTTCAAACAAATGTTCTTGATAGTCAATACGAGGGGCGGTCAAAAAGTTTTGCACTTTAGTATGAAGGAGTCGAGGCACGTACCTGGAAATTGGTGTGAACTTTAGTCCTTCTCTATGTATTCACCCCTCAAGGCAATGCACTTCTCCTATCTCTTCTTCACCTTCCTGATGCCCTGATTGTATAACACCCCCGTCTGGGCCCGGAACCATGTCTCCAGTTCAGTAATCAAGTCCTGGTCGTTAGAAAAACGACGTCCATGAAGCGGATTCTTTATGTTTGGAAACAGGAAGAAGTCACTCGGTGCCAAGTCCGGTGAGTATGTTGGATGGGGCATGATTTCATACCCGCACTGCTGGTCAAGGACGATGGAGCCTTGAGCTGCATGAGCCGGCGCATTGTCCTGAAGCAGACGAACGCCTCTGGACAGCATCCCGCGTCTTTTGCGCTTCATTTCTTCTCGTAACTTCTGGAGAAGGCTTTGGTAGTACGTGGAGTTGATAGTACGGCCACGAGGAAGGTAGTTGGTAAGTATTACCCTGCGGCAGTCCCAAAAGACGGTGAGCATGACCTTTCCCGCAGAGGGTACCGTCTTTGCCTTCTTTGGTGGTGGCGAACAGGAATGTTTCCATTGTTTGCTCTGGTTTTTAATCTCGGGGTCATAGAAATGCACCCAACATTCGTCCACAGTAACCAGTCTATGAAAAAAATCATCTTCGTCAGCATTGCAAATGTCCAACATCTGTGCAGATGTTTCGGCTCGATGCTCCTTTTGCAATGGCGTGAGAAGGCGGAGAACCCACCTGGCGGACACCTTTGACATGTGAAGCTGCTCATGCAAAATCTTCAATGTGGTCCCATGACGTAGTCCCAACTCAGCCATGATTTCCTCGACGGTTATGCGCCTGTCTGAGAGGACTAGGGCCTACACTCTTGCAACGTTGCTTGCATCATCTGCAATGGACGGCCTGCCGCTCCTTGGTTCATCTTGAACGCTGCTGTGTCCCGTTTGAAAGTGACTTTTCCAACGCTTCACAGTGTCATACGAAGGGCAGACATCCTTATAAACGGCAAACATCTCATCATGAATTTGCTTTGCGGATTTGCCCTGCAGGTGCAGGAATTTGATTACGCAACGAGCCTCCGTTTTGTCCATGACACAGCTTCATACACAACTGAACCAGTTTCCCGCCAATTTCTCTTTCACACGGCACCACGCACGCAACATGTACGCGCGGGAAATGTAAACCAATAGTGTGTCTTTACAATGATACACAGCAATCCCGCCTGCTTAACGCTTTCTTAGTAAAGTGCAAAACTTTTCGACCGCCCCTCGTATAAGCATAAACTAAGCATAGTTCGTAATCATAATTTTTTGTCACTCACAACTGTTAACGAAATCCCAACATAATTACCGATGTATGTTACGTCGGTCGATCTCACTCAAAATAGTAACTCGCGCGAGAAAAAAAAGTGCACAATGCACGGTGTGCAACTTGCGCGGCATGGGTGTTATATAAAACAAATACTTTGGTTTTTTTTTTTTAAATTCTTTCAAGAAATTAGTAGCTGTTACGCACGGATCATTATTATTTTTCGTTTGTATAAACATTTTTTCATATGTATGATCATTTTTTTGACTGAAGTGTGTATTATGTTTTCTATGGTCAAAGGGACATAATCCGAGTTATCGAAACTACAATTTGTTAGGAGTTGCCTTCTCTTGTATAGAGACACGTTCGGTCTATAATTTCTTGAACGAAGCGTGACCACATCTCCTTATTTGGTAGTATCAGTCAACTATGGTAGATGTCTGAAACCTTTCTTAACGCTTCTTTTCATGACCATAAAAGGCGCGACTGTGTAAGACTTTTATCTCGAATGTTCTTCGAATCGTCTTATTGTGAACGGCAACTCAGAGATTGTCGTTCTGCGCATGTCAAACCGGGAGTTCGTTCTGTGTGTTCCGCCCAGTTGGGGCAGTTTAGAAATGGTTTAAGAAGCGAGCAGACGCAACTGCGTCTTGTGATTCTCTGAGGGAAATACAGTGTCTTAGTGAGTTAGTTAGCTAACTAGACTATTTCCCAGTATTATGCAGCCTGCCTGGAGGCATATGTTCATGGTTGATTTTCCGAAATAAGGTAATTCCTCTTGTATCGAACTTTATGCTATCGTCTAGAGGTTCGTCATTTTGTCGCCTATTTGCTCGCCTGTGTGATGCAAAATGGAGAGGTACTTTGACTAGGATTAAGTCACCAGTATCTGTATACCTGAACTAGTTAAATATATATGGGTCGCTCTAGACCAACAAGACTGTTGTCTGTGTTCCAGGATTCGTTATATCAGAGATCACGTCCAAGTCAGATGGTTAGACTTAGGAACATTATAAAGGTCGAGCTGACCTGTAGCCCATGTATGCTATTCACGTGCAGACAGTGAACGGACTTATTGTATACAACTGATCTGCTAGCATCAGAATGGGAGCATTTATTATTGTTTATGAACATTGAAGATCTGTAGCTGACACTGTTGCAGAAGTTATAGAAATTATTATTATTTATACAGCTTCACGAACTAGCACTCGATGATTGATGAATTTCTGAATCTATTGAACTGTGATGTCTTATGACGCATATATACAACAGCTATCATTGCTGACTACAGAAATTGTTTTCAATGTGCCATATCATCTTGCTGAACTCGTTAACCATGTTGATGTCATAAGTATCATGACTGTTTTGTGGCGTGCAATAAATGAAAGAAACTTATACAACGAAGTTACCCTTTCTATGACTCTACACGTCATGTTGCCTGTGTGATAACCCATTGAACTGTTCCACTACCACATACACAGCAACATCCTAAATCAGAGAAGACACCTACATCTTACACTTTAACACCAGGTGTCGATAAGGGTTCCGGGAATGGAAACAGCACACTATAATTAAAAACCCGTCAAGTTTGACGGGTATTGCTAGTATGTTGCATAAAATATACATATCTGTGAGACTGCACTAAGCTTTGATGCTTTAAAGTTTTATTTAGGATGTGCTGTAACAATTTACAAAATGTGAGTAAATTACGAAAATCAGCTAGTTAAACATGAAAGATATTGCCATTCTGAAGATGTCAACTGATTCCTAATTATGTCTGTGGCTACAGCAGAAGTAATATGTTACTTAAGAATGGAAAAAACAAACAAAAAACACAAATTGTGATAAGTCTTACTGGAAGAAAGGACAAGAAAAAATCTACGTTGCGGCCACAAGGACTTCGTCAGGGACAGACAAACGAGGCACTGGCAGACATTTTATTTCCAACATGTGACACACATCAGGGAGCGTTTTCTCTTATTTTTATAGTTTTATGTTTGACTTAATTCTCACTTTCTTTCCCTTCTGTTTTTCGTTTGTCTGTCCCTGACGAAGGCCCTGTGGCCGAAACGTAGGTTTTTTCTTGTACTTTCTCCCAGTATTACGTATCACTATTTGTGTTTTTTCATTCTACAGTTTTACCCCCATCTTACGGCAGTCTTCCTCATATACTCATATCATATGTTACTTAAGATACATCGAATAAGTCTCTTGATGTTTTGAGACCATTTAAATGATAAATTAGAATATGTGGTATACATTAAAAAATGGTGAATAAATTATGCAAATTAGCACAATAAATATGCATGTGATGCAATTTTCAGTATGCCAAGTTATTCCCTACCTCAAAATATTCAAACGAGTTAATTTTCTTCTTCTTCTTCTTCTTCCGTCCTTAGCCACCGACCGTCAAAGCAGTCAGTGGCCATTACGCCTAGTGGCGTCTTAGGGCAACAGCAGATAGGTTTTCTTTGCCATTGTTTCCCATCACGCCTATTGGCGTCTTTAGGGCAACGGCAAATCAATCCATTTGCTGTTGTTTCCGTAATCGAAGTGACTGGCAAACGGGTGATCAGCCCGTTGGAGAGTTAATTTTCAGTTTGATTTAATCAGTAATGATTTTTTAAAAGATCCTGGAAGTTGTTGTGCCATTTAGAGTACATACAAAAATAATAATAGGTTTCTAATTATTATCTCACATTTTAAAACACATAAACGTCTGCAACTTTTCTGCTTATCGCCAGGTTTTAAAACATTAAAAAAAATTATGTTGTTTTAGTTGTACCTATCTAATGAACACAAATTTATAATCTGAAACATGTTCCAGTAACGCCTTGGGAATGTCACATCAACTCTGATTGATTAATAAAGTAATATACTTTATGCTCTTAACAGTAACACATATTGGCAAGGCAAACTGGCTGCTTACTTATAGATAGGATTGTCTTGGTCGCAGCTTGTGAAATGCAGATGGAAGGGAGACCCTTCATCAGCCCTATTCAGAGTATAAACATCTTGTAGCTGTGATGCTGTGTTATTCAGCTCCTTAGTCCGCATGTGTGAGGCATAGTCCATGTCAATAACAAGTGGTAAGCCAAACATCATGGATGCTGCCAAGCGGTGCATCAACCATCTGATGATAATTAAAACAATAAGAACTCATCAAAACAACATATACCATTTATAACAACTCCAAACAGTGACAGATTTAACACTAGAATACCTATTCGTGAATTTGCTGGAATCAATGAACACTGAAATTATATTATACGTAATTACAGCTGTGATAAGTGACAAGCTTAACCCAACATATTAATAAGACGGTATTCTCAGAGCATTTATTTAAACATACATTTTAACTTATAAATAAGTATAGCTAAATAACCAATGACAACTAAAAGGATGTGCAGAATTTGAGGTCATTCTGTAGCTAATTCCTATTGTTAAACATTAGCATAGTTTTTAATGCAGTTTGTGTATCCCCTTGTTACAGGACAAAATGTTAATGTGATTACATCCACGACAGCATAATCAATGCAATGATCAAATAGTATTCCACAAAATTTTAACCCCTGAGTTTATTTTTAACCACTCAATTATTCTCAAATGCTAAACTGTATTCATAAATTGTAACTGTTCATGTTGCAATCTATATTACACACATACATATGCTCATGCAGGCACTCCTAACTTACATAATGTGATTTAAAATAAGATCAGAATCAGCTTTTCTCCATACACCTAATTTTGTACTATATTAAATGTCAAGCTAGAAGAGTATTATGTTACACCACTGCCCTTGATTTTCAATGTGGGGTGCTTCACTTTTGTGAACTGCGTCAATAAAATGCTTAGATTTTTAAATTTATCTTTTCATTAGCTAGTTTTCTATGACTGCTATCAAACTAAGGAATATCTCATGAAATATAACTGATCATGCTACAAGATAACTCTTTTCCTTTTCATGCACTAACCTTTTCATTGCGCTGTCATAAATGCGCAGAAAAAGGAATCCATGTTCATAGCGCGTCGTTGCTCTTCCTACATCATCTTCTGTCTGCTCTTTCTTAGCAGCCTGTTTCTGTTTATGTGCCTCCTTCATGAATTTACGTTTGGTGAGGTAAGTGTAGTACTTTAACCTCTGGGACTTGGAGGGCAGTTTTAATGCCTCAAGCCAATGTTGGCTGAGCATTTCTTCTGAGTTCTGGAACACATAATTATAAGTTTAGTTAATACTCATTCACATATGGAAGACAGGGGACTATGTCTTGTCAATTCACGACATGTAAATTCCCCACAAGCCTCATTCGTTGCGTGCCAAATTAAGTAAACTGCAAAATGCTGAACTACAGCAATCTGTGTTTTTCTTTTAAACCTGAATATTTTCCAGGGGATGTCAACTGTAAATTATGAATCAAATGTTTCAAACAGAATTAAAAGATTATGTAGTTGGGGAAATAGCAGTAGTGGTGGAAGAAGTTCTTCTTCTTGCGATCGCATCTTTGATGATTACACCGTCAGACGAGTTCTCATGATGAATTCGACTGTTGTTTGAAGTTCCTCTTTAACTCCATATAGCTTTGAATTTAGTGTTGAGTCATTGGGCCAGTATATCTTTCTTAACTGGTCATACAGAGGACAGTCCTGTAGAACATGCTCAGCAGTTTGTTCGTTTAATCCACATGTGCACAGTGGTGAAGCAGACAATCGTAGCTTGTGCATGTGTTTATTCAGTTTGTTATGCCCTGTCCTGAGTCGAAAAATAGTTATCTGTCCCTGCCGGTCGAGAGTGTGATAGTCGTCTTTGGGTTGGTTCTGTTCTCTTCTTATAGTCTGGATAGCTCTCTTTTTCTCAAAGTATGTGACTTCATTATCTTCTTGTTAACATTCTCCTCCCTTTTTTGCAAGTTTATCTGCCTTTTCATTTCCGGGTACACCACAATGAGATGGTACCCACTGAAGTATGGTTCTCTTTTTGGCAGCTACCTTGTTTAGTTCATTTCCAGATGCGGGAGTTTACCACCCTTGAGAGCTTGCAGGACAGACAGTGCATCTGTGAGGATGACTACCTGGTGGCAGTCAGAGTTGGTGTTATAAATCATATTTGCAGCTTGCTCTAGAGCTTGAACCTCAGCTGTATAGTTGGAACAGAATTTACCAGTGGGAATGTGCCTAGTCTCATAGTGGTTGTCAGGATATGAGATAAAGATACCGGCACCTCCATTCCTAACAGCATTAGTTGCTGATCCATCTGTATAGGCATGTATCCATGATTGATCGGGATAGCTTTCTTGGATCATACTCAATGTAGCAGTTCGTTTTTGCAGATCATTATACTCACATCCACTTGTGAGACCACTGACCGACGTATTAATTTGGAGGGCACTGCTGGCCTGCTCCCATGGTACAGGGTATAGGGTGGGCTTCAGTGGTGTTGTCTTCATAGATAGGTCTTCTTGATGCTGTCTTATAAGTCTTTTTCCCCGATGCACAAAGCTGCTACGCTTTAGACGTCCCAATGCCAGATCATCTAGTCTTGCCTTCATTGGGTGCGTTGGCATACTGTTGTACTTTTCCATCTGGATCATGGTCTTTGTGTCTCTTCTATGGGACAATGTCTGTAATCCAGCAACCTTCTGCATCTCTGTTATTGGTGTAGTTTTCATGGCTCCTGTAATGAGCCTGAGAGCTTGATTTTGCACCTTGTCCAAGGACTGCAGATGTGAGTTAGCAGCTGATGACCATGCTGCTGAGCTAAACTCTAAGTGTGGTCTTATTACTCCACTATAAATCTTCTTTAGATTTCGTTCATTTGCTCCCCAGTTGGTACCTGCCAATTTTCTGAGTATGCCTAGTCGTCTTCGGGCCTTTCCTTCTGCATTTTCAATATGCTTATTCCATGTAAGCCTTTGGTCAAATGTCACCCCAAGATAGGTGGGGTAGCTTTCTTCCTTGATAACGGTTGTCCCTAGGTGTATGTTAGCTGATTTGTCCTTGGGGGCGAGGGAGAACAGTGTTGTGGAGGTTTTGTCTGTGTTTATTGTGATAAGCCATTTCTCTGCCCATGACACTAGCATGTCTGCTGCCCGCTGCATTCTATAATTTGCTGTGGTGACATTTTCATCAGCGCACCAGAGTACTAGGTCATCTGCATATAAGGCAGCTTTCACTCCTGCAGGGAGATCTTTCACCAGGTCATTGATGTAAACAAGGAAGAGTGTAGGGGAAATTACTCCTCCTTGAGGTACCCCCTGATGGAGCAACACTTTTCTGCTCTGCAGACCGTCAAGAGTGACTCTAGTTCTCCTGTTATGCAAGTATGACTGGATCCATTTCATCATGTTGCCTTGGATTCCACCTCTCCCAAGTTTTGCAATGAGGCCATCTTTCCACACCCTGTCAAAGGCCTGCTTGAAGTCGACCCAGATCGTTAGGACCTTTTTCTTCTCCTGAAAGGCATCTTCTATTGCTTGAGACAAGTAAGTAACTTGGTCTTCTATACTGTAGCATTCTCTAAATCCAGCTTGTTCCGGCACCAGGATCTGCTCAGACTCTAAATACCATTTCAATCTGTGGTTGACTATTCGCTCCATAGTCTTCCCAACACAGCTTGTGAGACTGATTGGCCGGTAACTTGCAGCCTCGGTCTTACATTTCCCTTTCTTTAGTATGGGTATTGTGATGGCTTCTCTCCATACTTGGGGTACCGTTCCTTTCAACCAGCTGTGGTTGAATATCTCAAGCAGTTTTGTCTTTGCTGCTGAGCTCAGATTTACTAGCATTTCGTTGCTGATTTTGTCTGGGCCGGGTGACTTTTGAAACTTAAGCTTGGAAATAGCCTTCTGTAGTTCTCCTAGTGTGATGGGTTCCCTCATTGGGGCAGGAGTATCTGTCTGTCCCATGGTTGCCAGTATTTCTTTTCTTATCTCTCTCTGATGGTCTATGTTAATGGGTAAGTTGCTTTCTGAACTGTATCTTCTAGCAAACAAGTCTGCAGCTTGTTTTCCTCTGAAAAGTTTGCCACCTTCATCCAATGTGATAGTCTGCCTTGGTGAGGAACGCTCTTCATTTAGAGACTTGACTAATCTCCAAAGTTTCCTGCCGTCTTTCTCAAGGTTCAGCGATGCCGTTTTAGTTCTCCAGCTTTTCCGTTTTTCTTCTAGCTTTGTTCTCTGAAACTCTGCTACAGCCTTTTTCCATTTGTTGTGAGTTTCAAGTGAAGGCTGAGATTCTGCGTTCTTTCTAGCCTTGTCCATAGCTTCCTGACGTTCTTGGAGTGTGCTGGACCAGTATGGTATGTAGTTACGCCGGCATCCTTTGGGAATGGTTTCTTTTGCAGCTTGTAGTATGCATCTGTTGAAGTCTTTTACCACTTCATTAATATCTCTGTTCTGTACCTTGAGGGTAGACAGCAGCGTGTTCACCTGATGCCTGAATAAACCCCAGTTGGCTTTTTTGTAGTTCCATCTTGTAATGGCTGGGCCTGTACTGAGAGTTGCACTCTGGACAGTAAGAAAGATTGGGCGATGGTCGCTTCCCCCTAGTTGATCTCCTACTTCTCTACTAATAGATCCAGCTATATCTGGTGTGGAGAAGGCAAGATCTGGTGTTGAAGTTGTGTGCCATCCTCTGGAGTAGAAGGTAGGAGTATCTGTGGCATTATTGACCAGGATTAGGGAGTGATCATCTTGCCAAGTTTCAACCTCTTCACCTCTGTGATCCAGATGGTTATAGCCCCAGCTCTGGGAGTGGCTATTAAAGTCTCCAACTGCTATAAAGTTGGTGGCTGGTACCTGTATAGAGCTGAGACTCAGAGGTTTGTTGTTCGGACAGTAATAGTTCAGGAGTTCTATTTCCATCTTGTCTACCTTTATCTGCAGCAGCTGATATTCTGCTCCATCCATGAAGGTTTTCCTTTCGTGTGCAGGAATGTTATTCCTTACAAGAGTAAGTACTCCTCCTTTTCGTCTATCTTTTCTGTCGGATCTGAAGCATTGATATCCCCTTATTTTAAAGGTTTGATCTGCTTTCAAGTGAGTCTCTTGGATACAGCAAACACTGACTTGCTTCTCATACAAGATGTTTTCCAGCTCTGTCTTTTTGCTGTATCCAGCCTGCTTGCTGTTCACTCCCTCTGCATTCCAGTGCATTATGACAAGTGGCACTCTGGGTTTCTCTTTTTCTGTTTTGTTTTGGTCAGTAGTTCTCCTCCGCCGTCTGCTGACTCCACAAGACGGTCTAGAGGGTCCTCCAGTAGCTGAGGGTGGGCTCTGTCGAGGCTCAGAGCCCGGCACTGCACCTGCCTGGTGGAGCTCCACAGGGCGAGCACCAGAACGAGATTTATTTGACGGTGTACTCTCCATAGAAAAAAAAAAAGCGAGTTGCATGATACTGTGGTTTCCGGTGCGCCTTCTGGCCCAGTATCTACGACTTTAGCACCTGCTCAACGGGAGAGTGGGCTCATCCCTAATCTGTTTATGTTCCCAGTAGTAGACTATTCGCAAGCAGCCTGGGGGTGTCACTGCTCTGCGCGGACCTTGTTTACCGAGGCGGCGTCCGAGCTCGTATGGTGAAAATATGGTTGCGTTATCTTCAAAATAGTCCTGTCTTTCCCGTGGCTTTTCTGCCATCCTGCAACTTTGAGTTAGGGAGTTCTGAGCTCCAGTCTCTTTCCCAGGCGTTTTATCCTGGCCTGGCACGCATACAGAGGACCCCACTTCTGGTTCTAAGTTAGCAGTTGGGGATAGGTGGGGTAGCACACTGTGCATTCCCCGTCATCCAGGGGGCTCTCCAACTATGCAGAGCTTGCACAATGCTGTGCTCTGGTTTTGGGCTCTCCCAAGGAATCCTCACGTCCTGCACAGAGCCACTTCCAGATACCCACCACCTGCCAACCCTCCATTGTAGAAATCTCCTGCATGCGGCCATCCAGTCAAGAGCCAGTATTAAGTCTGGTGCCCAAGTGATCCCCCCAGCTCAGTGTGCAATGCTGGGTTCTCATCATGCTGCAACACAGGGGGGATTGTGATGCTCAGCCATCTCTCTCAATTCTGCACCGATAAGTGACATCGGGGACTTAACTGTGCCTCAGTGCTGGGAGGCCCCGTTTCCGGGTACACCACACACAGCCAATTGAGGCAACGGTCGCCGTGGGCGTGATAGACGACAAACAGTGAAGAATGAGGCAAGAAAGCATTTAACCCATGAAGTGGGGGTGGATTGGTGCAGACCAGAGCATGTACCACTCGCCGGTGGGTTCTGCATCTACACCTATAGGGTTCCACCCACTCCTCAGCCCATTTAGTCTGGCCCCTCACCCAGGACCTGTCCGGCTTGGGTGACCCTGCCAGGAGTAAAACTCCCGCCGGCATAGCTCCCGGGATCATTGGGGCGCTCAAGCTCTCCAACCACGGCAAGGTAGGCTTACATGTGGAGAGTGGAAGAAGTAATGCTTAAGGTAGTAGTATTGAATAGAGATAGCAAAATGCCACACCTTTTCTGATTAAAAGTACTTTAGATTTATTAACAAAAGCCAGGTCAGCAAAGGAACAATCCTTAGATCTCTTCATTAGTGCTGTCAGTAGAAGTATTGCGGGGGGTGTTGGGAAGTCAGGTATTGGTAGTACCTCTGGTGAAGGAGCTGTCATGCCCTTTTCAGGGCAGCTCGGCCACCTTTGGTCCAAACCTGGCATCCAGCTCTCACCTGTGGCTCCTCGTAGCTGTCAGCATGCGACAGCGGCCACCCCCCGGGCAACGGCTTTGACAGGCCGGCTAAACTAGGTGAGGGTAGCTGAATGGTTATAAACCTTCGGTGAGTTAGGGTCTGCCTACCCATGCATGCGAAGACTGGATTCGATAGACTGCGCGGAAGAAACCACCTGTTGGTTCAACGGGCATGACGGCGATTACCAGCAACGCGCTGTGGAGCGTAAGGAGCACGGCGAGGCACGTAGAAAGCCCTGGTCATCCACTGCACCTGACTTCATCTCCAGTCGTCTTGACTTGTCTTGCCACTGGATTGAGATGGACCCAGGCGAGAGAGTGAGGTCGACGAATTGCGCAACTCTTCCTCACTTTAATCCAAATCACAGCGCAAGTCACTCTTTCATCCATTCATCCATCCACTCACAACAAGTCCTATGGCGATGGGCGAGCGGCAGGCGTGGGTACGCTGGCAGTCGTAGTCGCAGACCTAAACACAGGCGGCTCAGGCCATATGGTCGTCTTCCACTGATCGGAGCAGCAGTGAGATTCGGCAGCCCCCTGAGTGACTGAGCAGCCCTCTTTAGGAAAGCACTGCTCACCTCCATGGCATGAGGAAGGGGCTAGAAAAGGTGCCCTAAACATTGCCTGCTCCACCATTACCTAACCAGCTTACCGCGGTTGGTGGGTACCCTACTTCGGCGGGCGACATATAAGAAAAAGAAAGGACAGATTTTCCCCCCTCATTCTAGGCGCATGGAATGTGCGCACTCTCCTTAACAAAGACTTTAAAGCAAACAGACCTGAGAGACGAACTGCCCTGATTGGGAGAGAACTGGCCAGGTACAACATTGACATAGCAGCACTGAGTGAAACTCGACTTGCAGGTGAGGGCCAACTTTGCGAAAAGGGTGCAGGTTATACATTCTTTTGGAGCGGAAGAGGAACTGAAGAAAGACGAGAAGCAGGGGTTGGATTTGCAATCAAAACAGCAATTGTCAGCAAGTTAGCGGGGCCCCCAAAGGGAATAAATGACCGACTGATGACGGTCAAGATCCCCCTGTTCTATGGAAGAAAACATGCCACCATCATTAGCGCGTATGCCCCAACTATGACAAACCAGGATGACATCAAAGATAAGTTTTACGAAGAACTACATGCAGTCATTGCATCAGTTCCTAAAGCAGATAAGCTCATCATTCTTGGTGACTTTAATGCAAGAGTAGGCTCAGATAACATCTCCTGGAATGGCACTATTGGAAGGTACGGCGTGGGTCGCTGTAACAGCTATGGACTTCTTCTCCTCCAGACTTGCGCAGAACATGACCTCCTTGTCACCAACACCATTTTTCGATTTCCTACCCGCAACAGGACCTCCTGGATGCACCCTCGCTCAAAGCATTGGCACTTAATTGACTATGTAATTGTTATGAAGAAGGACAGGCAAGATGTCCGGGTGACCAAGTCCATGTGTGGTGCCGAATGTTGGACTGATCATCGCCTCATTGTATCTAAACTTAAAATTCGTATCCAACCAGCCAGGCGCCCTCAGGGGAAGAAAACTCAAAAGAGGCTGGATGTCACCAAACTAAAGAAGACAAAAATCAAACAGTCATTTACTGACACCTTAGAAGACCGTCTCAAATCTATCCCGCTAGACGGCCCAAGTGTGGAAACAAATTGGGCAGCCCTAAGTGAGCAGATCTACAACACTGCTACAGAGGTCCTGGGTCCTTCCATCAAGAAACAAAATGACTGGTTTGATGAGAACTCAGATGATATAAAGCAGATGTTGGCTGAGAAACACCATCTCCATAAAGCATATTTAAATGATCCAAAATCTACATCCAAGAAAGAAACTTTCAACAACATGCGTAGAATCGTCCAACATAAACTACGCCAGATGCAGGATTCATGGCTGAGTAATAAAGCAGATGAGCTCCAAGGCTTTGCTGACAGCCATGACTTGAAAAATTTTTACCTTGCACTCAAAGCGGTCTATGGTCCAACATCATCAGGATCATTTCCCCTCCTTAATGCAGATGGAAAAACACTAATTACAGACAAGGAAAAAATGCTCCAACGCTGGGCTGAACATTTTAATAATATTCTGAACCAGCCATCATCTATTAATGACGAAGCCATCATCCGCCTGCCCCAAATTCCTATAAATGAAGCATTAGATGATGTACCAACTCTGGAGGAAACTAAGAAAGCGATTCGTCAACTGTCTAGTGGAAAGGCCCCCGGCTCCGATTCAATTCCTGTTGAGGTTTATAAAGATGGCGGTGCAGTTCTGATAGAGAAACTTCACATGATCTTCCAGCAAATGTGGCAGAGTGAAACCATCCCACACGATCTCAAAGATGCGTCAATTATACATCTATATAAACGTAAAGGTAATCGCCAAGACTGTAACAATCATCGAGGCATCTCTCTTTTATCAATCGCTGGGAAGATATTCGCCAGAATCCTTTTGAATCGCCTTACGGCTCATCTTGACAAAGGTCTTTTACCTGAAAGTCAGTGTGGATTCCGGAAAGAACGTGGAACCACAGATATGGTGTTCGCTGCAAGACAGCTACAAGAAAAATGCCAAGAACAGCACTGTGACCTGTACACAGCGTTCATCGACTTGACAAAGGCGTTCGACATGGTCAGTAGAGAGGGTCTATGGAAGATCATGGCAAAATATGGCTGCCCAAAGAAATTATCACAATAGTGCAGCAACTGCATGATGGAATGCAGGCTAGAGTTCAGGAAAACGGTGAGCTATCAGAGCTTTTCCCCGTCTCAAATGGAGTTAAACAAGGGTGCGTACTTGCACCGACTCTGTTCAGTATCATGTTTTCTGCTATGCTGACTGATGCTTTTAGAGACGGGGACACAGGAATCGACATTAGTTATCGTATTGATGGAAAATTGTTTAACCTTAGGAGGCTTCAAGCAAAAACCAAGGTCAAATCACACACCATCAGAGATCTTCTGTTTGCTGATAATTGTGCCCTCAATGCTGGCTCAGAGGCTGATCTGCAGCATAGTGTGGATAGATTCTCCGAAGCCTGCGCCAACTTTGGGCTTACCATCAACACGAAGAAAACAGAAATCATGTACCAACCAGCTCCTGGCACAGTTTATACTGAGCCAATCATCAAGGTTAATGGTGAGAAACTGAATGTTGTGAACAGATTCACATACCTTGGTAGCACACTATCCCAGAACATTGTCATTGATGATGAGGTGAACACCAGGATCTCCAAAGCCAGCAGCACATTTGGCAGATTATACACCAATGTTTGGCATCGAAGTGGCATTAGTCTACAGACAAAGCTGAAGGTGTACAGAGCTGCGGTGCTTCCAGTGCTGCTATATGCAAGTGAAACATGGACTGTATACAGGCGCCACGTAAAGAAGCTAAACCACTTCCATACAGTCTGTCTCAGGAAGATAATGAACATCAGATGGCAAGACAAGATCCCGGATACCGCCGTTCTTGACAGAGCTGGTATCCCTAGTATTGATACTATTCTGATGCAGTCACAGATTCGCTGGGCAGGTCATGTAGTCCGCATGCCAGACCATCGACTGCCAAAGATACTCTTTTATGGTGAGATACAGAAGGGTAAATGCTCCCATGGTGGCCAAAAGGAGCGCTTCAAAGACACGTTAAAGACGTCATTGAAAACCTTTGACATAAACCCTGACACATGGGAAGCTGCTGAGCAAGAACGAACTGCTTGGCGCACATCTCTTCGTAAAGGTGCAGCGGCATGCGAATCATCCAGAAGAGCAGCAGCGGAACAGCGGAGACAAGCTAGAAAGGACCGTGTACTAAAACCTTCACATGAAGCAAACATTCCCTGCCCACACTGTCCGAGATCTTTCCAGGCCCGCATCGGGCTCATCAGTCACCTTCATACCCATAGACTAACCAAACATATTCCTAAATAATTGGATGAACAGAGTGGTCTTCATCACCCGTGATGGACGAACAACACAGAAGTATTGCAGAAAAATTATGGTAGGCAGGCTCTGATGTTGGGAGGGGAAATGGATCATACCTGGACAAACGATTAGCGGTGACTAACTTTTGATCAGGCATTGATCACAGGAGTGAAATTTGACAACTGACCCAGCAGCCCTATTGGAATAGACGTATAGGTGGCATTAACAGTGATATGACTAGACGCCTCTTATTTTACTGCTGCATATCACATGGTCATTTTATTCAATCATCATCCTTAAGCTCCCAGTGGAGCACATGCCTTTAACAAATTCACATCTGTTGAAGGTCTTTACATGTCATATTTATCTATATATCATGTTTGTCTGCTAATCCCTTCTCCAACTGACTTTAGATCTTCCTCTATTTCTCTTACCCTGGAGATCCCAGAACAAGGACTGTCTTGTAATGCTATCAGCTGGTTTCCTCAATGTGTGCCACCATCCAGTAGCCAAAAAAAAAAACATTTCTGCCTTAGTTTATAATTTTCAGTTAGTTTACTTTCACTTCAGTATTTTATTTATATCTCACATCCCAGATGATGATCTTGTGGTTGTAACATCGTCTACACCAGGGGTTGGCAACTGGTCAATCTTTATAACACAGCACCCATTACCAGTGTCTGATCATATCTTAGCTTTTGAAAAGCTGTAATGCAGTTTCCTAAATCTTCTTAGGAAATAACTACAGCAGAATTCATTCATTCATAACCCTCCACTCCCAAAGGAGCATAGGCCTTCAACAAACACATGCCAAGTCCTCCTGTCACGTGCCATCATCTCAAGTTCTTTCCACGTTCTCCTCATCATTTTCACCTGTTTCCAGCTCTCTTCTCCATGTGCTTCTTGGTCTATCTCTGCCTCTCTTGCCCTGGGGGTTCCAGAACAAGGACTGCCTTGTAATGCTATCAACAGGTTTCCTCAGTGCATGTCCTATCCATCACCATCGTGTCCTGAGGACAGCACCAATTCACCTGTGATGTGTTACTTCTTGTCTACCCCCTTCCACTTTGTTTCACACATTCCCAGAACCTCGATTTTATATTCCCTCATTTCTGCTGCTACTTGTGCCACTTTCCCTTGTTCGTTTAATGTCCGAGCATTCCAGGTGCCAAATCTGGAAGTTCTAGAAGAAAGAAGGTTAGTCAGTAACACAGACTCCTTTCGGCTTTCTCTGTGTTGCATCATACGCCTCCCTGCGAGAGGACCTTCCCCTGTCTTGCATGGCTGTGTTTTATTTCCCTTAATTGACTTGTCCATGTTTGTTGAAGTTTTTTGTGGTTTAAATTTTTTACAGGATGGGGTAACCAGCCCCATGCCCAACCCTCCTTAGTCGCTTTCTATGACATGCATGGCAGGGAACAGTGTTACTATTCTTTGCTCCCCTTTCAGGCCCCGGTAACACACAGGTGTATAGCAGAATGCTCAGTCAGAAATCTGGCTGAGGGTCTAATCTCACAAGAAGCTTTAGGGTGTTAATTTGAAATCTACAGTGGATGAGAAATCATGTGTAAAATCGCTACTACTTGTTTTGTTACAACACATTGAGTGTCAACACAAGTTAATATCACCGCCCACTTACTTACGTGGGAAACCGTGTTACAGCTACAGAGCAAGAATAAACACAAATTCTTTGTGTCTCGTTCTACGCAAAGAAATTAAGTGAACATACACGATAACAGGTCAGCTGAGAGATATTTCGGTCCGCTTTCAGTCTGAGCATAAGTTTTAAAAAAACATGCACACAATTAATTTTTGTTTTTACGTAATTTACTTTATGGAATAAGGTACACAGGATATGGATAAGGGAGAAATAATGAGCACAATTAATAATTGCCTGTTAGAGAATAACACTGCAATAGATGAATCATCAAGGTCAAGACTGTTGGAATTTAGCATCAAGCGTCAGGCTAGCAGAGATGGACTTATGAGAGGATGCATCCGTCATGTATAAAACCAGCGAGCTACAGGAACAGTAAGCATTCACCCTCTTCGACATATAGAGGGAGACTGAGCACCTATGGGTTTGCCCGGAGTGCAATGATGTCAGTATAACTCTGGAATACTCATCTGGCTCCTAAGTCTAACAGGTCACCATAATTTCCCTTTTCACAGCCTATGTAGTATGGTGCAACCACTGCTGCAGATCCCCAAGCAGGAAGCCTGTACCAAAGCATATATGTGCTCTTGAGGTGTAATTTCTGTAGCATTCTGAGGTTGCCAGCCCATACAAAACCTCATATTAGTTGCCTCCTGCGAAATGTTACCGTAGCAGTCCATTTCTTACTATGTCGCCTCAGAGAACCCCAGGAGATACAAAGGCTGGCTAAAAACACAATTCACTAACAATAAAAGTAACCTCCTGAGAGAAGTCAGTTAGCCTGTATGAAATTATTAGCTTGTAGTGAAGAAACTTAATATTCTAAAGCCATCAATACCAGAATCTCTACATTTAGCCCAATGTAATGTTCTTTGGCTTCATGTAACAAATATTCATTCACTGTGAACATGAATATCTTCTAAAAAAAAAAAAAAAAACTTACAGGAATTCTGTAGCCCTCTGAAAACAGGAAGCTATGCTCCAGTTTTATTACTTTCAATTTCTTCTCATCCTCTGGTCCCAAGTTGGCCAGCATTTCATCACATGCCTTGGACATGACTTCTTTTACTTTGTCTGTAATATTAATGTTATTATCACTTGTCATCAGTTTTTCTTTCTGCATTTTCTCCCGAAGCTCTTCTAAATCAACATCCTTCATAGCCACAGATATGATTTCTTTGGGCACAACACTTTTGAAATGAACAGAGCCTGTTGACAAATAAATTCTCGGCAAATAACAACTGAATGAGTTGTCATTATGAGTTGGTAGCTCACAAAGTGAGTTTCTATTCAAACAAGCAGGGTTAAATTGTCTAAAAGTACACATCTTGGCATGTAGTGCAAGCAGATCATCTCTGATCTGGCAGGGTTTTACAGGAAAAAATCTCAACATTCTTCTTAATTGAGTAAGTGCCATGGTCTGTCTCGACTTCTATATGGCCAAAGTCCTAAAAATAGAACAAAAGAAAAAGCCATCAGAATAAAAATGTTAACCCCAACAAAATAGCCATACAGCTATTCATTATAAACTATATTTAACATTCAAGAACATACAGTACAGTCCAACCTCACCAAGCAAAACATTTAGATGAAAAATTTATCTCTGAATTCAGGTTAATAATTTCAAGGAGGCATTTCAACAAGGACACTAAAGATGGATTGAAGAAAAAAGATAAAGAAAACATACAATGAACTGTAACAGAATGCACATGAGAGGAATGCTGCAAAAACATTTGTTCAAGCTTATATTTCACAGGATAAGAGATAACAATGGGAACAAAATGTTATGAAAAGGTTGATGAGCACATCTTAGAACTGCTGCAGTTCCCCAAGTGAGGTAAATGTGTAAATCGTTGAAGTAGCTGAATGTGCAGCTTGACAACTTCTGATGTTAAAAACAAAGCCAAAATAAAAAACAAAGGGTCTATAACAAAATTTGTTACATTTTAACAAATTTATGCCAATACTGCTTTTCACATCTATCTTAATATACCACTGGACATTTGATTTCTGCCCTTCTATATTTAAAACACAAATACATACTTTCTGAGAGCGGGAAAATCAGCACATTACCATGACTGTGCAAATGACTGAGAGACGGCAGTAGATCTACTCGGGCAAAGGACATACCCGGAAATAATTAGAAGATTTCAAAGACGACCAGGTATAAAGCAACATTCCTCATCATAGCACTAGATTACACTGACTGAGCTGACAGTGCAGACGAGCAGCACTCATTTAAATCGACCATGTCTAATGATCTGGTCATGGACTTGAGACATGACAGGTTCACAGTAAAAGTCATAGCTGTTGAGCTAAGTGCGAGAGGTCTAGTGGCTGCCTGTGTGTATGATTTCCTAGAACTACTGGGTGTGAAAGGACAGTCAAAAACAAGGGCACGCAAGAGACTTGATGAAGCTGTGGAAAGGGCACCATACTGGCTGTGGAGCAACTTCAATGGAATTCAGGACAGTACTTTCACAACTTCTGATAATCAGATTGTTTCCGTTTAAAAGTGCTCTGTATAGTTTCTAATCATATCTTTAAATACTCTACTTTCATCAAATGATTCTACTACTGTTAATTCCCAGAGTGGTGTCGACATTTCATACTGGACAGACCTAACATGTTTATAATCTATTGCAAATTCTGGCTGAAGTGCGTGACAGCAGACTGGAGGTCACCATACTGACCAAAAATGTGGTGGCTTCATGTTGGAATGTTTTGTTTTGAAATTTAAAACGGCCTCAGTGCTTGACAGGAGTTATTAATTTTTACAAAGCTAGGTTAAGGTTAGCTGTTTGACAAAGCTCGAAACAGGTTCTGTGTTAGGTTATGGCTAGCTGTCATGTAAATATAGATAGTCAGTCTGGCAATATGGCAGACCTAGCCTACTGTCATCGCCACTACCCAAATTCTTTTTTAAAGAAAACACAGAAGAGGTTTATGATGCAGCAGTTATCTGATATAGCTAGAGGCCTACTTTCAAGTCCAACACAACAAAATCTGAAAGCACATGAATAATGGCTGTACTTTTACAAGTGTGACAGTAGCATCTGATTGACAAAGTGGTTAAAGCGCTAATCTAATGGCAAAGGTGATGGGTTAGAATCACAGTATTGCAAAGGTGATGGGTTAGAATCACAGTATTGATGTGCCCAGTGTACCCAGCTGTAAATGGGTACCTGACTGCTCTTGAGTTAGGGAAGGATAAGGCAGCGAGGAAGGGAACTGGTCACCCCACCTCTTGATGCTGGACCTAGCATATTGAAGTCTCTAACACTCCACCCCCTACGGCAGTAACTACTATATGACTACCTTTAAGTGTATTTATTTAACGTATAGGCTAAGCATAATTGTGATTGTCCCTATTTACAATGATTTGACAAATATGATGCCACTTTCTCATATCGGCAGTTGTTCATATTATTTGAAATTGAAAACAATATATATCCTAATTATAACCCATCAGAGGTTGAACGGGATATTTTTCTTCATTAATTTAAAAAAAAAAAGTGTAGGCTAACTGGATCAACCTTGAAGAAAATAAGTCTGTAGGCCTACTAGAATGCTCTATGCATGAAGTGTCAATGTGAACTGATGTCACTAAAAATTGGCGCTGAAATCAATTGGTTTTGTTAAGAAAGATGACTAACAGGATGGACACAAACTGCAGGTTAGGAATCCTAAACCTAACCATAATGGCCAATGTTTTTGAGCAAAGAAAGTCTACTAAGGTTACCTTAGATGACACAATTCCTCTGACATGTGCAATAGAAGCTGCACAAAAAAAGGAGGATCACATTGTAAGTCGAAAATTGGTGTTAACGTACTGTTATAGTGCTGCCCACACATAAATGTAGGCCCTACTGGTTATTGTAGTAAGGCAGGCAGGAGCCTGTCCTCCTACCAGCAATTCACTCCAGTGGCGGATGGTTGAACTGCGTCTTGGTACAGAGGTTAGTGGTTGAAATGAAGCACAGTAGGCATATTTCTTTGATATCGTCCCAGTAAGTCACCAACGTCGTTAGGGTTAGGTTCAGGAGACCTAAAATCCACTGTGAAAAGGCAAATATTATCTCATAATCTTTGCCTTTTCACAGTGGATTTTAGAACTCAAATGCTGTGACCTTTCATACAATATTCTGATTTGTTTCTTGCATCTGGTATAGGTTGTACATACCAGTCAACCTCCTGAGACAAAAACCTGTACGCCTGACCAAAAAAATCCTTACGCACAAAATATAGGCCTATTAATAAATTGTACACAACACAGTTTTAAAATGAGAAATGACATATACAAATCTATTAGCATTTGAATTAGTGTGATATAAAACATGCTAATAGTCTCATGATGTTCTTTACATATAAAATACTTAGTGATCGTGAGGTACTATTCTTTCAATGCACAGTGTTTTGTATTATAATCAACACATGCACTTTTAGCACTTTGCAGAATTGCATTTGTGGGCTTAAAGTCTGCACAGCATGTATCAATGTTAATCTTACACTGTAAAAAAGAAGTGAGTGTGTCCGCATTCATGGACCTCCTGCAGTCTGTGTGGATTTTTGTCATCATTGAAAATGATCATTAGCAGTCATCATTGCTGTGAAGGAGTATCAGCAGTCGCTGAATTATGACTTTCAAATTAAGGAAGCGGATGGCACCAGTACTAGAGATGGCTACTGTGTGTGTGTGTGGAAACAATGCTTCGAAACAGCGTTGAGTCCGAAAGATTCGAAACACAGCCTGCTTGTTGTTTCGAAACAGTTTCAGTTCCTGTCTGCCTCGCTGTTTTGCAGAGACACACTGTCTCACTGTCTCACCTTCCGTGGGTTTTTGTAAAATTTGAGTCAACCGTCTGGAACATTAGTATGGAATATCAAACATGTCATATTTTTCAGGGATGTGTTATGATGATTTTACAAGTGATATTATTTTTGCTGAGAAGTTATAGACACTGGAAATTGTGTCAGTGCTGCAGTTGTCAATGTTTTAGGCACTGTGCTAAAGTTGAAAGTGTCCGTGTGTTCGTATAAATGTAATGGACACTTTATTAGCTCTGCTGATATCTGTGTACTCGGTGTGGATTTGAATCATTGTCTACCAAAACTAGCTTACTCTAGTTTGATATCATGTGTTATTATTACTGTTATTATTATTGTTGTTTTTTATTATTTTCACATATACTGCACAGCTATCATCATATCTCCGTTTTATTTCATCATAATGAAGACGTGTAAAAATATTGAATTGTGGTCACACGAAACGCCATAGATTTTCACACACGCCAGTAGCGCGCAAGAAAAAACAGAGGAGATTGTCTCACACAGTTCATGTATAGTAATGTATACTGTCTATTAGAGACTTTTCTCCCCGATACGGGCAAAAGTGCCGTTGTGTCGAAACAGTGTGTCGACACAGTTTAAATCACTGAGCCGAATGTCTCGAAACAGCGGAGTGTGTCGATTTGCCCACCTCTAACCAGTACTAGTTTTCTGGTCAACAACTTCCAGCCAATAGCTACAGAAGCTCTTTTTCTGACCACTATCAGTAGTGGCACACACACATCAGACAACATACAGTAGTCATCGAACTCATCTTTCAGTGCTTCCTGATCAAGATCTTGGGCAAAAGTATCTGCCAATCTGCAGATGTTTGGATATCTGAGATTATCTTTACTGCTTGGATCTAGCACTTTTAAGTCCTTTAGAACCTGATTGTCAAAGGGAAATTTATCAGTAATTTTTTAACCATTGATGTGTAAAAATTTTCTGGCATCCTCAAAAAATGAACTCTTTACTCCACTATCTAGCTCCATTTCTTCTATAAATGCTCTGTTCGAGAGGCCAATTGCCAGTATGCTTTCATCATGCTAAAGGACACCTTTGCCATCCCGAAAAACAGTCAGCATCACTTTTCCTGCAGATTTCTGCGCTCTCGGCTTGACAGGTGTTGGGGAGCCCCTGGTTTTCCATTGCATGCTGGCAATTTTGGATTTGGGGTCATAATGGTGTACCCAAGTCTCATCTACTGTCACCATGGTCTCCAAAAAATTTTTTGACTGACACTTTTTGAGCAACTGTTGACAGCAATTTACCCTCGTTTGCTTCTGTTCACGTGTCAACAGTCGCGGAACCCAGCGTGCACACACTTTTCTTATGTTCAGTCTGTTGTGTAAAATTTTATAAACTGTTCTTTCATTTAGTTTTACTCTACTACCTATCTCCACAATTGTCATTTTTCGATCCTGGTCAATGAGTTTCTTCACTCTTGTTGCATTTTCATCGTTGCACTCTGAGGCTGGTCTACCAGATCTTGGCAGATCAGCAACATTTGAGCGGCCGCACTTAAACTGTTGACACCAGTATTTTACCGAAGTATATGAAGGACAAGAATCACGAAACACTGGTTCCATCTCCCTGTGTATTTCTGTAGGTGTTTTTCCCTGAAACATCAGAAATTTTATCACAGCTCTGGCCTCCTTCTTTTCCATTGTTTTGTCAAATCTTTGGAGCAGCAGATCCGGTCAATAGGGTACATTGTGCCGTGCACCGTAGCGGGAAAACCCATTGAAGAAACAAACGCGTACTTCACACATTCAGTGCAAATATGATGAACTTTAAATGTGCCAAGTTTCATCTTCCTCCTGTGATTCTTTCATGGTCAGGCCCAAGACTTATGTCAATCCCCTTGTAGATCTAGTCTGTACATTATAATGGCCAATGTTTGATTTTCCCACCATGACATTGCAGTTGTCACTAGCAAAGTCGATGCAATTTTTCCATGGAAAATGAAATTCTATGAACAGATTATCGTCATTGAATATCGCTTCACTGGTTCCACCACAGCATACAGGCATTCCAACAATCTCGTTCTTGGTCCCAATCCATCTTCAAAAACTCTCACCATAATAGCTAATCGCTTCTCTGTTTTCTTGTCATTTGACTATTTGACTCATCAACCGTTAATGAGAAGGGTGTTTCCCTGCACAGCTTTATCACTGGTTCTGTTGCAGATGAAGCCAGGTAGTTTTTAATGATAAGTGTTGTCTTCGTCCTCTTCGACTGGAACTTTCTGGCAATATCACTGTCAGGAAACATTACAGGCGCCAAGTCACAATAGTGATCAGCAACAGATGCAGTTAAAGTTATGCTGGGCAATGAAATTGGCAAATAAAACTTCAGCCCTTGTAATGCCACCCTCTTCCTGCTTTAACTGAGCAAAAAAGGTCTTAATGGATGCTCCCTTCTTCATTGCAAACATTTGTTCATGCAATTTCGATTTAAAATGTACTTTTAGATCATATGATCCTGAAGCTACTACTTTAATATCTTTGCTGCATAATCAACAAAAAGCATGGGTTGATCCTAACTTGGATGCATCCACAATGCCAGGAAAGAGTTTAACCCATTCGGCCTGAAACTTACCATGACCTGCAAGCTTTCGTTTCTTTGAATTAGGCTCAGCCATCATTCAATGGATGAAATACTTCAACTAATAATCTTTGTAGATGAAGAGAAAATACAACGAAGCAAAGCAAACAGCTAACAGCAAAAAATAATTATAAACAGAATAACGAATCTAGGAAGAAGAAAAAAACGTGCTACCAAAATTTACAAAATTATTATTAAAAAGTTGATAGAAGAGTGATAATAGATCGCCACTTTATTGAAAAATAAAGCAGCGAAGTTTACGCAAACAAACCTTTTTTCTAGTTATATAGGGCCGACACAGAATATTATGACATTAATTGATTGGAATATTTAAATGATCAAAATATAACTCGAAAGATTCAGAAAGCAAAAAAAAAAAAAAAAAAAAAATACAACGAAGCAAAGCAAACAACTAACAGCAAAATAAATAAAAAATTTACCAAATTATGAACAGAATATCAAATCTAGGAAGAAAAATGTACTTCCAAAAATTTACAAAATTATTATTTAAAAGTTGGTAGCCTAGACCAGTGATAATAGATTGCTACTTTATTAAAAAATAAAGCAGCTGGAATAAAGTAGGTAGGTCTACTCAATGCAAACAAACTTTTTTTTTCTAGTTATGTAGGGCCTACACAGAATATTATGACATTAATTTATCGGAAATATATTGAAGGGCAAGATATTACTGGAAAGATTAAGACAGCGATTAAATTGCAACAAAGCAAAACAATAGCAATATTTAACCAAGTTATAAGTGCTTTTTTTAAACAAAATGGCGTAGAAGTGTGGTGGCAAGCTTGGTTGATAACAGGCAACTTTAAAAATACGTCATGTCACACTGAAAACTGAAAGTGTTTGAGGCCGAATTCAAAGTTTTTGCTGAGTTGTTGGGTATAAAAGGATTTGATTGGTTGCTGGGAGAGACCTCAGTTTAAAAACAGACGCCGAGATTCCCGGAATAAAAAAAAACATTGGTTAAAAAAAAGAAACCTGGGCTAGAAAATATTTTCTGATTTAAAATTTAAAAAAAAAATGGAGTGGAAAATATTTAAAAAAAAAATTTTTCCAATTTTTTTTTTGGTAGGCAGAGGAGGGGGGAAGAATCCGTACAACGAGTCTGTACGGCCGTACACTGCTAAAAGTATCAAAAAAACGTACATTGTATGAAAAATTCGTACAGGTTGACAGGTATGGTTGTATTACAAGAGGGCATGGATATCTGCAAAATCTGCTTCCTTGAGTTGTCTGGCAGAGTCCACTGAATAAAAGAAGGGTTTGGCATGAACTAACTGAAGTCTTGTGCTCCAGAGGGAACTGAAAGGCAAAAAAGCAAAGAGTACTAACAATGAGTCATCATTACACACGGAGAAGAGAACTGGAGACAGACATAAAGTGGATGAAGAAGACATTGACATACCTCAAAGCTGATGGCATGGGACACAGAGACTTGGCATAAGTTTGTTGAAGGTCTATGCTGCTTGGGGAACTAAGGGGTTTTGATGATGACAGCATCATTAGAGAACACCTTTTTTAGGTTATTTAAACAAATGCAGCACGTTTTATTAGTGTTGGAAGGTAGGTTTGTACTTACAGTTTTAGTGAAAAGTATGTTTTTGGAATTCAGAATATAGGCTGTGAGACCAAAGAATTTATAAGAAATGTAGAGAAATAACTTGTAACTGTTGAATATTGCAGTCTTAAAGAATTGAGACCACTAATAAATCAGCAAGCAGTTTAGAGTCCTGATAGCCATGATACTGTATCATTTAAAATATTACCGTATGCACTCGAGTATGTCCAGAAATGTGTTTCCCTTTTTGGACCTTAAAGAACATATCCCTGACTTACGAGATTGAGTCCAAAAAAAAAAAATTTTTTAAATAAAACTGGCCATTGTAAACCCCCCCCCCCCCCCCTCCCTTCCTTCTTTACCGCCACACACTGCTATCCTTCAGATATAAACTTTCTGCTTCATTAAATGTTTTTATCAAAATATCTTAAGTAATACACGTTTCAACTCCTGTTAAGTTAAAAATTTCAACTGGAGTACGCCTTGTTGACCAGCCTCCTTCATTTTATCTATCAGCAGTACCATTACTTCTTTCACTAGATTCAATTTTGTCACTGTCAGAGTCTAAATCATGCCCTTATTCAATATCCACATTTATTCGGCCGCATGGTTAGCATTTGATCAAATAGTAAGTCACTTCTCAGATCCCAAAGCAAATATTTGACCGCCCGGAAAGCCTTGGCTTTAAAAAAAAAATCATGAAACATCATAATATTGATCGCCTCTAAAAAAAAAGTTAAGAAAATCTGGAGAATTTTTATGCAATGGAAATCTATTTATAACTCAGGTCTCGCTAAATATCACTGCATCATACATCTAATGAGATTCAGTTTTGATTTGCTGTCTAGAAGTTTCTAGCAGATAGTTTCTTTAATTAGTCTAATAGTTCAGTCCCATTGAGATTTGGGTTTCATCATCGTTAATGTGAAATTATCATTATGTGTGTGTGTGATTTTGTGATTCATGCATGTGTGTATATATATATCAATGCCATTCTCTAACAGGTGATCATTAATTGTTCTCAGTATCTCTCCCTTATCCATATCCAATGTCCCCACTGTGGGTGCCCTTGATGCTAGTCTGTCAGGTCTCTCATTACTGCGTACCTCTGCATGACCAGGACAGTAGATCCACACCAGCTCCTGCAGATTTGAAGCTTCTATGAATGTTTTCCATTTATGCCGTAGCCAACCGTTTTTAACCTTTTGAAGCATGGACTGAGAGTCTGACACAATGACTGCCTTTGTTAATGAAGTTTCAGTTAGTGATGTTTATACAGGCATCAAACTATATTAAACACATCAGTTAATTTATGCTGTCATGATTTAGGACAAGAGAGTCAGCAAGACATGTTTTGTATTTATCCATTTTGTATGTGGGTTTTATGAGTTATTTACTTATTTATTTGCATTGCAGGAATATATCATCCGTGTTCAAAGAGGCCCTCTTAGGGATCACTCATGGCAAATCAAAAAACGATACAGTGACTTTGAGAAACTTGATGCGCAGCTAAAAATTACAAACATTGAGCTGCCATTGCCCCCAAAGAAAGTCTTCGGCAATTTTGACAGAGATTTTATTGCTGAGAGGCAGAATGGATTGCAGGTGACTGAAGCATTTTTAGTATGCCACTGTGTTAACAGTTCTATGTGTCTGTAGTTACAGAATCTACCAGTCTACTATAGCTAAGGTAGTATCTCCTTCAGCTGTGCAGCAGTATTGTGCCTATATGATCATATTTAAGGTTTTTTGCTAACCTGTGCTCATATTTTAAGCAATCTTTTTTTTACTCGTGTATTTTCATCTTGGAGCATGCTACGTAACATATTCAGTAGCTGTTCCTGCTTTCTGCTTCACATAAGAGTGATTTTGCAGTGATAGCCCAGACGAACACCAATTTTTGGATGTGATACTGTAATATCCCAGAATAAGGATATATTCTTATGTGTTCTATTTCAGGTACAAAATCTGTCTGACTTGGGACTAAAAAAAAACAAAACAATTATCAGACAAGATAGGCAACTATTAGTCAAGTGCTCATTGACTTAAGTGCCACAGTGACCTAGAGTTACAGAACTGATAATGGTGGTGAATGTAGAGAAAAATCTTACAGCAGAATGTTTTGAATCCGTGTGCATAAGAAGGAAGTACTGCATACTTAATGAATGAAGAGCACAAGATTTATGATTCAACTAGCTATAACCTGCCAATAATGACGGAAGTAAATAAAAAAAACTATAATATATTTTTAAAATATTTTTAAATTCAATATAAAAGTTATTTGATGACAACATTTTTTGTGAAAGTGTGTGGATTTGGTTCAAAGAATGTTCCCTGATAAAAAGTGTTCTTAACTCTTACTATCCGGCAAGCCCCGTGAAGTGGCGCGGGTTTAGTACCAATTTTACGGCTTGCCAGTTCAAGTAGCGCGTGACAGTAACGATAGCTAAACTAGCTCGTAAAAACGAGGTTTTAGCTCACATATATTAAGAGTTAACTAAAACTTTCAAGTTTTCATGATTTGTTCCTCAGGTGAGGGCGACATAGAGCTGGCTATGTCAGAAAAAAAGGTTCAGGAAGGAAAACTCCTACGTGATCAAAAGATTGTCCTTGCGCCTTATTGATCGTAATTGCAAATGCTAAAATCACTGGGAATTGACGACGTCACATCCTAAATGGCATTCAGAGCTTGCTCAGTTCTAAGTCAATGCGAGGAATTAAGACTCGTTCTCCCTTATTACTGCCAGTGATAATTTCTGCATCAATGGAATTCTGATGCAAGACTTTTATGACCAAACGCGTGCCAT
This sequence comes from Oreohelix idahoensis, assembly GCA_024509875.1. NCBI lineage: Eukaryota > Metazoa > Mollusca > Gastropoda > Stylommatophora > Oreohelicidae > Oreohelix > Oreohelix idahoensis. The sequence goes on along the minus strand of JAMPIV010016210.1, from coordinate 166,500 downwards.
TCAGTAGTCCGTTTTTTGCGTTCAGATTTTGCAATAGCATGATACATGCAGCAACCTTTAATTTCAACAAATGCGGTGGCATTCATGATGGGCACTGCTCATTAAGGAACTCAGTTGCACGGTTGGGATCATCGGAAATCATGGTATCTGTGCTCCAATAAACCGTTTCATTTCCAGCGAGTAGCTCCAACAATAAGTCTGCAATACTTTAAATTAAAATTTTGTCTTGAAGAAACAATCAAAAACTTACATTTTAATTTTATTTTTAACAAAATGATGAGTTAAATCCGTTTCCGGAATGAAACTGGGTTCTACAATCAAAAACTTACATTTAATTCATATATCACTGTCACTCACTTTGTGTTGCACAATTCACCGACTTTTCTTCGCTGAGTGTTACTATTTTCAGAAGAGTACATATAAGGGATCAGCGGGCTGATCACCCGCTTGCCAGTCACTCTGATTACGGAAACAACAATTAATTTTTTGTTGTACCAATAAACGCCACTTGGCGTAACGGAACAACAGTTAATTTCTTGTTGCCCTAAGGCGCCATTAGGCGTATTGGCCATGGACTGCTTTGTCGGTCAGCGGCTAAGGATGGAAGAAGAAGACATATAAGGGAAACAATACAATTAATGTCTGACTTTCAATCACAGTTGCATCCCTTAGATGTGACTGACGTACAAACGGCGAGAATTATGGAGTTTGGTACAATTTTAGTACAGAGTTATTGAAACAATTGGATGAACGGAATTGGGAAGTCTGTCCTTCTGCTAGTTCTTAGAGAAAATCATACAACTTTGTAAAGATGGAAAATTATACAGCTGTTAAAAAAGGCAGACAGGTGAGGGAAGTTAAAATACACTTTAATGTAAACAATTGAAAAGTTAACAGATGTTACAACAGTCCAACTATATTTTTTTTAAAATAACATTTTGCCTTGTTTTGGCCTAATTGCCTAGTTGGTTATATTAGAGCGCATGTTCAAATATAAAAGACCTTTAGGTCTCGTAGTTTTAACTTTTGGAGTTCAACTGTATGGGAATTTTCAGACATAGCCATTTTCATAGGCAAAGACAGGAATCCTCCATGACATAGAGATGTTTGAATATATCCAAGTGGAGATATATTTTAGAAATTTATTTTATTGTAAGTCCTAACAGTGATTCATATTCTTTACTGTTTCCTCATGGAGAACAAAGATTGTTAGTTTTGCATTTAAAGAGGTACTTTTACAATAACAATTTCCATTGAACCACAGATATTTTGGGGTCTCCACTAGTATAACAAACTATGACAATTTTAAGTGGATCCTTATTTTTAGCACAGTATATGTCATTATGGTTGGATTTCCTATTGTGTTGCCTTGTTCTTTATTTTATCAAATTGGTGAGTAGCATAACTGAAATTAAAAGCATGAATCGATATTCTGCTGAATATGAAAGGCAGTTTGATATGCTTAGTTGGTCTCTGTTTTAATTCATTCTGTTCTCTTTCCCTTTCATTCTCAGAGTTACCTAAATGCAATTGTAAGCATTCCTGTGATATCCAAAAGTTTGATTGTGAAAAAATTTTTAGACAGCAATAACTACTCATCTAATTTTGTGGGTAAGTATTTTTTCCCCCCCCTTATTATTGTGTATATGCAATGCTGTCATCTTATTTCACCATAATAGCCACTTTTAAAGCAAAAATCATGCCAACCAAACTATACAGCTTTGATATTTGAAGTACAACTGCGACATTCATAATTATCAGAAACAGGTCTTAAGCGAAATGACAGTTTACACCAGTTGCTGTTTAATCTTTTCCTATGCCTAGCGAAGTAGGAGATCATGTCTCTCCACAACTTCCTGTCTCCAGTACAATTTGTCAATTCTGCTGTTGACTTCTTTCCATGCCACGATGTCAAACTGTCCAGTATTTGCTCTCTTTGTCTTCCCCTATCTCTTTTTCCTTTAATCTTACCTGTTGTTAATATATATTCCAGCTTTCCTCTTCTCATGACATGCACAAAAAAAGTGGGTTGCTTCTTTCTAACTTATGAAATAAGTTTCCTCTGCGCATTGGCCTCTTTCAGGACATCCTTGTTACTCTTTTTGGCTGTCCATGGTATTTTTAACATTCTTCTGTAAAACCACATCTCTGTTGCCTCTAGTGCCTTCCCTATTTTACTAATTGTCCATGACTCACTCCCATTTGTCAGGATTGGTTCCATATAACAATGAATGCATGGAGGCATATCTGGAGTCATCCTTATATGACCACCATCTATGCACAATGCTACAATATACGTACATGGAACTGAACCTATGTCTGTGAGGCTAATTACATCCTCATTGACTCTTTAAATCGTCCACAAACTTCCAGGGATTCCCCTTGTGGTGAAACTTGTTGAGAACCCAGCAATGCACACTAAGCTTGGAGAAGTCACTTGAGCCCCAGGCGTAATTCTTTGGCTTTGACTTGGTTGACTGTATGCAGGAGGATCTCACTGGACCCAGTTATAGGCTGGGGAAGCTGAGAAGTGGCTCTGTGCAGGACGTGACAGTTTCTTGGAAGAGCCCAGAACCAGAGTACAGTATTTTAGCTCTGCATAGTTTGAGAGCCCCCTTGGATGGCGTCGAATGCACAGTATGCCACGCACTTCTTACTCCTAGATGTGGCGATCTTTTAAATGCAAGCCAAGCTGGAGAAACTGGAGCTCATGACTTCAACTCAACATGTTTCATAATGGCAGAAAAACCACAGGAAAAAGCCTAGATCTACAGTGTAGATAATACCAAGGAGTCTTCAACTTGGTATTGGCTGCTAAAGAGTGAGAAGCTCAGCAGCCCTAGTTACACAACAACAACAATAGCTGCTGTGTTTTGCCAGTACATGTTCTTTATTATCCTCAAGTCTTTACCATCAATGTTGATTCTTTCTAACATTTTCATAACTTCATCATGTTTCACTTTGTCAAATGCCTTAGTGTAATCTATAAAGCACAAGTACAGATCTGTCTTCACCTCTATGGCTCTTTCTATTAATGTTCTTATAATATATATAGCATTGTTTGTGCCTTTACCTTCTACAAACCCACACTGTTTATCACTGATTTCTGGTTTAATTTTATTTCTCACTCTTCTCGTGATAAGTCATAATAATATTTTGGTCACATGACTCATAAGACTAATGGTGCGAAGTTCTTCACACTCCATGGCTCCAGGTTTCTTTGGCAAAGTTATGAATATGGATTTTAGCAGATCATCAGGTATTTGACCACTGTTGTAGGTGTCATTTAAGTTCATGATTATTTATAGGTAATAATAGGCCTTTGCTTTAGTGTTGACAGTCCTATTATTGTCACTGTTTTGGAAAACATGGTTTATGAACTTTGAACATTTGATTGCTTTGAAAAAGAGACAGTTTCTTGTTCTGGGTCAGTGTTGTTTGTGCTTCTGGTAATTTTCTTAGGTATGGTATTTTTCAAAGTGGTCAGTGTTGATTGTTATTTCCATCTGACATGAGATCATGCTGATGTTTTGAAACTGCATGCTGGAAGTTTCATACACTGTCAAAACTGTAGGTTCGTATCCTTTTTTATGCTACCTTTTTTCTCATCAGTATATTTCTGCTCCTCAACCATGTCTTTACTGTGGTAGATGTAGGCTTCATGAAATCTGAATTCATTCAATCAGTCAATCATTCAATCCGTCAATACCCTTTAGCATAGGCCTCCAAGAAACGCATGTCTAGTCCTCCTTTCTCTTGTCATCAGCTCACGTTCTTTCCATGTCCTTCTCATCACCCCATTTCTGCCTCCAGTTTTCTCCTCCATGTGTCCCTCCATTCTCATGCTGGAGGTTGTTGTCATGTAGGCTTTACTCTGTTCAGCGACGACCCTGCCCTTTATTCTCGTGGAGAAGCCCCATTCTGATTTCTCACCATGCACTACAGACTCATCGGTGTACAAGTATTTAAACCAATAAAACGGTATTGAATCAGTTTTACAAATAACAGTTCACAAAAAACAAGGGACGTTTCGGGTTTTACCCTTCGTCAGCCACAGTTACAAACAGGTGACAAGGACAAGAATTACATATAGGTACTACAAAAACATACGATGATGAGAAATATACAACAAATGGGCGATACAAGCAGATGGAAAAAGTAAACAACAACAGTCTCTTCTTCTTCTTCTTCCGTCCTTAGCCAACGACCGGCAAAGCAGTCAGTGGCCATTACGCCTAGTGGCGTCTTAAGGGCAACAGCGAATAGATTTTCTTTGCCTTTGTTCCCATCATGCCTAATGGCGTCTTTAGGGCAACGACAAATCAATCCGTTTGCTGTTGTTTCCGTAATCAAAGTGACTGGCAAACGGGTGATCAGCCCATTGGGAAACAACAACAGTGATGAGAGAAAAAAAGAACAATAATACAAAAAAATCGTAAAATCTAAAAGAAATACCGAAACAAGAAAGTAAATAATCAACGAAATGAAAAAAAGAGAATTAACAAAACTTTGGAACAAGTAAAAGTTCACTGAGCTCGATCCGAAGATACTGTAAAAGAAAGCCGTAGTATTCTGTCACAGAAATCGCAAGGAAGTGACGTATGATAGCGACAAAACAAAAGATATAAAAGGATACGAAACGAACCAAAACAAAAACATAAGAAGATAGATCTAAAAGACAACGAATCAAGAATGAAAAAGAGAAAAGCTACCAGAATTTATGCAAAATGATTTTGGATATTCAAGCCATCAGGAGCTAAAACACCCATTTTAAAAATAAGACAATTCTCCAACGAAAAGCGAGTCTTGTCATTACCGGCACATGAATATCGGAATTACCTGAATGGTCAGGCCTTTTGAAATGAAGGGCCACCGGTAAATGTTTGCCATGATAGATGTCATTCAAGTGCTCATGAAACCTGTCTGCCAAACGCCTGCCAGTTTCACCAATATAGGTAATGCCACACCTCTTGCAGATGATAGCATAAATCAGGTTTCTGGATTCGCACGTGAAAGACTCTCTAATGATAAATTTTCCTTTTGGAAAAGTGACTGTCTGAGTTTGGAGTACAAACGGACATCTCTTACATATCCGGCGTTGGCACGGTTTAGTACCAAAGTATGAAGGGCTAGTATGTCGCAAGCGACTGTGTACAAGAATATCCCTAAAATTCCTATCCCTACGATATGCTACCAAAGGTGTATCACGAAACAACTCTTTGGTATCAGGATCAGAGTGGAGAATAGGCAGATGTCGAAACAGAATTCTCTTCACCGCCAGACAGTGAGGATTAAAAGTTAGAACCAGTCTGAGTTTGTCAGATTGGACAGAAGGTTTAGTAGTGAGTGCCATCTGACAAGTGACGCGTGTGATACGATTAAGAGCATCAGATAAAACATGTTCTGGATAAAGACGTCGGCGAAAGAACTCGAGCATCTCTTGAGCTCGCTGATGAAAATCATCGTCATCGTGACATAACCGACGCAAGCGAAGAAGTTGAGAAAAGGGAATGGAATTTTTACAACTAAGAGGATGCGATGAAGTATAAAGAAGGAAACCATGAGCGTCAGTAGCCTTATAATAGACAGATGTTTTAAGACAAGTAGGGCTAATATTCACAGTGATGTCTTTCTCTTATCGGTGTACACAATGGCGTCATCATCCCCAGTATGATCACTTACCAGCTGATTAATCTCCAGCTCTCCTTTTCCATTGCCCTGAGATCTGCACTCTCTGCCAAGGCTAATGATGACCTGCTGGTAGTTTATCCAGTTCTCCTTTGACTTACTCCACTCTTCCCCTTTGGATACATTTTCAACCCTGGTCACCTGATGAATCGTAGCCTCTGCCTGTACCATAAATGACATCCCCCTCTTGATTCTTGCTCCTTTGATGTCAGCTATGTTCTCATGTAGGGGGTGTCTTTTGTCAGTGGTTACCCGCATATAGGCTTTTGCCTGGGCCATCGCATATCTGGATCTAATCGACAGCAATCCAAGCATGTATCTTATTGTCACAATGGGGGTATCATGCATACAGCCCAAAACTAAATGATAAACCTATTAAATAATGAGAACAAATATTTTTTCAGAGCATTTTATCAAACATTCTTGACAGAATCTGGCACAACAAATTTCATATAAAGTATCTGATTAATTTAAGTACTTATCATGGGAAATTATAATGCTGAAAAGTGTAAAAGCAACAAAAACCACATGTCCCTGTTTTCGGGTATACAGGATCACATCTATATTTAGGGGGTGGGTGTGGTGGGGATAGTTTTTAGAGATGAAGAATGGGCAAAGGTTAATTATATCTTTAAAAAAAGAAAACTTGCCATAAGTCTGAAGCTTAAAAAAAAAAAAAAAGCAAATGAAAAAAAACAATAGACTTATTAAGTGTGCTACGTTTCTTAAAAACATGAAATAATTATAAGAAACCATGTGTGAGTACTCGTGCATATGTTTGTGTATGGACCATTCTCAAAACATGGAGTGAAATATGTGACACGGAGGTCAGTATTTCAAATGCTGTATAAGCATATGCGCAGTGCTGGTTGTGAATTTGAATGCAAGCTCTGTTTTGTCCTGATCGCATAATCAGTAAGAGCTGTCATGCATAGGTGGTGCTTATATAAACATTTCATGGAAAAGATATGGTTATTTATATTTCAGCTTGTTGTGCTGACATAAAATAGCACGGAGCCACTCTGCTGCTGCTCTCCCCTTGCAAGAAGCCTGCACCAACAACAACAAAAATGTGCTCGTGCAGCAGTTTTTTTTTCAGTAGAAATTTGTTTTACATGATGAGGTTGCCAGCCCTCATATTTGTTGTATTTTACAAACATGCCAGAGGGAGCCGTAGTTGTATTCCTTCTTTATCTCCGCAGAGAGTCCCAGGAACTAGGATGTGATCAAGTTTCTTATGAACCATAATGTTTCCTTTTATCCTGGATCTCCTTCTGTGTTGTGATGTCTTTAGAATTGTATTCATTATTTAATTGCATCTAATTTTTTTTTTAATACGTAGTAGACCATGTACTTTCTTTCCATTATGCACCTGCAACTTGCATTACTTCCACTAACAACTTCCAGAGATAACTTGTCTTAGCTGGTTTCCAAATATGGAAGTTTTTTTTTTTTTTTAATGACCATTTATTTATTTATTTTTTTTTTAAATTTTCATGGGCTATCAGTTTGAAGATGTATTGACTGTTTCTGTTTAGTTCACCGAGACGTTTACTTATGAAAAATAAACTGTTTTGAATGTCCCTACTTTGGTACGTAATAGTAGCTATTAACATTATTTGACATGTATTATGGAAATAGAGAAACAATTACACAATTTATTACTTTGTTGTTGTTGCAGAAATAGCACTTCAACATGTATCCATGCTATTCCGATCTGAACCAGAGTGGGATGTTATAGAACCATTGCCAGAATTAGGTATGAAAGCATGCTTCACATTCCTTGTTATTGTTTTAAATTTGAGTTGCCACGTGTCGGACAGAGCAAATGGTGTATATGTTACACCCCAATAGGGAAATTGGCCATTTCGTGAATTTGGCAACTTTTGCCCAATTCATGAAATGGCCGATTTCACTATTGAGGGTGTAACATATACGCGTATATGGTGACTGAAAATATGTATTCTTTCTTTTTTTTTTTTCACTGCTAATCCCGGCAGCATCGCATGGAGAGTATGTTGTAAGTTTCTATATTTGTTTCAAGACTGGAACCTAGTATATTTCATGTTTTATTATAACAGAAGTCTCAGTGTATGAAAAATTGATGTGTACATTTTCCTTTTTAAAATGTTAAGATCACATTAATCTTCTGTTGTCATCATTATCATCGTAACTGTCAACATATCAAGTACCACTTTGCGTGAGTGTTCATGCCTGCTCATATCATGATCCTTGATGTTTTCCATTGCTTACATTGTTGACCTTTTTGCATGCCAACATTTTAAGCTGTATATTATTTTTTCTCTGTCTTCCTGTGAATCTTGTGATCTCTATTTTATCCATTATATTGATGTTTTTTTAAGCTCCTTTTCTCATCACAATTGTTCTGCTTTCTCTTTACTTTTGTGGTTATGATTGTTTATTAACTGTTTCATGCATTCTTACTCTTTTGTTATTGTATCCATCCTTGGAATTTTAAATATTTTTCTGGGAACCCACATTTGACAAAATAAAATTTGCCTTCAGTGATATTCTCGCTTGCTCATGGCCAGAATTTACTTACAAGCACTTTAATTGGCTCAGAGCATTTATGTTATATATAACCTTAGCACATAATTCTTGAGGTAAAAACATTCACTTTAAGAGCATGAAGTTTTTTACTTCCACGTAACGTCTTCTCCACTTACACACACTGACTATGATTTATTATGTGTAAATAGTTCTCATTTCGTGAAATGCTGTTTAAGGAAAAAAAAATAAGAAAGCAGGAATGAGCAGAAGCAAGACCAGAAGTTTCAGAGTCAGGGCTCATGAACTATACATAGCAGCGAATAAAGAAACAAGAAGAAGCATCAGAAGAAAGAAGAGAAAATATATTGATGAGTTGGCATGAGAGGCAGAGGAAGCTGCTGCCAGATGAAATTTGAGGGACTCATAAAACAGTACAAAGAAGCTAACAGGCAAGCAAATGGTATCAAGTTCAAGAATAGAAAATTGCTTAGGAAAATAAAAGAGCAAGTGAAGAGATGGATGTAACATTTTGAGAAACTTGTAAATAGACCAGCTCAGCAAGATCTCCGATACATCCAGTTGGCATAAATGAAGTGACAAGTTTACTGCCACAGACCAAATAATAAAGATAAAGAAAGTCATAAAGCTACAAAGAGATGGGAAATCTGCAGGCCCAGATGTTTTGAGAAGAGCACCATTTCTTCTGTGTTCAATGCCTTCCTGTTTATTCCATTCCTGTTTGCTCTGCACAGTCCCAGGGTGTCAGTTTGATGGTTTCTCATTTCTGCAGCACAAATGAGATTCTCGTTATAATGGAAGAAATTTATCAGTATACTTCCTTATAAGCAGTCTGGATAAGGGAAGGAACTGAAAGATAAAGCATAAAGGATCAAGTTACAAATGACGCAGTAAGAAAAGTTTTCATGTTTGTTTTTAACAAATTGGCACTAGTACAGCAGCACACACCCCCACTTTCCCTTGCCGACCAGCCAGAGTAATTTACAGTAATGTCAACACCAGTACTTCAGTCCATGGTTTTCTTTATTGAAGTCTGTTCTCACCTCTACACCTCATGGTAGAAAGGGGACGACTAAGTAAGAAGTCTGTTCTCTGGTGACTCAATTAGAATATGTCAAGGAAACTCTGTGCTGTTTGGCATATCTCAGTCTGTCATCTAGTGACTCAAATAGCGAACGTCAAGGAAAGTCTCTGCAGCTATTTCTTCTTCTTCTTCTTCCGTCCTTAGCCAAAGACCGACCAAGCAGTCAGAGGCCATCACGCCTTGTGGCATCTTAAGGGCAACAGCAGATTGATTTTCTCTGTTGTAGTTTCCCATCACGCCTAGCGGCGTCTTTAGGGCAACAACAAATAGATCCATCTGCCGTTGTTTCCGTAATCGGTGTGACAAGCCAACGGGTGATCAGCCCATTGGGCTCTGCAGCTATTTAACATATCTTAAAAAACACTGTGCTAATCTCAGCACAATAATGTTATCATCTCATTGAGATTTGTTTGTGTATCTTCTATTACAAGAGAGGATTATTAAGAACTTTATTTACTTTTTTAAAAAAATTTGTCACAGGGTGGAGAATACGAAAGCAGTTCATTCTAGTGAAGCCACTGTCACAGCCAAAAGTTCAGCAGTTGCTTTTGTGGGTTAGTATTTTAAAACTTTTTCAGTTTATTTTTTATCATTTTCAATGTATAAAATATGATATTTCACTCAATTTCAGTGTACTTACTTACTTAATTAGTCGTTCCTCTTCTACCGTGAGATGTAGAGGTTTGGAAGAGAGAGCGCCATACTATCCTATTGGCTGTCTTCCTCCTGGCCTGGTTCCATTCTAGTGCTCGGTCCTTCAAAGATTGTCTAATGTTGTCCTCCCAGCAGACTCTGTGTCATCCTGGAGGTCTGGATCCCTGGCTCTTAGTTTCCCATGCTTGTCGTGGTAGCCGATTTTCTCCCATTCTGCAGACATGGCCAGACCATCTTAGTTGGGACTGTTCTACTTGGGTCTGCAGGGGTTGGGTTTTTAGTCCTTGATGTATCGTTTAGTTGTGGACCATGTCTCTACTTGTTACTTCAACCACCTTCCTCAGATACCTCAATTCTGAGGTTTGGATCTGGCTTTCGTGGGTTGTAGTCATTACCCATGACCCTCATAATTTCAGAGTATAAAACTGTAAACTAAATCTTTGTGATGTCTTTTTTTTAGTTTAAAATTTACATTTCTGTTTAAATTACTGATTCTCTGTATTAGACTTAAAATTGCTGATATGTTACTCATTTTTAATGGTTGTCGCATTTTTCTGTTTTTAGCATGTAAAATGTAAACTTGCTGATGTTTCATTAGATTTCTGTGTATGAAAAATAGGGGTGAATAGAGAATTAATGAAGGGGAGCAGAGTGAGACAGCTAAAATATTTTGGCCATATTAGAAAAACTCACACCTTGCTGAAGACTTTAATGGAAGGAAGAGATGAAGGCAAATGTGCAAGAGGAAGATAGCGCTATGAATGAGAAGATAACATCAAGAGATGGACAGGAAAGAGTCTGTCATAGTGCACCATCAAGACAACAGACATAAGACATTGGGATTCCTATGTGACCAACATTTCATGTGGAGATGGCAGCTGATGATAATGTATGAAAATTAAATTCACTGATGTATTACTCACTTTAGTAAATAAAGTTCATGTATGAATCTTCTTTCACCTACTGATAGATAATCTGTTTATGGAGTAACAGCACAAAGTAGGGGACCCAAAGGAATGTGAAATATGGTGTGAGTTCTTGAATGAAACTGCTATGGTAGCTATGAAGGCTGACATGGAACACCCTGAGAAGTGCTGGATAAATTGGCTCTGGTTAATCTGTAATAGTCCCAATAGCTGTGGATTTTGTATTTCTGAAATAGAAACAAAAGAGAACATTTTATGGACTCATTTGGTTTCTTTAGATCTGCATATATTTCCCAATGCAATAAAAGCTGCTCTTGCCTGTTGCATTCTCACTTCGATATCATTTTCTAGTTCTTCAACTTTGTCTAACTAAACCGCTGCCAATTTGTATGGATAATTCTACATTTAACATGTAGCACTTCTTAAGTTGCAATATACTGCAATATTCATTGCGTAGTACTTTTAAATTTGGCAATAAAAAGTCACACATGTTATTATCTGATGTATTGACGAGTTTAATTTGTATAATTTGTACAACACATTTTTAAGTTTTTGGAGTTTTAACTCTTTCCGTACGTAATTATTTTCAGCTCTGGACGGAATTATTTTTAAGCCCCAAAAATTTACACATACATAATTTACGTTTACTGACAATGTGTGTCTAATCATGAGTTAAGTATAACATATTATATATCAAATTAAAGTACATTGGATGAACAATATAAATCCATATGCCTTTCTAGCTAATTTTATGTTATGTTTATGTTATAACAGATAACATGTACACGGAAAAAAGATAACTTGAAATTTTGAACAAAAATTTTCGACTTACGTAAGGCTTGTAACATAAATTGTTATCACAATACAGTTTCACTGCTCTCTTTGTGCAGGTATTCCATTTAGAAACACAGAAAAAGTAAGAAAGTTATGGTTGATCACACAGTTTGTTCACTGTTCACATATTAGTAACATATCCTGTGTGTTTTTCGGCCATTATGGCGATACGACAAAACACGATTAAAGATGAAGATAAATGTGAAAAAATCCGTTCAAACGCAAATAAAAGACGTTGAAGCTTGTTGAAATTTGCCCAGTTTTGTGTTTACTTCCGTTCGAGATAAATTCCGGGCAGAATAAAATATCAGAATAGAAAGAAACAATGAAATAAATCAGCGTCTTTTAAAAGATCTTACGTCTACAGCGTTCGGCCTTTGCATCTATTATTAGATCTTGCGTACGGAATCAGTTAATCAGTTACAGTACAAAAACATTTTCATTTCTTTATGTTATGCAGTTTTAATGTACACAAGATTTTAAAGCACTGATGTTTTATTTCATTGGAATAATTAAGGTTTAATTTATTTAAAAAAAAGGACTACTGTTTGTAGAAAATCAGTGGTCCAATTTCTAATTGACTATAAATAACTTTAAGCATTAGCTAGTGATCATAACTGGTTATTTACTCAATTTAGTTTTGATCTAATAATGAGAAATCCAGATTTAAATGTGCTTTTTGTAGATAATCACTAGTCCAGTTTCTGATTAAATATAAATTACTTTACACGTAACTAGTGCACATAAACGATGTTCTACTCAGTGTCATTTTAATCAGCTGATGAATAATCTAGATTACATTTTGTTGTTTAAACTATTTTTTGTAGATGATCAATAATTAAATTTTGAATTAAGCAAAAAAAAATCACATTAAATTTAAGTAGTGTACATGGAAAAAGAGATAGGTTAAGACAAAGAGAGCAAATACTGGACAGTCTGACATCGTAGCATGGAAAGAAGTCAACGACAGAATTGATAAATTGTACTGCAGACAGGAAGTTGTGGAGAGACATGATCTCCTACGCCATTAGGCATGGTACTTGAAGATGAAGAAGTATACATTCCTACTTTGGTAATTGATTCATTTGGTGACTGGAAATTGTATTCATACGGCAGAGTTTAATTTCTGATTCTGATACTTCAAGAACAATAAAGCTGTCACATTCCGTAAGAAGCTAATGATCTCAGAAGCATCTTCTTTTTCATCATCACACTCAAATAGCTACATCAGTCTCTCCTATAAAGCTGGCAGCCCGTCTCAGGCTTCTCTCATCACCATACAGTTTCCCCCTCAGCTGGGTTAGAGAAGGCCACGCTGCCACTCTGCTGCTGTCATGGAGCTGACAGTTTTGGAGTACGGGTTCTACTGTTTGTTTGTCCTCCCCACATGGGCACATAACTGTTTGTTTGTCCTCCCCACATGGACACATAACTGTCTGTCTGATTGTCAATGTCTCAGAAGTATGAGGCAACCTGAATGGGAAATAAGAGTGGTTTAAGCATAAACCTTTGGGGAGCCGCGCTGGTGTAATGGTTAACACGCCGCGCTAGCGACCAAGTTTTCAAGGTTCAAGCCCGGGCGCGGGCATTTGTAGGAGTGTCATCGACCGGGATTTTGACTGAATAACCTGAATAGCTCCTGAGATAAACCCTCTGTGGATGGGAAGGAGCGAAGCTCCTGACCGGGTTGGAAGGAAAGTCCACAGGGCTCCCCAGCCTCGCAATGACATGTCATTGGGCCGAAGGCTGAAAGCCCAAGTGCCGCTGGTTATAAAAAAAAAAAAAGCTTAAACCTAACGAATGTTTCAAAAATGTAAAGGTTTGAATGAAAATTCTGGTCAGCAGTTACAGTGGCTATGACGAAACACTTTTAAAAATATTACATCTATGAATCTGACAGCTAGAGATAATTCAGAATTGGTCATTACACTGATAATTTCTCTTTCTGTATCATTAAATAGCTATGGTATTTCCAGCATGTTTTAATTTACGTGTTTACATCAATTTTTTTTTTCAGGCTGAGTTTGGTCCAGACATGTACTTACCTCTAAAGGAATTGAGTGCTATAGTCAGTATGCTGCCATCCATCAAGGTATTTTCCCCTTACCATTTTTTCTTGTTCTTTTTTGTCCTTCTCTTTCTTTTTCATTCTTTTCTTTCTATTATCTTTTGTCTGTTTTTATTTCTTTCATTCTTTTGTTTTGCTCTTTTCTTTCCTTTGGTTTTCTCATTTGTCTCTATCATTTAAAAAAAATCTGTTTATCTATATTTCTTTCTTTTTCGTTCATACTTTCTTCCTTTGTTCTTTCTCTTTCTCTTTTTTTTTTTTTTTTTTTGCTCATTTCTTTCTATTTCGCACATCTCTTTCTATTTTGCTTCTTTCTTTCCTTCTTTCTTTTTTTTTTCTATTTCTTTTTTCTTTCATGAAATATATAAAGCTGCAACTTGAATATTCCTAATTCTTCAGCTTTATGAGCCGTTTAGATTCTTTGTTGTGAGCCGTAATTTGTATTTGTTCATTTCTTATTGATCCTTTTTCTTCTTACTTCCATTAGGTGAAGTATTGCTTTTTTTCCGTCTTGGCTATCCCATTGGCTGTGGTATTTTACATCTGTTTCATTTATAAATTCTTTACCATTATGTTTTTTATTTTCATTATTTAAACTTCATGACCAAACCACATCAGACTATGTACAATAAGGATATTATTTATTGTTAGGTTGTTATTACTGAGAATGTATTTAGCTGATGTATGTTTTGAATATGTTCTTATTCTCTATTTCCTGATCATATAATTCTTGATGAGTCTGTGTATTGTCATAGTGAGTGTCGCGTGGTTAGAGTGCTTGCGTCTTGAGGCAAAGTTAACGGGTGTGAAACCTCCTAGTATCAGGCTGCAGTCTGCTGAAAAATAAGTGTGTAAATGACTCTGCTGTTAAGTTAGGGATGGCAAAGGCAGCGAGAAAGGAAACCATTCACCCCTACCTTATGAAGCTGAAGCCTAGTATAGTGATGTCTCTAACACTTCACTCCCCTATAGTAGTATCTGTTATGGGACTATCTTGACCTTTTTTTTTGTCTTAGTGCACTTTTCTGAAAATACATCTTTCATTCTCAATAAAATCAGTAGCGTGAGGATAAGTTGAAACATTGGTGTAAGAAGAAAGGTCATCCGGTGACCCTTACACGGGTGAAGAAATTATTAAAATTGAACATGCTGGTGAAGAGGTATGCATACTTGAAGACTGAAGTTCTAAAATGTCAAATTCTCACAATTATGAATTTTAATTTCCAGGCTAATATTGTCATTTAAGGATAGGTCAGTTTTTACCAATGCATTTTATATTCATTTATGATTGTCTTTTCCTAATGGAACTTGCACCATTTTATGTAAGAGAAGCTGCATCTTCTTAAAATGTATAAATGTCAAAAGTGATACTGTTAACCTAATTGAAGTGTTTTTCATTTTTTTTCTCTCTGAATCAGATATGCTGAAATAATACTGCTTAACACATTAACTACCGAATTGAAAAACACACTGTGGCCGAATAAAATTTTTTTCCCATTTTCATCCTTTAGGTGTTTGCACAAAGTAAGCTGTAGTTTTCATAATTGTTTACATATTTTTATGAATTACACGTCATTTTAAAGATAATGAATGTACTATTACAATAAGCACCATTTGTAGCTCTAATATATGTTGTTGCTATTTACCGGCTGTCTGATGGCTGAGGACTGGCAATATTTTCACAATTATAACTGCTTGCGCCCCATCTCTATCAATAGCACTATTTCAATCAATGTGCACACCATTTTTGCTCTTGTCCTTGTTGCTAGATCTATCAGTCAATTGTTGAAACAAGTTTCTAGCTTATTCAGTCATTAGACGAGATGTACATGCATTTTTTGTGGTCCTATCACTAGTTGCCACGGTAAACAGTTTTACACGATTTGGTAACTAACCCAAAACGCTGAAAAATATGAACATAATATCAATTTTCCAGTGTTCTACAACAACCATGCTTTGGGAATTTGTTTTCCGGTGGCAACTTAAAATCTCTAACCAGATCAGAAAGTGTTTCAGTACATTTTTCATTCGTTTTGTTACTAAAATTAGATGACGCTCTGAGCGGCTCGCAGTCCAAATGATAGGATTTCAAAAGCCGGTCCCAAAGGCTCGCGGTAGTTAATGTGTTAAACAAAAAATGTGTGTGTGTCACATACTGTATTTAAGCTTTGTCCTTTTAAGTTGTACTGCAGGTCTCTGGGTCATTTGTAGCTGGTGGTGTTATTGATACTTGATTTTGTTTTTAAATATGATACCCAAATATTTATTTAGGCTAATGGTAGTGACTTACCAACTGACTTCACTGTTCAGACGCCCCATATATCTTTATGGAAATAAAGTCACAGCTGATAAATAGTATATTCATACCAGCCTCTTGTAATAAATGCAAGACTGTCATTAAGGAAAAGGTTACAACATTAAAGATGAGATGTCTGAGAAAAACTGATAATGCCACTAAGAGGCAGAAAGAGAAATGAAGACATCAGGAAATTGGGTGAAGCAACATCATGTCTTAACTGCATAATACATGCCTTTAGCATATCCGGGAGCTGCTTTTTAAAATCGAAACCATGGTGCCTCTCTATTTTGTCTTTTCTGCATTAGAATTTTTGTTCCACTCAAATTCAGAGGAATCTTCTTTGACATCGTCCATCAAATTTCTTTTTTAAGTGTTTGTCATTTGTTAATGCTCATTTCCCATATTTTCAATCCATATAACTGGACTGTGTTTGCCAAGTATATATTGAATTTTTTTTTGCATTTTATATATCTATGTGCATGTTATTCGGTGGTCTTATTCATCATGATTCATTTTCCTTTGTCCATTTGGCTAAGCAGTTAGAACCCTTTCCTCTCATGGCCGAGTTACCAGGTTTCAGGATTGAAACCTTGTAGTGCCACATACTATTCTGCCCAGCTGCTAAAGGGTACCTGACTCTGCTTATGAGTTAGGGCAAAGGCAGCAAGCAAGGGAACTGGTCACCCCAGCTTATGAAAAGCATGACTTAGTATGGTGACGTCTCTAACACTTCACTCCCCTAAGGCAGTTTCTGCTATGGGACCACCTTTACTATTACCATCTTCCTTTGCACTTCTTATGGAGCATGGAACCACCCCCTGCGGCTGGTTTTCTTGCAGGATTTCTGCACCAAGCATTCACATGCTGATGCAGCTGTGATTTCTGTGGCAGTCTGATTTAACGTAATAAGGTTGCTAGCCCCACGGACAACCTGATATTAGTTGCCTTGTACTTCATCCTGAGGGAGCAGTAGTTCTATTCATTCTCATCAGAGATTCCCATGAACTTCACATGGCAGTGGCTTTATTGCTACTTCTCATGGCAGTGGCTTTATTGCTACTTCTCATGGCAGTGGCTTTATTGCTACTTCTCATGGCAGTGGCTTTATTGCTACTTCTCATGGCAGTGGCTTTATTGCTACTTCTCATGGCAGTGGCTTTATTGCTATTCTCTTGGCAGTGGCTTTATTGCTACTTCTCATGGCAGTGGCTTTTATTGCTACTTCTCATGGCAGTGGCTTTATTGCTACTTCTCATGGCAGTGGCTTTGTTGCTACTTCTCATGGCAGTGGCTTTAATGTTACTTCTCATGGCAGTGGCTTTGTTGCTACTTCTCATGGCAGTGGCCTTAATGTTACTTCTCATGGCAGTGGCTTTGTTGCTACTTCTCATGGCAGTGGCTTTATTGCTACTTCTCATGGCAGTGGTTTTGTTGCTACTTCTCATGGCAGTGGCTTTAATGTTACTTCTCATGGCAGGGGCTTTGTTGCTACTTCTCATGGCAGTGGCCTTAATGTTACTTCTCATGGCAGTGGCTTTGTTGCTACTTCTCATGGTAGTGGCTTCATTGCTACTTCTCATGGCAGTGGCTTTATTGCTGCTTCTGAATTTCCTTTTCTCTTGTTTATTTGTTTTTTCTGTATTTCCATATGTGGTGATGTAACTGCTGAGATACTTAAATTCTTCTACCTCAGATACATTCTCACTCAAACAGTTGTTCTTAATATTTTTAGAATGCTTCTTTTCTTTTTGTTCCACAGTACCCATACATCTTCCCCACTCTGTTTGCTACTGCTAATGAAAATGGTTACATGATCATCCGAGATTTTGTTGAAGGGGGATCACTTCGAGACATTATATGTAAATGCAAGCCCAAAGGGACGTATTTACACAAGTACTCAAACCCAAAGTCAGTTCTGCAGCTAGATTTCAATACAATCAAAACCTTTGGCAGACAGATTCTAGAAGCGCTCAAGTTTCTGCAGGAAAAGGGATTTCCTTATGGTGAGTTCCCTGTGGTGTTTCTTTGCATGTAGTTAGTATTTAAATATTAAGGACAAGTCTTAGGATTTAAGTTGTATAAATATTTGATGAAAATCTACAGTAACACTTGTTAAAACCCACAAGCAGACAATTTCAGCCTATGAGGTGGGATTTCTGACAAATAGTTTTTTTTTTTTTTTAAAATGTATATCATGTATGTATGGAAACAACAACAAATGAGTTAAGAATTTAGAAAACCATAAAATGGAAAATGGTTAGAACTGTGCATGATATACATTTAAAAAAACCAAAGGATATTTTGGCCAAAGCTGTCTTGCTGGAATATCATGATAGTTAGCAGCAGCTCAATGTGCACCAAGACATCAGTAAAAAAAAAAAAGATATGAGTATGCACAGAAAGAGATGGTTTGAGGGAGTAGCTGAAGCATAAAATAAATGGCTAACAGTCAGCCAGACCATAATTTGCACAAAATGCCATGGAGTTTCCCCTCACAGATTTTTAGGGAGCAAGTAAGACATTATTATTTTTTTTTAGGTGACATGTATATAAAGAGTATTATGGAAGGGAAGAAGTAAAGAATTGAGAGAATGAAACTGACAGAAGAAAATGATGGAAACAGTTTTTTTTCTTTTCTGTTTTTGAAAAAGGAAAAAAAAAAATTAAGCAAAATCATTACAGGAATTACATTTATGAAACAAATAAACTATTTCAGGCCATCTACATGCGGGTAATGTTATGGTTGTTAACAATACATGTCAGCTCACTGACCTGGAAAATAGCATAGTTGGACTACCAGGCTACTACAGGGCTTTCTGCACACAGTTAAAGAAAATACAGGTGAGTGTAGCACATACTGCATTAAAACGTGAAGCTCAGAAGTCGTCCGTCAGATCAAGTAAACTCCATGTTACTTAGAGAAATGTCAACAATATTGGTACATGTCCATATCCTTTTGTCTGACATCCTCACGGAGAGCTTTGTTTAGCAAAAGATTTGTTCAGTTTCCAGATGTCATCCAAATCACGCTTGAAAAGTAGCCCACTATCGCCCAAAATATGCTCGAAAATTGCCCAAAGACACCCAGTTGTGATAGAAAAGTAGCCCACAATCACCCAAAGTCACCCAGTTCTGATAGAAAAGTAGCCCACAATCATCCAAAGACACCCAGTTGTGATAGAAAAGTAGCCCACAATCATCCAAAGACACCCAGTTGTGATAGAAAAGTAGCCCACAATCATCCAAAGACACCCAGTTGTGATAGAAAAGTAGCCCACAATCACCCAGTCACCCAGTTCTGATAGAAAAGTAGCCCACAATCATCCAAAGACACCCAGTTGTGATAAAAAAGTAGCCCACAATCACCCAAAGACACCCAGTTGTGATAGAAAAGTAGCCCACAATCACCCAGTCACCCAGTTCTGATAGAAAAGTAGCCCACAATCATCCAAAGACACCCAGTTGTGATAAAAAAGTAGCCCACAATCACCCAAAGACACCCAGTTGTGATAGAAAAGTAGCCCACAATCACCCAAAGTCACCCAGTTGTGATAGAAAAGTAGCCCACATTCATCCAAAGACACCCAGTTGTGATAGAAAAGTAGCCCACAATCACCCAAAGACACCAAGTTGTGATAGAAAGTAGCCAAAAATCGGCCAAAGAAACTTTCGATTCTCAGAATATTTCAGTTTTCAGGTGTTCGGATAACAGGATCTGTAGTAAGAAAAGAAAGAAAATGTACAAAATGTTGCAGTCTTCTTCCTCCTCTTCTTCAAGTATCATACCAGTTGGCATAGGTGATCCTGTCTCTCCACAACTTCCAGTCCCCAGAGCTAAGTATAGATTCTATTGTTCACTTTCTTTCATTGTCACAGTGTTAAACTGTCCAGTGTCTCTTTGTCATCGTCTGTGTCTTTTTTTCCATAATTATTTCCTGCTGTCACAATATATACTGTTAAAAAAAAGAAATGCATAGCTACTGAAGGCACACACATAGCCATAATTTGGACATTCAATAACATTTTTAATTTAATGAGTTAATTGTTCAATTTGCACACAAGAATACCTTAGGGTTCAACCAATCAATTGACAGTTTTGCATCGAGAGTTTTTTGGCGTACAGGCTTTCCTGTTAGTATGGTGTGTGGCCTCCTCTTGCATCGATCAGCGACTGGCATCTCCTGGGCATGGATGCGATCAGACGTCTGATGTGGGCCTGTGGGATGGCTGCCCACTCTTCCTGGAGTGCCTGGAACAGATCACGATGATTGGCTGGAGCAACGTCTCGGCGACAAATACGTCTATGCAGCTCATCCCACAGGTGCTCAATCTGACTCATGTCTGGAGACAGGGATGGCCAGGGAAGGGTGAGAATGTTGTTGGCAGTCAGGAACTGCGTGGTCAACCGTGCACAATGGGGTCTGGCGTTGTCCTGTTGAAACACAGACCTTTGGGTAGCCAAAAGTGGAAGGACATGGGGTCGAAGAATTTCATTGACGTATCGTTGCGCATTCAAGCCTCCTTCAATGTGCACCAATTGACTCCTTCCGTTGTAACTGATCATTCCCCACACCATTGCACCTCCACCACCGTGCGGTGGAGCTTCATCAATGCAATTTTGGGCAAAACGTTCATTTCGCCTATGGTAGACCCTATGCCGTCTATCATGACGCTGCAACAAAAAGAAAGATTTGTCACTAAACCAGACACGTCTCCATTGATTGTCAGCTGCCCAGGGACAATGCTGGTTGGCCCAAAGAAGTCGATTTTGGTGATGGCAGCGCGTAAGGACAGGTCCTCGATGAGGTCGTTGTGCCCAAAGTCCAGCGTCGTGCAGTCTATTCCAGACAGTTTGATCAGACACATGACGTCCTGCAGGCAATGACTGGGCAGTTGAGGAAGCTGTTATAAACCTGTCTCTGAGGTGACGAAGCCGAATAAAGCGATCCTCCGCTGCTGTTGTTACTCTGGGTTGTCCACTGCGATGCCGGTCTTCAACTGAGCCAGTGGCTTGGAACCGGTGCCAAAGTCGACTGATGGTACTCTGATGCACGTTTAGATGCCTGGCAACCTGACTTTGACTTTTGCCTGCATGCAGTCGGCCAATAGCAATGTTCCTTAAATTTATCGATAGAGATGCCATAAATGTCTGCTTGAAAATGAACTGAATTTTTTGTGTGTAGCGTTATCCTTTTATAGGGTTTCAGTTGCGTAGTCAGTGAATAGTGTTCACCCCAAATTTTGTTGCTTTCACATGCGCGCAACATCAGCTGTGGTCAAAAATTGCGTCATAAACACTATTGACCACTGTGTTATAACGATTACAAAAACGAACGCAATTCAGGTCAACACGTGCATTTGACACTGTAAAGAACATTTGAGGCTGGTTTTTATATACCCTAGCACCAAATTTTACTTACAAACTCATAAAAACGCACCCTCGGATAGCTATGCGTTTCTTTTTTTGAACAGTACATTTCAGCTACTTTTTTTATAACGTGCTCTGAGCAAGGGAATAGCTTCCTTCTAATGTGAGTAATAAGCTTCCTTTGAACACTGGCCTGTTTCAGGACATCCTCATTACTCTTTTTGGTTCATTACTCCATGGTCTTCTTAAGATTCTTCTGTAAAACCACATGTCTATGGCTATCTTGCTTGTGTACAAATTGCCCATGACTTGCTTCCATATGATAGGATCGCTCTGTATAACACTGAAGAATACTTTTATTTACTGTCAGTGACAAACATTTGTTGAATAAAATACCTTTCATTTTATGGAATGCTGCCTTTGCTTGGGCTGTTCTGCTCTTTACCTCTGAGATGCATCTTTTATTTCAATCTGTTGACTTGTTTCTTCTTTTTCTTCTTCTTCGTTCGTCCTGAAAAGGACGGTGGTTGCGTTGTGTCTGTTTACGCCTAAGCTGTGATATCTGCACCTTTCGGTCGACACATCCGACTTCTGCACGGCATTTTTTAGAACCGGGTTTGCCTTCCCATTGCGATCCACACTCGCTCAGCCAGACTGCACAGCTGCAGACTGTTTCCAGGACAACCACGTGGAGGTGGAGTGCGGTCTTGACCAGCTCTGGTTCGCTGGTCCTGACGCAGGCAGTCAAGCTATGAGTCGCTGACTGCGTTCTCTATTGCTGCGTCTTTGGGTCCCGACTTGTTTCAAAACTATATATTTATTTTGATGGTGCATTCTGAAGAAGTTCCTCTCTTTGAGGTGACCATTACTTCTGTCTCTTTGCTATTTAGGATAAGGCCTTTTTTTTTACTTTCTGTCACTGTTGTATCAATGGTTTCCTGCAACTCTTTTTTTTTTTTAAGCCATTAAATCATCTGTGTTTCTCAAGTTGTTTGTACTATGTCCAGTTTATATTTTTGGCATATCCTCTATGGATCTCATTATATGTGACACTAAAAGAAGGTGTCTTGATATAGCCGACTTTTCCATGCATATGGATTTTGGTTGAAAGGGGAACTCTGTGGACATGTAACAAACACCAAAAAAAGTTTATAAAGAACAAATTAAAGGTACATGCTTTAGAAGGTGCTCAAGGAGTAGATGCATTTATGACATAGATGAATGTGTGAGAAATAGGAATCACTATTTGAAGTGAGTCTACAAGGAACATTTAAAAACTGGAGGATGACTGTGTTTGCAGCAAATTGTTATTGATCCAGCGGCGCTGGGGCTCTCGCCCTTCAGCCAAATGCCATGTACAGGGTTCGTAGCGACCTGGAAAAACCTTGAAAAACCTGGAAAACGAAAAAAAAATTTCCAGGCCTTGAAAAGCCTGGAAAAATGGCTAAAAGCCTTGAATTTTCCGCATCGGACCTGGAAAAAAAAATACGAAATCGAAAGTTTGATACTTTGCGTCCATTTTTCGGTTATTGATGGTATTTTTCGTTAAACTTCAGTTACCGTAGAATTTTTACTTCCCTTTGCACACTAAATCCATTTCCAGAAGTTTTTGGCGGTTTCGTTTTCGGCACTTTGCGTTAATGACGTAAACGCAGATTTATTTTTAGCGCTCGTCACATCTGTTGTTACTCGAATGCTACTGGGAAAAACACCAAGAACTTCATTCAGGTTGTATTAAATCGTTCATTTCAACTAAGGTAAGTAATAAATTCTTTTATCTCATTTATAAAACCTATTTAAATAAGTCCAGTTTATAGATAGGCCTACTGTACTTGCGTCTGTAATTTACAATGTAGGCCTATTTACAGTTTTATTTTTAACCATGGCCAAAATTAGCCTATAGGCAAGCGTTTGAACGAAATTTCTTGGTTTACATCTGCATACGGGAATATATTTGACACAGTTTAAGATGGTCAGGAATAGAAATTGATGGCGATTCCATATCCTATAGCATACCCTGTTATCAGACCCATGTCCCACTGTTCATTTCACCACATTTTTGAGAAATAAATATATTTTGAATGCTTTTTTTATTATATTAATGATGAAAATACTTATCCCATTCTACCTCTGAAGGGTTATAGGCTAATTAGGATAGGCCTACATGTTTTCAATTCCAGATAACATGAATAACCGCCGATACATGAAAGTGGCATCACATCTGTCAAATCACTGTAATTAGGATAAATGAAAATCACCAATTTTGTGCATAGGCCTATGTTATTTAAGAAAAAAAAAAAAAAAATTAAATTAAATTAAAAAAAAAATCTAAACAAACAAACGAAACAAAACCCAACAAAAATAGTAAAGATGTGGGGGTAAAGGCCTGCTGTTTCCAGTTAGATATTTAATAGATTTTCACTTATCATAAGTATTACCCTCCCAATTACTATATATTACCTTTTGTTCTAGTTAAATATTGTTTGACTATATTATGTATGCGTTTAGAATTTTGACTTGGTAAATATACATAGCTTAGGCCTACTCATAAGTTATTTGTGTGTTCCATTTTTTTTTTTTTAAACAGAAAAGAACACAACCCCAAGGAGCAGTTTTTCCCTCAGAAACATCAAAACCATCTAACACTACTCCCTCGGACATGTCAAAATCGTCTAATACTATTAGGAGACCTACAGATGTGACATCATTTGTGACCAAGGAAGAAACTCTCAGAGCTGAGATTATTTGGACTCTTTTTTTCAGTGAAAAGTCACCATAGTTTTAATTCAAATTTCATACGCAACAAGAGACATATTCTCTTCTGTGGTAGTTTTTATTTAGCCTTCAGCTTTATTTCAAGACCTGAAATTCAGATTGGTGCATTTGGAACAGTAGCTGAAAATAGGAAGCATTTTCCTGTAGCACTGAAGAAAACACAACTCAAATTGAAAAAGACAAATTATCCTGTGTTTTGTGCGACAGAAGATATGGCATGCTGACAGTCACCTGGCATGATACGAACAGATTTAACCTTATATCTACTGTTCACTCCAATGATAATATAAACAAGACAGTTAGAAAGACAAATTCTTTAGGGCAGAACAATTCAGAAGCCAGTGCTTGCAGAAAAATACAGCAAAAGTATGGGAGGTGTCGACCACTTCAGCCAACTAGGTGCAAGCTACCCCTACCCACACAGATCCTATTTTTATATCATTTCTTAGTTGAAACTGCCCTGGTCAATGGGCACATAACCTACAACACTGCCAACTCTACAAAAAAAAGATCAAAGCAAAGATCAGGATGTCAGTATGACTTATTGAACCTGCTATTCTTCGACACAATGTGACACCTTCAAAACCACAGGTCACAACAACACGACTTACTGAGCACCACTTCATTGATAAATATGAAAGGGCAAGGTACAAACCAGACTGTAAAGTGTGTAAGGCTGCAGGGAACAGAAGCCAGACTTGCATGTACTGCCCAGATTGCAATGTACTTCTATGCCTGATACCTTGCTTCAAGTTATACCACACAGTCAAGGATTATCAACGATCCAGACAAAGGCTCTTGCAGAGGCCTACAGCTACAACTTCAACCCCAGTTAATGAAAAAAGCAGCTCAGACTCCAACTAGAGGTACTTAACTACTCAAACATTTACAAACGCTCATTGTCAGATGCCA
The DNA here is from genome assembly GCA_024509875.1 of Oreohelix idahoensis. Lineage (NCBI taxonomy): Eukaryota > Metazoa > Mollusca > Gastropoda > Stylommatophora > Oreohelicidae > Oreohelix > Oreohelix idahoensis. The sequence goes on along the minus strand of JAMPIV010016210.1, from coordinate 141,363 downwards.
CAGACGCAGAATACATTCAAAAAAGACAAACACGAAAAATACAGTTTTTTTTTTTCATTTTATTCACATTTTTATTAGCCTTTTATGTTGATATACGTGGTTAATCGTTAAATCAATACGTCAATCAAGCTTATTTTATTCATTACCATCCATGTCACTAACATTTTATTGTGCTGATGTTAAACAAATTCACTAAAAACTTGGAAAAGATGTCTGTTTTTCAATCTTTTATGAATTTAAAAAAAAAAAAAAGTTCTTTTTAAAGAAATCTGCAAATACCCTTGGTAATGGGAGACGGTAATGCTCCGGATTGCTGGTCAGCAAAGTGATAATTATATCTGAAAAAATTAGATGAGGAAAATATTAGAGTTTCCCATCCTTGAAAATCACGTGCTGAACCTGGAAAAACCTGGAAAAAACCTGGAAAATGCTTGAAGAAATTTGCTATGAACCCTGCATGTAGTGATATCTGCATGTTTTCGCAAGTTGTTTAACTCTCTTCAGACCTGATATTTTGTATCATTTTCTCATACTCTGACATATCTGACTTCTAATGTTCCTTGATACATTTTAATTTTAAGTCTACCCAAGAGTGTTATACATCAAATTGTTTGTAATTGAACAGACTACCATATTTACATGTAAAATTAATATTTTTAAAATTTGTATTGATGTGAGTTTTAACAAATTGAAGGAAAGTCAACAGAAAAAATACACAACAATTATAAACATGATATTTCACAAAGAAGACTGTAGTATCGTTTTTTGTTATGGGTCACAAGATGTAGTAGTTACTTTTAGATGTAGTGATTACGACAGTTATTTCTTGTGAATATTGGTTATGTCTATTACTAATAGTTCATCAGGCTACTGACTAGAAATGCTGTCAGTTTGGTCGGGCTTACAGGTGGTCGACTATTATGGTGTAATTGATGGACGCTGAATTCAGGGCTTGACTGACAGTTTTATATAACAAGTTTATTAGACGATACATAGACGACATCATCATGAAGACATACTGGAACATCAGGCATGGTAATAAGAATTCTGCATGTAGATACTATTTTTCAATGTCAAACTTGACTGACCTCAATGACCGTTGGACAACCCGTAAACGGCAAAGTACTGAGGTGAAGATTATTCACTTCTTTTCCATATCCAATCTTTTATCAAAAATACTTATGTATTATCTTCTGGCCAGACATCTTATCTTGAGACTTCATAAAGTTATCGACTTGACTATTACTTTTCAAAAGGGATTTTGAACTCACTAGCAGTAGGTCATGATGCCGTACTGAAGCCCTGTCAAAATCTTGTAAAGTACTTACTTCAAATATCACATGGAGATATTGAAGAGTATGAATCAAACTTGGCTGTGGCTAACGCTTTGCCTTGGAAGGTAGCTAAGATACATAATCACAATCAACTATTCCCGCAATATGGGACTCAAAGACCAGAACAACGTCTGTCTTGAAAAACCGGCATCTTGTCTCTCTGCTCTCTGACGTGTCTCTGAAGTCATCAGCGCTCTTAGGCAACCAACGAATATTGGTGCACCGAATTTGTGCACTTTGGTGCATAATAAATGTAAGTTATTATCACATATATAGATGCGTACCTAAGTACGTCTAACAAAGTTAGATTTTGGCATCTGGTAATCTGTTAAGCCTCGCATCATAAATGGTTGTGCAAAAATGGACGTAACAAAGACACACAAAAGTATTATCAGAACAACTAACAGCAGTCATATTTAATTGTAGTCTGGCCATTTCTGCATTATATGTTACATTTCCAAAACAATTCAACATTAGATAATACAATTATGCACATTTTTGAAATGTTACATAACTAGGCTTTAAACAAAAAAAAATATTCCAAAAAAATCTTCCACTGAATACATTACAGTTATTATAAGTAGCTGCATTATTGTAGCTAAAATAATGAAATATGACTTCAGTAGACATACTTCTTGTGTAACACTGTATGATCACAAACACATAAGTAAAATCAGTTATGAGGGTGACATAATAAAGGCTCAACATATCTTTATATATTTCTTACTACGGCTTGTGGTATTCTGACAGACAATTTCTACCTGTATGAAAACAAAAAAATATCACAAACTTTACATTTAACTTTTGTTTTTCTTTCAATCTTTACAGTCTGATAGCAAAGCTTACAATTTCTTTTTGTCTCTGTAAACTCTGGGTCCATGGTGTGCCAAGAAAAAAACTGCTAGCTTTGAAGTGAGTGGTACATCATCATCATCATCATGTGACGTATTCTTTCCAGAACATTGTCTCCATTACAGCTGCTCTGAACGCATCACGATTCTGGGCAAGTCGACCTGCATCAGCCAAAGACAAGTTCAGACTCTCTGTGATGTCCTGGGTCCACCGTCGTCTAGGTCGACCCCTTCCCCTTTTTCCAGGGACCATGCCTTCCATCACTGTTTTTTCCAGACTATTATGTCTTTTTATATGACCGAAAAATTTCAGCTTCCTTATTGCAATGGTATTTAGGAGCCAATGTTCCTGTACGTTTAGTGAGTGCATCATCATACAAACTTCATCATCATGTGACGTATTCTTTCCAGAACGTTGTCTCCATTACAGCTGCTCTGAACGCATCACGATTCTGGGCAAGTCGACCTGCATCAGCCAAAGACAAGTTCAGACTCTCTGTGATGTCCTGGGTCCACCGTCGTCTAGGTCGACCCCTTCCCCTTTTTCCAGGGCATACAAACTTATATTCCCCAATTCCCGGATCAGTTCTGTAAGATCTAGCTGACCATATCTAGCTGGTCTTCTACATCTGGGTATTTTTTCTGCCAGTCTTGAAATAAAATGTAAGTATTTACTATGGCAATATCAAGAAAGTGTAAAAAAGAGTTTTCCAATATTTATTGGTCTTTCTCAAAACATTGTACTTGTTAATCAGCTGGTCACTCTTGCCCACTCCTTTCATGTACTTGTATATATTGTAATCCCTTACAAGATTTGGCTGTCTAACTTTAAGTTCTTGAATATTCAAATTAACCTTAGTTCTACGCTTAGCGAACCTATGGCCATTTGTGAAATGAATGCTTGAAACCAGTGTTATAGTTTTGTTACCTCTCCACTGCAGTGCTAGTAATTCTTCATCTCTAACCCACCTCATTGCACCTCTGATACTATTTTTTCAAATTCCTTTATATTTGAAAGTGCAGCTGGAAATCTCTTTCTGTTTCTAAGAAATGTGCCACAAGCTCCAATCCCCTAACTTCCACAAGTCCCTCAGTAACTGATTGGATGTATAAAAATTATCAAAATAAACCCTATATCTTTGACTCACCAAAGATTTCATAAGACTCATAACTATAGTATAAGCTAAAACAAATGGTCCATTTACCTAAATGAGTGTTCCTACCTAAATAAACATCAAAGTATATCCACTAACAGCATCAGCAAGAACCCATAACTTCATCCCCCATTTTGTTGGCTTGTCTCTATTAGACCTTTAGCACGCTGCATTAAAATCCCGGAATGATGGCCCTGCCGCTGCATTCTTTTTCACAACGCCCCGTTTTTATAGTGGGTGACTTGTAACGTCTATAGTTTCTGTGTTTCTTGGTCAATTGCTATCATTTTTGGAATTTATATAAATAAATGATTGATGAATCTGATGATATAAAATTTGTTTGTGTACATGTTAGATGTGATAGGAAGAGAGGAATGGAAAGATGAAAAAAACTAAGAAAAAAAATTTAAAATTTTTTTTTTTTAATTTAAAAAACAAAACCAACAAACGAAGAGTCCTTATCCCTTGCATCTCAATGAAAGTCATTTGACCAATACAAATAAAATGATGATCTTTTCGTTACACCCATCATCAGTAGCAAAGCAACAAATGCCCTCGTCAGCAGTGACATTCGGCCGTAACCCTAAACCTTTCCCATAAACCTAATCCTAACCCCTAAAATTACACATACTATAGCACGTTTCACTAGCTTTGCCCAACTTCAAAATGCTATATCTCAGCGAATATATAACACATATAAGTGAAATTTTGTGTGTGAATTTGAAATGATATAGACCCTATGAATTAAATTTTTCATTAAAATGCAGCCATTGGTTTCAATTTTCGTTTCTTTGCGATATAATATCAAAATTCTACTTGCCAACACACAACACACACACACATATTGAAATGTCTACAGTATATTATACGACCTCATTTGCACATGATTGGTTTATCAAACAATTGGCAGGATTTTAGCGTGAAATTGCACTTCTTGAACATAAAACCTAAACATCAGCATGGAGTAGGTTTTATCGTACATAAAGATAGATTGAACTCTGTCATCAGCTGCACCCCAATAAATAGCAGGCTTATCACCATTCGTATTGCAGCACATCCAAAGAACATCTCCATCATACAGGTATATGCCCCCACTACTGACTATGAGGATGAGGCAATTGATACATTTTATGACAATCTGGATGAAGCAATTAAGAAAATTCCAAAGAAAGATCTTCTCATCGTGTTAGGTGATTGGAATGCTAAAATAGGGCCAGATGCATACGGTCACTGGGCTGGTACAGTGGGGAGATTTGGGACAGGTGAAACTAACGATCGAGGACTAAGGCTACTAGAATTTGCCAGCAACTATAAACTAACCATTGCAAATACACTATTTCCTCATAAGTTATCAAGAAGAACAACGTGGCATGCCCCAAAAAACTGAGATACATGGCCAAATTGATTTTATTCTTGTATCCAAAAGATTCAAGTCCAGTATTAATAAAGCCAAGACTAGGACTTTTCCTGGCGCCGACATTGGTAGTGATCACGACATGGTATTGATGACGCTCAAGCTTAAACTTAAAAAGAACTATAATCAAAACAGATGTTCTCAGTTAAGATTCAATTTAGACAAACTGAAAGATCCAGAAATCGCGGGAATCTTTGAGGCAACTGTTGGAGGAAAATTCGCAGCTCTCAACTTTTTGGAGGATGATATCAACTCAATCACAGAGAACATGAAAGACGTGCTCATTGAATCAGCAACAGAAATACTTGGTAAAAGAAAGAAAATAAACAAACCATGGGTTACAGATGACATTCTGAAGTTATGTGATACACGGCGAGAAATGAAAAAGGTTAAGAAAGAGGTTCCTGAAGCAGCATGGCAATACAGTATGGTGAATAAAAATATTAGGAAGAAAATGAAACAGGCCAAAGAAAAATGGGTAGCTGATCAATGTGAGTCCATTAATACGGGGCTAATAAAAGGTAACAGCAAGGCAGCTTTTGACACATTAAGAAAACTATCAAAACCCCAACAGCCCAGGGTAACTGTCATAGAAGATAGCAATGGGGCTCTGCTCAATGAAAAAACAGCTGTAATGAGAAGATGGACAGAATATTGTAAAGAATTATATAACTGTAAACTTGACACTAACTTAGGCATATTAAACAACATTAAGTGCGAAAACAGGGAACTCGGAAATGCAGCAATATTACGGGAAGAAGTGGAAGAGGCTATATGTTCGATGAAAGGAGGGAAGTCACCGGGTGTGGATAATATCCCAGCAGAGCTCTTGAAATATGGAGGACCAGATATAGTAAAAATCATGACAACAATTTGCCAGAAGATATGGAGTACAAAAAAATGGCCAAAAGAATGGACGCAGTCATTAGTAATACCGCTTCCAAAGAAAGGAAATCTAAAAATGTGCAAGAACTACAGAACCATTAGCCTTATTAGTCATCCAAGTAAGGTGATGTTAAGGATACTTTTGAACAGAATAAAACAGAAATCAGAAGAAATCTTGTCAGAGGAACAGGCTGGCTTTAGACCAAAAAGAAGTACCTCAGAACAAATCTCAATATTAGATTACTTATCGAAAAACATCTCCAACATCAACACGATTTATACCATAACTTCATCGATTTCACAAAAGCCTTCGATCGAGTCTGGCATGAAGGCTTATGGCAAGTAATGAAAAAAATTCAATTTTGATACCAACATCATAGATATCATTGAAGCACTATACAAGGACGCAAGCAGTGCTGTTTTTGCAAGCAACGACATTGGAGAATTTTTCAAAACAACTGTAGGAGTTCGGCAGGGATGTATCCTGTCCCCAGTGCTCTTTAATATTTATCTAGAACATATTATGCAAGAGGCTCTCTACGATTATAAATCAACCATATCGATTGGAGGCCGACCTCTGTGCAACCTACGTTTTGCTGATGATATTGATCTGATAGCTGGATCAGAATCAGAACTTCAAGACCTTACCTCTAGACTGGAGAAAGTAACAAGAACTTATGGGATGGAAATTAATATAGAAAAAAGCAAGATATTGGTGAATAGCCATAAGAAACATGTTCCGACCAACATTACGTTAAATGGGCAAACGTTAGAAGAAGTTAACACCTTTAAATATCTCGGGTCCACTATGCAGTGATGGAAGATCAATTAAAGAAATCAAGACAAGACTTGAGATGGCCTCAGCTGCCATGACAAGGTTGAATGTGATCTGGAAAAGTAACATCAGTTTTCCTGTGAAGATCAAATTATACAAATCACTTGTATTATCTATTCTCTTGTATGGGTGTGAGAGCTGGACACTCACTGCAGATACGGAGTGAAGGATTCAGGCTTTCGAGCATAAATGTTATAGAAGAATTTTGCGCATTTGCTATAAAGAGCACAAAACAAATGTCTATGTTAGAGAGAAGATAAACACCTATGCAGGCCACCAAGAACCACTTTTGTCAACAGTGAAACGTCGAAAGCTTGCCTGGTTTGGGCATGTAACTCGTCATGACTCCCTTTCGAAAACGATCCTTCAGGGAACAGTCGAAGGTAAACGGAGAAGAGGAAGGCAGAGAAAATCCTGGGCTGATAACATAAAAGAATGGGCAGGACACGGTTTTTCCACACTTGTACGCATTGCTGAGGATAGAGAGCAGTGGAGGACCCTGTCTGCTGATGCTTCCACCATGGCACCCCTACGACCCATGACGGGTTACGGGCTGAGATGATGATGATGAACATAAAACAGTTTATATCTGGTGTTATTCACACATTGTCAATCAGGGGTGTGTCTACAAAAAGTATTGTGTGGTTAAGTAGGAAAAATGAGTCTGCGAGTACATTTTATGACATTACAGCAAATCACAAATAGGATTTTAAAGTATTTCTTCAATGAAGCTACCCGAGGAAAACTATATCATTCAATTTCAAACTCACAAAAGAGGACTATTAGGAGTTTGGAATTCACTTTTAGAAAATATGTTGGTGGTAGAAACCTCATTTGTGAGAAGACTCATATAGTTGCAATGAGAAGCAAATATTTACGCGAGGTCCGAGAAATGAGAAAAGATTGTTATGATTTTGTGTATTTAGATGAAACTTGGATCAATGCGCACCACAGTAATGAACGAGAATGGCAATCATCTGATAGGACAACTAAGAGACTAGTATCAAGCAGCAAAGGACAGCGCCTAATACTTGCACATGCAGGAAGCAGCCATCAGGGGCTTCTAAATAATACTGAACTCATATTTGTTTCAAAATCCACAGATAATAGGGATTATCATACAGAGATGAATGGCAAGATATTTCAAGATTGGATTGTGAATCATGTACTTCCTTCATTGGATAGACCGTCGTGTTTGATAATGGACAATGCTTCATATCACAACCTTGTGGCACCAGAAGATAAAGTTCCTAATTCATCAAGTACTAAAGATGTAATAAAGATTTGGCTGACCAAAAACAACATTCCATTGAACGAAATGTCCCTGAAGCCTGAATTACATGGAATTGTAAAAAAGACACAGCATACAAAGATATTTCACATAGACAAGGCAATCCATGAACATGGTCACAGATGTTTAAGATTGCCTCCTTACCATTCTCACTTAAACCCAGTAGAATTAGTCTGGGCTAAAATTAAGGAACAGGTAGCAACAGAAAATAGAACGTTCAAATTAAAAGATGTTGAAATACTTACAATAGCCGCCATCTCCAATATAGCCAAGGATTATTGGAAGAAATATGAGAACCATGTGTTACAAGAGGAAGAGGAATGGAAGAATGATGGTTTGGCCTTCATTCAGCCGATGTTGATTATCAATTTCTCAGAGACATCTGATTATGATTCGAATGAAGTTTAATTTCTTTAAAGATAACCTTACCTTTATTTACATGCACATTAGAAGAGCAAAGTTCCATAATGATATTTATGAACCGCAAAGAGGTGATACCTATTGAAATAATTAGATCAATGAAGGTCCAGTTTGGTAGTGCACTAAATGTCAATGACAAACAATGTCACGAGTATCTCGCATGCAGATCATTTAAGAAATCATCTTCAACAGGTATTCATATGCAAACGTGATGGCCACATTATTGTAATAGTAGACACGCCTATGCCTAATCAATTCACAGAATCTGTGACTGAAGTGGTAACATTTCTTTTCTCGATACACAATAATTAGTATGCCGACAAAGATCAAAGGATTTCATTCGTTTGTGGGAACTGGATAAGATGCACAGATGTAAAGTATATATTTGTTGGGTCTAACCAAATATAACATCGTATGCAAAATATGGCATTAATACGTTCAACGGTTAATCAGATAATTACATTTGTTTGAGGGCAAAGCTAGTGAAACGTGCTATAGCAATGACATTCTACTATCGGCCCCATCTCTGCCATCACCCATATTATGAGAACTGAAATCAGCGCTAATAAAGACAAAAATCTCCTCGTCATCACATCTAAGTCAGAATCCATTAAAATTTGAGCGAAAATGGCCGCGTGTTCGATGCCGATTGATTTCGATTTAAAAAATTCACAGAAAATAAACGCGAATACACCCATCACTAAATAAAGATCGGAAACGGAAGCTAACTCTCTCGCAAATAACATTGAAACTTAACATCCGGGGCTGATATCACGTGTACACAATTCCTAATGCTAGAAACCGACGATATCCGATAGTCGACTAAAGTCGCCTGCAACTGGGAGAACATAGGGTACTTCAGGCGACAATTGTCGCCCGCAGCGTGCTAAAGGTTGGTGATTTGAGTTGTTCTGAGCTGTATTTTCACCATCCGACTCATCAGATGTTTCCAAGTCCTCTGAATAATCATCAGAACAGGAATCTACATCACTAGATGCGTTGTAGTCACTATCAGACTGCATTTTGTTTACGATATGTTAAGACGAGTTTGGAAAATATCCAAAATGGCAGACGGACAAATGCGGTGTTTACGTTTTTCTGCGTGTAATTTCAAAGTCAAAATAAGTGAAAGCTGTATATTTTTTAGCACAGATATAATTGTTAACATGTATTCTTAATATAAAACATTGATTTGAAGTCAAAATTAAAAAATAAATGGGCTTTTTTTTACTTCAAAAGTCATCGTTCCGTTTGGAACGATTTTCTTTATTTCCGGTCCGAAGAGTGTTAAGTTTCTCCGTACAAAGTGTTCCACTTATCTGGCCTCGGAGGAAGGAGCGTCCTAACATCATCATGTGCTGGGCACTAAAAGAGGTGGTGGTCTACAGTTTCGTAGGGGGTTTGTAGCAAAGAATCTTAGGAGATGAGAGCTGTGGAGATGCACTAGTACCATATTACTTTACTTCACCCTTCTGCTGGTGTTATTTAGCATCATGAGAGGATCCGACGTTCAAGAACATTTTATGTGATACATATCACTCACTTCTTTTTGTTCCATGTAGAACATTTGGATACAACTCTTGCTCACCACCAGCTTGTGTTTTTCGGCCATCTTTTATTCAGCACAACCCATGATAGCCTGGTTGCCTTAGCAGCTCTTTCACTGCTCTTCCTGAGTTTCTGTTTGGCTTCCCTACTTTTCTGTGTAGGTTCCAATCAAATAACCTTATTCTTGTTGGATTTTTCCTAATGATGTGTCTCCTCATCACTCTTTAATCTTGTTGTGAGGTGGTTGAAGAATATGACTGATGACTGATGCAATTACATTGCGAGTGAGGTGCGTGATAGTAGACATAATAGTTTCACAACTGTGAATAGAGAGTGATGTGTGACAGTCAGGAGAGGGGATAGGTATATTTTAAATCTCTTATATCTTGCCTGCACTCACAACACTTTAAGTGCCATACCTACACTCTTTCTCTCTGAGATAAAAGAAATATCGCACTAAGAAAAGAAAGGTCAACATTCAGGTGACCGGTAAAATAGTAAGTAATTCTGACCGCTATAAGATATATATATTTATTAATCAACAAAACTAGTCATGAAAAATTATATATATATATAAAAGGACCAGAGAAGTAGTGGCATCCTGGTCGCTGGGAGACCAGCGGACTGATGACATGAGAAGGCATTACAACTCACTTGATGCACTTTTCCTTGACTTAAAAGACATTTAGAAGATAGGCGCTATCAGCATGAAAGAAATTATGGTTGCCTCTGTGTAGCTGAAGCAAAAACATGTGGGACTGCTAACTTTTAGTTTAAGAACCATTTTAGCTTACAGTGACTTGAACATTTTTTTTAAAGTTTCTAATTTTACCATATTTGTTTTATTTTTCTTAAAAAATCAAAAAGACATTAGAAGCTGTGGATGTTTATGCCTTCGGACATCTGCTGTATGAAATGGCCTTTGGCACTCAGCTAGCTACACCCACCTGTGAGAGATTCCCTCCCTCTTGTCCAGCAGAAATCCGTAAGCATCAGTACAAACACAAATTAAGTGTGCCAGACATTTTTTTATGAAAATGTTCTTGCAGTTGTATCATGTTTGTTTGTTTGTTTATTTTTATAATGTCAGGTTTTTAATTTGTTTATTATTGTCAGTGTTTTCTTTATAGTAGAGTTGTCGTACCCTCAAATGCTGCAAGTTTTCTGTATTAATTTGATTGTGTGTTTTGTAACATCATTAGCTTCAGTGAAATGGGACTCTTATGAAATGTCATAGAGTGCTCATTATTTAGAGACTTCAGAAATAATAGCAATAAAACTGTAACCTGAAAAGTAAAAGCTTCAAGAATTTTCATTAAAACTATACTGGAGCAAGAAATGAAACTAATATAAGACAAGCTGAATAGAAGGTCAAGAACAGTGCTTATCAAACTTTCTTACGTTGTGGGCTGAAATGTTTTTCCATTGTGCTATTTATTTGCCAGAACATAACTAATATTCAGCATAATATGTTTAAACGCATGATGCTGCTACTTTGGTACAATAATCAAGGGTACTTTGTAACCATTTTAAAACGTAATATTTAAGATTCTTTGCTGATAATTATTCTTGGTAATGTTTAAAATTAAAATAAAAAAATTACTTTGTCATTTTCTCAAAGCCTAACTATTTTTCTCATCTTTCTGTCCTTTTTATGGCTGTGGCTGGCGGAAGATATTACCCCATATTTTTAGTTTATCCTTAATTTGTAAAACTGACTTCATATCGTTTCCTTTTTTTATCTTTTTTAGAAGGAAGCAATTCACTTGTTCAGGGTGGCTATGTACACAATGTAAATGTAAAATGTTTAGTTACGCATTTATGCAGATTTTTTCTAAGACGGGTCCCATAGCCTTTGCTGGACAATCATAGGGGCCTGCTGTACCCAAAAAAAAAAAAAAACTTTAAGAAGTCCTGGTCTATAAGATCTTGTAAAAGTTATGAAAAGAAAGGTGCAAACAAAAAAATCTGCTTTTATATAGTCTTAAAACAATTATGAATGTTTCTAACAACATCTTCCAAGAGAATGCAGTGACACTGAACTTCGTGAAGAGCTATATTTGCCAGTGTCTGGAGCCAGACCCAGCTAATAGGCTGACTGTCTGAATGCTGCTTTCTTTTTTCAGGATCAGTCCTGGAATCTATTTTAACCACAGAGGCCTGTAAAAATGGTTTACCTACGATTGGCAACTTGTTACTTCACCCGTAAGTTGCTATTCTTATCCGGAGGTATAATAAATACAAAAATTTATAATCTGTCATTCTTTCTTTTTATGTTTATTGGCTTGCCAGAATATAAAAGACTTTCTTAAATATGAGTGTTTAAATGGTGACTATAGAAATAAACCCATAAAGTATCTAAGAGATGGAAAAGCTTCTGGCCTAGATGGAATTCCAGTGGAGCAGACATTAGTGGCTTTACAGAGATATTACACAAATTACATGATAAAGTTTGGAAGAGATAAGAAGTGCAAGCAGACTGGAAGGAAAGTTATTTGTTCAAGTTGCCAAAGAAGTGAGATTTGCAAGAAGGCACAAATTACAGAGGAATATACTGGATTATCTACCACATGTATCAGGGAAAATATTAAATAGGATCATCATTGAGAGATTACAAGAGTCCATAGTTGAGAGAAGAGCATGCAGGTTTTCAGCAAAACAGATCTTGCACAAACTACATAACTACACTGCCCACATGAAAGTAGAATAGAGCTTGGAACTGCACTCACAACTTGACAGTGGATTTGTAGACTATGAAAAAGATTTAACTGTTTAGACCAGTGGTTTCCAAACTTTTTTCTGTGGGCCACACGTTCGGAATGAGAATTTGCTTGCACTACACCAGATTTTTTACTGACAAGAAATACTTTCAAAAACAAAAATTCAACTCCAAGCAGTGCTTTATTCATAACATAAAACACAACTACTTTATAAAATGGTCATGAGACATCCAGAAAGTATAAAACAATGCAGCTATGTAAAAGCATGATTCATTCACAAAATATACAAATTCAGTGAGAGGTGTGAGCTGTTTTTGTTGGGTAGTCTCATTTATATGAGGTCTTATTTGAAACAAACAAACTCTCATCTCCCCATCAAAACAAGGATATTTTTCAGAGCTGAAAATTCCTGTTCGCAACAATATGTCATGAAGAACTGTGTCTATTTGATATAAGAAATTATATTACTGAATAAAATCTGAAAATTTCTATAGGTTTCTGTACATTTATTTCCCATATTATATCACAGGTAACAAAATAAATACGAAAATCACCTTCATATTTCTTTTTGGCATATGAATATTTTGAAAATCTCTCTAAATCCTTGATTGTCTTTAAATCTTCTGGCCACACCTGCCATCATCTTACACCACACCAGTGTGGGGCGCAGCACCGTTTGGGAACCACTGGTTTAGACAGAGAATCACTTCGCAAACTAATGAGACATTATGGAGTCCCCTTTATGTTCATCAACCTAATAAAGAAAATATATGAAAACAGGAAATTCAGACATCTTCATGAAGGATGACATCGTAAGAGGAATGCAGCAGTAATGTCGGTATAACCATTTCTCTTTTTACTGCCTATACATTTAATTATCAATACAGCAACATCAGCCAACAGAAATATAATTCAGTGGACAAAACGGCATGACGGTCTAGATTTTGCCAATAACCTGGCTGTTTTGCCCCATTTAATTTTTATTACTGTTGACATTCTAATGAAATTATATTGTGATATTCTTGGGCATATATATAATTTTTTCAGGTTGTTCTCTAATGTTAACTTACCAGCCCAAATGAATAGACCTGTGCTGAAAATACCAAGCAAACTCAAGGAGTTTGTGAGGTCATCAAGGGAGGAAATTGAAAGTAGATTAAAAAGTGATAAGAAACTTGTGAGTACATTCTTTTTATCATATCTACTTGTTTGCAAAATATTTTATTTTGTTTCAGCTGTTAAATGTATAAAAGAAACATTGAACAAGTACTTGAAAAAAAAAAATCCTTTTGAATTATCATAACATTCCATTATTTTTCTGTCTTGGCAGTTGATGCGTAGTGTTGTTCTCACCAATTTTCAGACATCTTGACTTCATATTTTGTTTCTTATAACGATGTTAGCAGTTTTTATTTGGCACTTTGTCACCCACATTGTTATCCTCCCATTGTGTTTAAATAGTGAGGATTTTTGACATTTGTAACAGAGAGTTTCTATAATTATGTTGCTAATTGGCTGATGCCTTTTTTCTCCATAGCGTTACGCAGAGATATAAGCCACTGTATTAACGTTTTGACATCTTATTTCTATTTTTCAGTCCATTTTACTTTCTTTTCTAAACTCTGCAGAGGTATTTGAGTTGGCTGACTTGTTTTAGAAAGGTATTATTGACATGATTGCCAAGGTTCTGCTGGCCTTCATTGCTTCAGTTGTCTTTAAAAACGATAATGTGTAAACAGTGAAAGAAATAAATTAAAAAGAAGAGTAAAATCTGCAGCCAGAAATCAGAAAGAAATAACAAAATACATCAATTGCAGGCACTTGTAAGAAAGAAAGAGAAGTAATAAGCACACTGAAGATCGGATCCAGGTTCATTCACTGAAAAATCATCACCACGCTGCCAGAAATGAAAGTGTAAAGAAAAATGACCAGCTAAGCACCTACAAAAATTGCTATTACTGATCAACTCTTTTTCATGCTAGAATTCACAACTATTGTAGACCTGTGTGACCTAGAAATATCTATAGGTACTGCTACTTTCTGAACTTTCCTGTTTACAAACAAAGGCCAAATAATATGTGCCTAAGGACAAACAGGCAAAGGCTGTAAATGCTCATATCCAGTAAACCAGAGTAGAACATCTGATGCACCGTATTGAGAGCATTGAGTGGTTTCAGCAATGATTATGTAAATGTTAAAAGAAAGACAAAGGAGGGAAACCACAGACCTCTGAAGCTAAAGCAAATAAAGAAAGTAAGTAAACTGTGGCACTCATACAGAAAGAAAGTAAGAAAGAAAGGAGGAGTACACTGGGTAACAGAAAGGAAAGAGAAATAACAGACACTCTAGATTGTCTCATATCCCCTTTCCTGTTACCTTCTTGACTCCAGTTTCACTCTGTTGTTGTGTCCAATATATGAGAAAATATATGGGGAAAAAAGTTACGCAACAGACAGAATTTAATGAATATTGGAGTGGAGTCCAGTTAATTTTCTGTCTTCTGTCCTTTTTTCCCCCTTTACCATCTGACCGATGCAGCTCATTTGTTTGATGTCAAAGATGCTGTGTTTTGTTTGTCTCTGTTCTTTGTAAAATCTGCAGTATCGTTCAAGTTTATTTTGAAGATTTTGTCGTGACTGAAAGTTCACCCGTAGAACTAGCCTTAAACTTGAAGTTTTTGAAGTACACTTTAATTGATCTATTTGTTTCTTAAAATTATTTTCAGCTGAAGCAAGTACTGAGATTATCAAAAGCTAAAGAGTTTCACATGTCGGAGGAGGAGAAGAAGAAGCGGAGGAGATTGAGGAGGGTAAGTATGTCTAACAGCTCATACATTATGAGGAGATAAGTATTATTTACTATTATAGCCTCGTGTAGTACCTGAGGGTCTCTGAAGAGATACAGATAGTTTAGGACTACTCCACCCTCAGGCATGAGTAAATAAGTAAATAAATAAATAAAGGTAATTAACAGGCACTCATTGGACATAAAGGAGGATACCAGACAACAAAAGAAATATAAGTGATAGGCATACCAGGAATCGAACTGAGGACCATCCAAGCGGCGCCATCGCCTTGCTGTGAAAGGACGTACAGCCAGTTTCGCACCCAAAAAAAAAGGGCATCATTGACTGAGGTCATTCTCATGACACCAACACAACTATGGTAGGTAGGACCCGTGAACGACTCAAACAATTTAAAGACGCAATCACTAATATAACTCTCCTATCAGCAAGTATAGACCAAATGAAGGCCGAAATACTTGTGTCCGGTAATGTGTAGTGGATGATGAACAACACAGAATAGACTGGTAGGTTAAAGTCATGGATGGGTGAACTATTAAATAAATAACGAAATGAATGTTATACAGTGCAACTAATATGAGGTTTTGTGCATGGGCCTGGCAAACTCATGATTGAAAAAAAACATTGCCACAGAAACGACAGCTATGCACACATAAATGATTGGTGCAGGCTTCCTGCAAGAGAACTAGCTGCAGCAGTGGTTACATACTCCAATATGAGGGCAGGGGAACATGATGATGTACTATTTTAAGGCATTAAGAGACATAAAAGAAAACTTTTGAGATCTGAGAGGTCCATCACATGAAGGTATCAATAGTATTTGTATTAGAATCAATAAGCATCAAATGGCATAGATGAGCCAAATCTCAGTCTCTATTCCATGATTCCTGTTAATTTGGATTGTTTTCATTTTAGATATGTGGTGATAAAAATTGTGTCTATTCATTTCAGTGTATTTTTTCTTAATGGTGTTGTAAAACTTAACCCATGTGTAACCCGGTCCAGAAAGGGGAGCAAAGAATAGTAACACTGCAGCCTACCATGCATGTTTTAAGAAGTGACTTAGGAGGGTTGGACTTGGGACCAACTACACCCCGTCTTGTAGAAAAAAATTCAAGCCAAAGAAACTTCAACAAAGGAATGTGGACAAGTCAGCTAAGGGGAAAAAAGCCTGTTGATAACATTACCAAGCAGTCCTTGTTCTAGAATTTCCAGGGTAAAAGGAGGTAGAGGCAGACCAATGAGTACATGGAGAAGAAAACTAGAGACTGAAGTGAAAATGATGTGGAAGACATGGAAAAGACCATGAGCAGATGACATGTGGCAGGAAGATTTGGCATGTGGCAGGAAGACTTGGCATGTGGCAGGAAGACTTGGCATGTGTTTGTTAAAGACCTATGCTGCATGGGGAGCTAAAGGGTATTGATTGATTGGAGAACTTGGTTTCATACTTTTTGTTCCAGATTTTTTACCATCTTAATAAGAAGAAAGTGGATTATTTGAACCAGAGCAGTGTTTTTATTTGTAAGGGGGTTACTATAAAGGTCTTTTGTGTTATTAAATGTTAGAAATGATGATTAGTTTTAGATTCTTTTAACAGTGAACACTTTATTACTAATCCACATGTGCTGCTAATCTGTTACTATATTCCACTGTAGGTGTTGTTCAGAGCTCTAAGTACATTTAATATCCATAAATTTTGAAGTCAGAGAAAGGATAAATGTAATTATTAGATTTTAATGTCTGCATAGATTTGTTGATGGGGTATTTTGCAGAAGTAAATTTCTTGGTGTTAAATATGTTTGTGGTAATTTGATATGTAAAACTGGCAGTAGTCAGGGGTGGAGCTGTTAAGTTTTTAATGGAAGAAATTACTATTATTAAAACTCATGTCTTTGCCTTTCTGATTCAAGTATTTTTATTGCTTTAAGCTAATGTTTTTTTCTTCTCTTACTTATTTTATCATCTTGCTGAAAACATGCTTGTACTGTGTTTTGAGTAGTAAATCTTTAATTTTATTATTTTTGTTATAGTTAATTACTTTACATTTGAGAAATTCAGACGTTTGAATATGTAGTAGCCCTCTTCAGTCATAACTAACTATGGGAGTGTGCCCCTGAGGTCATATCGCTCAGCTGGAAATGAGCAGTGTCTTATAGTCATTTCTACCTTTGTTTTTATATACATGGATGCTGAAGCAGAGAACTTTGTATCATAATTCATTCATCAACGGAGCATAGGCCTTCAACAAACTTATGCCAAGTCTTCCTGTACTTTAGTTGACCTGTCCATGTTGTGTGTTGAAGCTTTTGTCATTTAAAATTGTCTACAGGATGGGGTAACTGACCCTATGCTCCACCTACCTCAGTGGCTTCTTGTGACATGCATGGCAGGTTACAGTGTTGCTATTATTTGCTCCCATTTCGGGCCTCCAGTAACTTTACTTCATTTCCTAAATTTAGCACAATATTTAAAGGGTATGAGTTAAAAAGGTAGTCCCATAGCAGATACTGCCATAGGGGAGTGAAGTGTTAGAGACTTCACCATACCCGGTTCAGCATCGAGAGGTGGTGTGACCAGTTCCCTTCCTTGTTTTTTTTTTCCTTCTGTAACTCAAACAGCAGAGTCAGGTACCCATTTACAGCTAGGTAGACTGGAGCTTGTCGGTATCGTGATTTGAAACCGGCACCTTTGCTGCGAGAGACCAACGCTCTAACCACTCTGTCAATCGGACACTCCATGTATAAGTATCTTCAGATAAAGTGCTTGAGATGGCAGATACGGCCTGTGGAACATTAGCATCTCTCTTGCAAGTTGAAGTATCTGCTACTACCTAAACTTTCATATCAGAGAGAGTAGTGGCATTCTGGTTTTCTCTTCTCGCTGCCTGGGGAGTATGGAGCCACCCCCTACACCCGGCCCCTTGTAGGAAACCTGCATCAAAATACTCAAGTGCTCTTGTAGCAACTTGTTTTACACAATGATGCTTCCAGCGCATGCGCAGCCTTATATTAGTCACCTTTTGCGACATGCCTGAGGTAGCAGAAGTCATATTCTTTATTTGTCCCCTCAGAGACCTGCGGGGAAATACACAGGTGCTTATAGCCTTACTCCTATATGGTAGCGAGACCTGGACAACATATGCTAAGCTAGAAAGAAGGCTCAATACCTTCCATCTACGGTGTCTATGCCACATCCTTGGCATTTCTTGGAAAGATAAAGTGACAAATGCCGAGGTGTTGTCACGTGCTGGCCTTCAAAGCGTGTATACACTGCTTAGACAGCGAAGACTACGCTGGCTTGGCCATGTCCGCCGCGTGGAAGATGGTCGCATCCCAAAAGATATCTTCTATGGCCAACTAGCAGATGGCAGAAGAACAGTTGGGCGACCGCAGCTGAGGTTCAAAGATGTGTGCAAGAGAGACATGAGGGCACTGGACATAAATCCAGCAATGTGGGAGGATGAAGCTGCCGATCGCACTAAGTGGCGAAGCTATCTACGGCGCCACCTCAGATTGAGCAAAAAGAAACTAACACAAAAAGCAGAAGAAAACGTCGAAAGAAATGCCAGGAAAATAAGCAGCTGAGGGCTGTCACCTCAGGGGCGCATTCCCATGGTCAGTTAAGACTGAAGGGGCTATTTTTATTATTATTATTATTATAGCCTTAAGATTCACTTAAATAAAGCAACAACTATCACTCCATTCTAGCAACTTTATCTGGAACTGTATTAATTTTTTTGAAAGCAGTGTTTGATAAAAAAAATGTCTTTGTAATTTTAATATCACGATTTTAGCAAGATTTCTTCCTCTTTATTTTCAGAAAGAGAATGGTGACGCAGAGCCTATGTCATCAACTACACCAGTAACACCAACAACACCATCATTTCCATCAGCATTATCTACACCAACATCACCAGCACCAGGAGGTAAATATATTGTGAAATATTGTTCTTTTTTTGCTTTAGTTAATGGCAATGGCAGGTTTGTTTTCATATGTTGACCTTGCTGAGCTTCTTCTTTCCTCCCCTTACAGCTTGTGAGAGAGCCCCCCCTCCCCCCCCCCCCCCCACCCCCCCACCCCCCCCCCCCCCCCCCCACCCACCCACCCCCCCCCCCCCCCCCCCCCCCCCCCCCCCCCCCCCCCCCCCCCCCCCCCCCCCCCCCCCCCCCCCCCCCCCCCCCCCCCCCCCACCCCCACTCACTGTGTATTGTGTAGGCTTCACTGCTAATACTTAATCATTGCACCATGTCTTTTTTTTAAAAGTGTTTAATGGATAACCAAACTATTAAACACTTTTTTAAAAAGTAGAATAAGTTTGAAATAAGTTCACACTATTGAAAATAAGTTTTTGACTTTGTTACAGTAGTCAGAGACCTAGTAAAGGTTTATAGACTTCAGTTGAGTGTGTTTTGTCAGATTTACATACTTAAATTTAAAGTGTGTAGGTAGAATAATCTTAGTTTGAATCAGACTGAAAATTTCAGCAGAATATTTATGAATTGAAAAAGGGTTCAGTAGAGATAATCAGACTTAAAAGATCTAATAATAGAACTGTGTCAAAATTTAATTTAGAATATTCACTAAATGTGCTTCAGAGGTGGGCTTTGTTTGAAAGTTTTGAGTCTGAGATTCTTATTCTGTGTGACTAAAATGTTAATATTGTTGCTACTAAGTGGAAAGGTTGAGTGACATGGACTGTGGCTGGAATTGTAATTTATTAAAAACAAAATATACATTATCCTGTGAACATGTCATAATTTTTGTATAAAAGTTGATAATTTGTCACAATTGTCAGCTTAATATCAAACACAAGCAGTTGTTAGCTTATTATCAAACACAAACAATTGTCACCTTAATATAACAAACAAACAGTTGTCAGCTTAATATCAAACTCAAACAATTGTCAGCTTAATATCAAGTAGTGAAGAGGAACGACTAAGTAAGTAAGTATGTCAAACACAAACAATTGTCAGCTTAATATCAAACACAAACAATTGTCAGCTTAACATCAAACACAAACAATTGTCAGCTTAATATCAAACACAAGCAATTGTCAGCTTAATATCAAACACAAACAATTGTCAGCTTAATATCAAACACAAACAATTGTCAGCTTAATATCAAACACAAACAATTGTCAGCTTAATAACAAAAACAAACAATTATCAGCCTAATATCAAACACAAACAATTGTCAGCTACAAACACAAACAATTGTCAGCTTAATATCAAACACAAACAATTGTCAGCTTAATATCAAACACAAACAATTATCAGCCTAATTGTCAACTTTATGGGACATGAACTTGCACATGTTGGACTATCAGTTCTTTGTCAGTGAACATAAAAGATGATGAAACTAATAAAACCTGACGAAGCATAAAATTAAACTAATAATGAAATGGAGAAGAAAAAAAAAGGAAAATATAAACATACAACATGGTTGATTGGTTCACTAGAATGGTGTACATGTTTGTGGAAAATATTATTGAGAATTAATGTTGAAGTTGAATGAAGAGACATTTATGGTCACAAATACAGACATAATCAGGAAGATGCTAAAAAGAGTGATTTTGCTTGAACTCATCGCATTGTTCCACAGTTATCTTTTAACTGTCAGATGTTCATTTATGCAATTTTTCAGGCTCTTTACTTAATTTTGTGCTTCTAGTAGAGCTGTGTAAACTGTTCATTGAATTTCATTGTTAACAGTCATTGTGTAATTCATATTAAACCCTACACTGTCCTAAACTCTAATTTAAATATGTTGGAGTTCATAAGTTTGTCAGTGTTGAAGTTTACTCTTCATTTCCTTTAGTTTCGTTCTCAGCTTCTTGCTTGATTTCTGGTATTCTCTCCTTCCTGTCTCTCTTCCTTCCTAACATCTACTCCCCGTTTTTATCACTAACACTTTATTAAAAGTTAGTTGCTTATCCTTTACAGGACGTGGCAATCAACCCCAGCTTTTATTGGCTGTTAGTGATTCTTCTAGGCAATTTTTTCATTCAGTAGTTTACCTTCGCGTATAATACGCTTTGTATGGTAAAATGCGGTACGGCGCTGATATACCATTGTTAAAAGTGTAGTGGTTTGGTCTATCCACACAAATTCAATATATGCGATCTGCTAATGTTTGACCAAACACGCCTGCAAGACAACAGGTTTTTATTCGAACCTGGTATACACACATGGATTATGAAACTGCGGTCATATCCATTAGGCCACATCTCCACGCAGTTAATATATAATATGGCCTGTCCTAATCCTGGACTGACACACTTAATAGCTTCAAATCGCAGTTAATATATAATATGTATATTTCAATACATAGCTGTTGTCCCGGCAGATAATGGCCTATCCTGCAGGTGGTGTACACACAGAAGAGACAGAGAATGAACAGGACTAGTACAAAACACCCCTCATGTCCCGCCAAAAAAGGGACCGTCACGAGATTCGTTGTACACAGTGACTAACTGGGAGGTTGTACTCTGTCACCCGTGGGAAAGATAATTCTATCCTAAAGTCAGCCTCATCATGTAAAACAAAAAGCCACAGATACCACGGCCGCAGGAGTATGTGAATGCTTGTTGCAGGCTTCCTGCAAGGGTCTAGCTACAGTGGCTTATTTCCGGGTAAAGGAGCGCAAAGGAAAATGATGATGTGTAGCTTTTAAAAAAGGATCCCGTTACACGCCCATTGAGGCATATTGGGAATATGGTGTTAGGCCCGTATTTTCTTGACCATCGGTACACTAGGGGTGATGTGGTCAGCATCACAAGTAAAACCGGTCGCCTTAAATCCTTCCGAAAAGACAGAGTTGCTCTGGACAGATACCCATTTGGGGATGGAAGATGCTGCGCGATAGTAATGGGTCGACCCATCCATATGCCGAAATGCGGCCTAAAAAAAGTTCCACCTCATCTGGGGTTGCCTCTATCCACTACCCACTCCAACCATATCTGACCACGATTCGAGCTAGGAAGCCAGTGCACTAACCACTATGCTACCGCGGCTCCCTTTTAAGTTGCTGATAATAGAAATTTTCACAACATGATCATTTGAAGTTTTTCATATTCCAAAAACAAATAGGTGGGTTAATATGTTTGAAGTTACTTTTGACAGCCAAGTTAAGCGCTTTATGGTATTAAAAAGTGTGCTAAAAGTACTAGAAATGTGTGTTTTTTTAAACAAATTTATTTGTAATCTTCTGTTTTTAATTTGCATGCTGACAGCAGAAAACTGAGGCCAGACTCCTTGATGATGACTTTTTCCTCCTACATTGTTCAAGTATATATCATATTCATTTCTCCTGTATACTTGTATTATACATCTTCCTCTTGCTGCAGTTATAGAGAAATGGGTGGGGGGAGCTGTTCAGAATTTAATCTGTCTATGGCATGACTGTTCAGCTTAGAATGGTTGTTGCATGTGATTTTAATTATTTTACCATTTTTATTAAAATTCTAAATGTGAAATTGTACAGTTTAATGTTGAAGAAATCGATGACATTTGAAGCCTAAAGATTGTTTTATCTTTGAGAGAAAAGGGCATTGTTTTATCTTTGAGAGAAAAGGGCATTGTTTTATCTTTGAGAGAAAAGGGCATCATCATCTCAAATGAGTAAATAAGAGAAATTGTTCTGATGGTCATGCATTTAGTACAGAAAAAAGACGAGGAAGCAACTGTGAAATAAAGAGAAAAAAATGAAAACCAGAGCTTGCTTCAGAGAAAAAAGGGACTCCCTGTCATGGATGTGAGAGACTACTTTGACTTGTAGTAGTAAGGGGTGGCCTAGAGATACCAAACCAGGCAGAACTTCTATTAGCATAGTGTGAAACTATGATTTATCAGAAAATAAATTTCTTAATTGAAATTGTAATTGGTCCCACTTCATTATTGAATATACAGATGTGAGCATGTTGCTTTGCGTGTATTATGAAAGCAGTCTTAACATGCATGCCGTTTTGTTAGTATTAATTGGGTACAGGTGATTGAGAAAGCTTTCCTAGTTCTGTGACATATTGAAAGTCTGGTACTACCACACTACCTGACAGAGCAGATGACTGTCACGTTAAACATTAAATTGCTATATCATTGTTTTTTTTTCAGTCATTAATAGCACTTTTTTTCTGCACAAGCAGCATGATTTTTATTTATTATGTATTTATTTGTTTAATGTACAACTGGTTGCAAATGTTGGAAAAGTGTCAGAATTGATAAATGTTGAAAATATTCTTTAAATTTTGAATGTTACGTACAGTTTTTTCATATATTTTCTCATCTTGAACACAATAACAGTGAATGGCATATATAAAACAGAAGTCAAAAAGATACAAGAAATATGCTTAAAAGGCAATCAACAACATGAGATAGCTACGAACATTGAAACATTACAAACAAATAAAAACTGAGGGTCATCAGCTGTTATGTGTACTCTCATTTATTGTATGGTGCGGATACACAGTCATCTAAGCTAGTGATAAATTAAGATATTTGAACAGTGAAAGCATCTAAGCTAGTGATAAATTAAGATATTTGAACAGTGAAAGCATATCAGTCTGTGGATTTTTAATCTGCATCTATCTCCTGTGTTCTTGTGGGAGAATAGTCCTAATTTGTCTTTGAGGATCATAATGGTAATGCTCCTAATAATCCTGGTACTCTGTTTCACTTGCAACAATTTCTTATGAGATTTGCTTGTTTTCATTTATTTATGTCAGTGATGAAATCCTGTTTTGCTACATTGGAATAAGCTGTTTTCTATCCTAGAAAGGCTTAGTGAATAAAGCCGCAGCCCAGCCAAGTTTATATTTTTTCCAGGAACAGAAGGTCACGCCTTGGTATACTCACATGTTGTGTTTGCTGTAACAACACAGTGGTGGGTAATTATATTTAGTCCAGTTAGAACTCATTCCCTGCTTAAACAAAATTCTCCTAATTTTTTGGTTGAATACTTTTTTACCAACCAAATATTGCTTACCCAGAGCAGTCAAGAAGATATACACAGCACCATAACAGGTGGACGCTGGAAGTTGGTTGGCCATGTGCCAAGAAGCGACCCAGATACCGTCACCAGAATTGCTACACCGTGGACCACAGAAAGACAGTGAAAGAGAGGCAATAACTTGGCAGAGAACTGGGGAGGCCGAGATGGAAGCATGAACCAGAATTGGGCCACTGCACAAAAGATGGCTACAGATAAAGCAAAGTGGAGAGAGTTTGTTGCTGCCTAGCAAGATGCCACTGGACATGATAGTTGCTGATTGCATTGTCAGTCTGCAGCTAAGAATCTAAGACAAAGACATAGACAGAACTAAAAAAAAATATATAAATATATAAGACATTTTTATAAAATATGTTGCTATAATATATTGTAATCTATGAACACTTGGCTCTTGACTTCATTGTCCAGACTGCATTTAGTAATGTTATAATTGTGTGTGTGTATGTGGAGAGAGAGGGGAAAAAAGTTACAAGTCTGAGTAAAATTATGTAAATATCTCTTCCTACGTGTGTATTTTTCCCAAAGGAGTGATTCATCGTAGTTTAATAAATGTACTTTTCCCAAAGGAGTGATTCGTACTAGTTTAATAAATGTATTTTTCCCAAAGAAGTGATTCGTATTAGTTTAATAAATGTATTTTCCCCAAGTGAGTGATTCATACTAGTTTAATAAGTCTGGCTACTTTTTGGGTCAGTTTACCTACATTCTGAAAATCATCTCACTATACATATTTGCCAAAATGGCAACACTGCGCACATGTTTTTTCTCCCCCCCCACACACAATTATAAGTAAAGACAGTAATAAGTTCTCAGTTTACATAGTTTTGAAGTTTCATGACCCAGTATTTTAGCAATTTAATTTTTTTTTTTAACGCGATCTATAGCATTGCACAATTCATTAATCCATTTGCCATATGCTTGTTTTGATTATAAGTATATAAACCAATAAACAGGGTTGAATCAGTTCTACAAATAACGGTTCACATGAAACAAGGGACGTTTCGGGTTTAACCCTTCGTCAGCCACAAACAGGTGACAAAGACAAGAATTACATATAGGTACTACAAAAACATACGATGATGAGAAACATACACGAAATGAGCGATACAAGCAGATGGAAAAAGTAAACACCCACAGAGATGAGCGAAAAAAGAACAATAATAATACAAGAAAATCGTAAAACCTGAAATACCAAAACAAGAAAGTAAATAATCAACGAAATGAAAAAAAGAATGAACAAAACTTCGGAACAAGTAAAAGTTCACTTAGCTAGATCCGTAGATGCTTGGAATAGAGACCGTAGTACTCCACCCAAGAAATCTCTAAGGATTTGCATCTGTCTCCTGATGAATTGTCTGTCCTGAACAAAGGTCTTAAGTTTGTTCCTCTTCGTTCTAATTTTGACAAATATTCTCTGCTTCAAGATGTTCACAGCTTCCATCGCCGCATGCGTCTCAAATATTACCATCATAAGGGTAATGAAACTACCAGGGTTTTCGGTACTGATGATATCTTTAGTCGTTTTGGCAAACCTAAACTAGACTGGTCTCCAGCTCCAGGAGCTTCTCGTGCTCTGGATTTATATATTGCTAATACTTTACATGACATTGACCAGCTCACTCTACACTGTCTCCTTCAATCTAACCTCACGTCTTCTGAATGGTGGGCATTGTCATGCCTTAGAAACCGTGATGATATTGTTTTCAAGCCAGCAGACAAGGTGGTGCTGTGGTTGTTTGGCATAAGGACTTATGCATTCATGAAGGAGTTACACAGCTAGGTAACACCACCTTTTACTCACCTTCTATCTATCTATCTGGTGATGCTACAGTCCGGAATAATCTTACTGTTTATGAGACTATCTGTGGCCTTGTCCATGATGATCTTCTTCCTTCTGGTGCTTTATCTCTCCATATTTTTGATAGTAGTCTTGGTAAGCCTTCCTTTTACATGCTTCCTAAGGTGCATAAAATTGCTAACCCTGGTAGACCTATTGTTTCAGCCTGTTCTTGTCCCACTGAACGTATTTCTGAATTCCTTGATAGTATTTTCCAACCTTTAGTCGCCAGTCTGCCTTCTTATTTGAAATACACTACTCATGCTATCACTACCTTTGATTCGATCAGATTCACGCCTGATCGTACTTACCGTCTTTTCCTCCTGGATGTTTGTTCCCTTTATACTTCTATTCCATATGCTGATGGTCTCAAGGCACTCCAATTTTTTCTCAGCCAGCGTACTGATCTTACTATAAGTACAGGTCCGCTTCTTCGCCTTGCTGAGTTGGTTCTTATTCTCAACTCTTTTGAGTTTAATGGCCAATTCTTCAACCAAATTAGTGGCGTCGCTATGGGTACCAAGATGGGCCCTAGTTACGCTTGCCTGTTTATGGGCCACTTTGAATATTTGGTCTTTCAAAGTTACGATGGACCAATACCCGAGTTTTATTGCTGCTATATTGATGATGGTATTGGCATTACAGACATGTATGAGGTAGACCTCCGTCGATTTATTGACTGTGTTGGTAATTTCAATCCTGCCATCAAATTCACTTCTGAAATTTCTACGACTTGACATCACAGTGACTATTAGCCATTTTGGTCTTCCAACGTCGGTCTGTTATAAGGCTACTGACACTCATGGTTTCCTTCTTTATACTTTATCGCATCCTCTTAGTTGTAAAAATTCCATTACCTTTTCTCAACTTCTTCGCTTGCATCGGTTATGTCATGATGACGATGATTTCCATCAGCGAGCTGAAGAGATGCTCGAGTTCTTTCGCCAACGTCTTTATCCAGAACATGTTTTATCTGATGCTCTTAATCGTATCACATGCGTCACTTGTCAGATGGCACTCACTACTAAACCTTCTGTCCAATCTGACAGACTCAGACTGGTTCTAACTTTCCATCCTCACTGTCTGGCGGTGAAGAGAATTCTGTTTCGACATCTGCCTATTCTCCACTCTGACCCTGATACCAGAGAGTTGTTTCATGATACACCTTTGGTGGCATATCGTAGGGATAGGAATTTTAGGGATATTCTTGTACACAGTCGCTTGTGACATACTAGCCCTTCATACTTTAGTACTAAACTGTGCCAACGCCGTATATGTAAGAGCTGTCCATTTGTACTCCAAACTCAGACAGTCACTTTTCCGAAAGGAAAATTTATCATTAGAGAGTCTTTCACGTGCGAATCCAGAAACCTGATTTATGCTATCATCTGCAAGAGGTGTGGCATTACCTATATTGGTGAAACTGGCAGGCGTTTGGCAGACAGGTTTCGTGAGCACTTGAATGACATCTATCATGGCAAACATTTACTGGTGGCCCTTCATTTCAAAAGGCCTGATCATTCTGGTTATTCCGATATTCATGTCACTGCCCTCCTTTCATGTGTCGGTGATGATCGGACTCGCTTTTCGTTGGAGAATCGTATTATTTTTCAAATGGGCATTTTAGCTCCTGGTGGCCTTAATGTGCAACATCATTTTGCATAAATTCTGGTAGCTTTTCTCTCTTTTTCATTCTTCTTTATTCGTTGTTTTTTCGATCTATCTTCTTATGTTTTTGTTTTGGTTTGTTTTGTATCCTTTTGTATCTTTTTAAATTGTCGCTATCTTATATGTCACATCCTTAGAGATTTCTTGGGCGGAGTACTACGGTCTTCTATTCCATGCATCTATGGATCTAGCTAAGTGAACTTTTACTTGTTCCGAAGTTTTCTTCATTCTTTTTTTTCGTTTCGTTGATTATTTACTTTCTTGTTTCGGTATTTCTTTCAGGTTTTACGATTTTCTTGTATTTTTTATTGTTCTTTTTTCGCTCATCACTGTGGGTGTTTACTATTTCCATCTGCTTGTATCGCTCATTTCGTGTATGTTTCTCATCATCGTATGTTTTTGTAGTACCTATATGTAATTCTTGTCTTTTGTCACCTGTTTGTGGCTGATGAAGGGTTAAACCTAAAACGTCCCTTGTTTCATGTGAACCGTTATTTGTAGAACTGATTCAAAACCATTTATTGGTTTATATACTTATATTCCATGCCAGTTTTACAGCAGCCCTTTAATTTATTTGCTTGTTTTGATTGTTTCCAATTCTATAGATTTAATTAAATCCCTTCCTTTTTCGTACTTTTGCTGCATTCTGTTCCTCCTGAAGACCCTGTAGTCATGACCTTGTTTATGTTGTGATTGAGTCTTAATAGGAAATCCTGTAGCCTATTTTTGTACACATAATTTATATTCAGTCTTGCTGCAGCCCACATCCTATGCTTATTACTGCCAATATCTCGTGACCTAATAACCCTAATATGCCTGTTTTTATTATCCTGTCATATATAATATAAAACACTATCTGTGGTTTGTTGCCATTATCAAGATGTAGACTTTTGCATAATATGTATTTATGTTAAAAAAATTTTAAAATTATATTGGAGTAATTTTTACAGGTGAGCAACACACTAGAAACATGGGATATTTTCATATTACACTTCTGCATTCACAGTCACTTACAATAAAACAAGGAGAAATATAGAAAAGGTATCAGAAATAACAAAGGAGACACCAGATACAGGGAACAAATAATCATTAATTAATTAATAAAAATACTACACAAGAAAGAAATAGCAATGCAAAGAAACTGATTACAATAACATAACAAAGCTGGCTTTGAGAATCAGAAATCTTAAAGTAATTGTTTTTTTTTTTCATTACTACAAGTCTCTAAGATCTGTTGACTTGAAAAAAAAAACATTTACTTTAATATTATGATTCTCAAAGCCATCTTTGCCATGTTATTGTAATCAGTTTCTTTGCATTGCTATTTCTTTCTTCTGTAATGTTTTTATTTATTAATTAATTATTATTTGTAATCATACAAGTCTCAAGATCTGTTGACTTTTTAGCTCACTGATGTATCTCCGACCTAAATGTCTTTTATATTTGGACATGCAGCCTAATATAGCTGACTAGGTTGAACGGGATGCACCTCGCCAAAACGAGACAAAATATATATTTTTTTAAAATCTGCTGACTTTAACAGTACAGTATTATGCAGGTCTCCAATGCACATTGCATTCTCTTGAAGTGATGTAATTCATAATTGTAAAGAGAAAGTCATTTTGATGTTAAGCTCAAGGGCAAAACCTTTCAAAACACAGCTCAATTTAAAGAAGGTTTAGCTCATTTACAACACCTTTTTCATTATGCACTTGCTAGAGCTAAGAGGAGTGGCATCACAACGAACAACCTGGAGAGCACTGGTTTCTGCCTTATGCGCCGTGTTTGGTGCTTAAAGAATTTATTATGATTATTATTATTATTATTACTTGCTTTCACATTCAGACAGTATTTTTCACCCTAGTCTTGTGTTGACGCATGCAGATGGTTTTATTTGTACACTGCATGGCTATAGTATTGTGTCAGTATGGTTTCAGTTATAGTTTGTGTGTGGATGTAGTGAAGGTGGATTTCTTGTGTGTGTGTACATTATATCTGTCTGTCTGTCAATCTATCTATGTATCTACCTATCTACCTGTCTATCTATCTGTCTGTCTGTCTGTCTGTCTGTCTGTCTGTCGGTCTGTCTGTCTGTCTGTCTGTCTGTCTGTCTGTCTGTCTGTCTGTCTGTCTGTCTGTCTGTCTGTCTGTCTGTCTGTCTGTCTATCTATCTATCTATCTATCTATCTATCTATCTATCTATCTATCTATCTATAATTTTAATAAGCATCCATTAGCGATGGTGTTTGATATGTTCAATCTATTTTGAAGTACAAATGAAACAAAAATAAATTCATGTATTAGCCATATTGTTAGATATGTTCAGTCCGTAGAAGAGAATCTCTTGTCATCTTACTTAACCAGATGCCTTTCACAACTGACTACGTAATGTTTACAGTTATTTCATTCATCATTGTTCATGTTTACAGGTTATCTTTTATCAACCAAATGTGTCATGATGGCCTTTCGTTACCACTCATTGTCTGTCATTCTCCATTTGCGCTTCTTATGGAGCATGAAGCCAACACTGCAGCTGTCCCCCTTGCAGGAAACCTGCACGAAGCATTTACATGCTCTTGTAGTGTTGGTTTCTGTGGCAAGTTGTTTTACAAGATGAGGGTGCTGGCCCCCATACACAACCTCGTATTATTTTCTGTGTATGACATGACATACCTGAGGGTGCAGTAGTCATAACATTTCTTTGTCTCTTTTGTTATCCCTGGGGGATATTTTCTATCATCATTTCCTTTCTCGTTTAGGAGCCACCATTGCAGCTAGTCTCTTGCAGGAATCCTGCACCAGAGCATTGATCATGCTCTTACAGCAGTGGTTTCCATAGCAATCTGTTTTAGCCATGTGCTATAGCTTCCTATAGTTGCTCTCTGATGTCATTGTTTTCCTTTACACACAGCAGAGAACATAGCTTTCTGCATTTTAAAGATAAGAAGTAACACTCAAACTTTGGTGTGGCAACTGATATTTTTGTAACCAAACCCGTTGCAGAAAAGAATGGACACCAGACAGCTTCATGAAAACTCTGAATGCCTTATAGATCTGGTTATAGTTTATCTTTAGGCCTTGCCACTGTGAGACAGATTTTGAACCTCTCAGTTTATGAGTCTGCCGTGTGCTAAATTGTATGAGCCTGCTGTTTAAACTGTATTTTGTTAGATGAAGAAAAATACTTGTGGCTTGGTCTTAGCTCTCAATGGACTTGCTGATTTCTCAAGTCTGATGCAAGGAATTTCAGCCGTTTTGAGTTTTCTTACAGCATTATATTTTAAGGGCTAGTTTTATCCGGGGTTTGAAAAGTTCAGTAATGTTATACATAACTGTAAAAGAAATTGAATAAGGATTAATAAAATATAAAATTGGGACGAAACAAAACAAAAACTTAGTCCAAATATACCAGTCCTAAAAACTGGCTTCCTATCATGAGCAACTGGAGAAAATCAGCCCTGGATACTGGCCTCTTGTCCTTTCATTAATTCATTCATTCCTCTCCGCTTCTCAAGGAGCATAAGCCTTCAACAAACACATGCCAAGTCCTCCTGTCACATGCCATCATCTCAAGTTCTTTCCACATTCTCTTCATCATTTTTGCCTCTATTTGCAGCTTCATGTGCTTCTTGGTCTACCTCTGCCTCTCTTGCCCTGGGGGTTCCAGAACAAAAACTACCTTGTAATGCTATCAACAGGTTTCCTCAGTGTGTGTCCTATCCATTGCCATCATCTTCTTCTCATCTCTTGTTCCACTGGCACTTGTCTGGTCCTTTGGGGGTTAATTATATAAAAAAAAAAAATTGTTCCTTTTTGATGCCTTACTTTTAAGACAATCGTGACATATTTCTTTGTTCTGCTAAACTAATGATGTGTACAATGAAAATTTTATATATTTGTTTCTTTCATTTTAAATTTACATAGGCCCTCCCACATCACCATCTCCAGCAGCGCCGGCATTACCACCACCACCACCACCACCACCAACAGTGAAAGAGCCACCATCAGCACCACCTCCACCACCAGCAGTGACAGGGCAACCATTATCACCACCACCCCCACCACCCTCTGTAGCACCATCTTCCTCTCGAGGAGCTTTGTTAAGCTCCATCTCCGGCTTCAGCAAGAGTGGTCTTAAGAAAACTGAGACTAACGATCGAAGCTCACCAAAGACTTAACACACTACATGGGTATTTCATTCATCACTGAGGGACGTTGACATCAAGTTTGTTTCTGTGACACAAGTTTTAATTATCCAGATTTGAGCAGCACATTAGACATTTAAGAGAATAAATGATTAGCAGCCTTGTCATAAAATGAACCCCTTTACCGTTAACATTTTTTCTGCCAATTTTTTCCATTTCCACTAATTGTTAGGATATTTTTTCTACCAATTCTTTCCCTTGCTACGAATTGTTAGGTTAGAGCCCTTGTGATGCAGTCCTTTAATACATTTGACATAGCAGAACTATCTTTGCATCTTATACATGTTCAGAGGCCCTGTGACATGGTTCTATTGAGCTGTAAATAGATGGGCTATAGTATTGAGCAGTTAAGGATGAAATGAGATGAAAGTGTAAGATAAAGCCATAGAGACTAAAAGTGATATCCAGAATGACAACCCCTGTTAATGTGAACTTGTCCAAAATGGTAAAGGGGTTAAGTTTCCTGCCACACCTCAGTCGGTACAGGATATCCTTGAATATTTGTTCTCTAAATTATGATTAAAAGTGTATGACTATAAAGAACTTTACAGAAATTGTCAGTTTAAAGATATTCATTTAGTTATAGTAAAGCAGTGATTGTCAACCTTTTGACTACAAAGCCCTGGAAGAATTGTCAGCGTTTTGACTACAGAGCCGTGGAAGAATTGTCAATGTTTTGACTACATAGCCCTGGAAGAATTGTCAATGTTTAGTCTACACAGCCCTGGAAGAATTGTCAACGCTTTGACTACAGAGCCCTGGGAGAGCTGTAGGGTTATTATTGATATGGGTTAAAATGCCCTGCTTGTTTTATGATCATACCCTCCTAAACTGACACATTTCTGTTAGTAGGCTCTGAATTTTAAATATATTACCAGACATTACATGACCTTTCTTGTTTGTACCTTTCCATTGGTTTCTTGTGAAGTTTTTTCCATGTTTAGGGTATTTGTGTATGTTATATTTTGTTCATTTTTCTTAAATATAAATTATTACATTACACTGATATTTCCTGTAATAAGACTCAGCCTAGCACTTGTTTGTTTTCATATATTGTTTTGTCAAGTGCTGACTTCACTTCTAAGAAAGTTATAAACTGTTTTTTGTTTATTCATTTTCCCAAAAAATATATCTTCTGCAGATAGCCAAAAGAGTATCTGTTACACTTGTTTGTTTTTATGTATTTTTTTGTTAAGTGCTGACTTCACTTATGAGACAGTTATAAACTGTTTTTTTTTTTTTTATTCATTTTCCCAAAACCTGAGTTTGCGCAAGCTGTCTCATTAAATGCTTCAGTATAGTGTGGAAATATTTCTTTGCAGACTGCCTAAAGAAATCATCTCTCACTTGTGCAGTTCTTCTAATAATATGTATTTATATTTATTTTTCTCCTTCGTCTTTTAGCTCCATGAGAATTATAGGCCTTCACCCACATCCCTCCACGCGTTCTAGTACTTGGCACTCTGCCTCAGTTATGTTCCAGTTTTCCTTATTTTTGTCCCAGTTTATCCTGTCCACGTGTTGTTGGTTATTACTATGTGCAGTGAAGAATAATATGCAAATTCGTTTACAGTTAAGTGAGTTTGTAATAGTTGTTTGTTATGTATTTTCCCGATTAACCTGTGTTAACAAGTTTTATGAGAAATAATGTTTCATTAATGTATTCTCTTAATTAATCTAATGTAACAGCTTTGTGTATGTGAAGGTCTGTGATATAATGTAAAGTCAATAGGGGTTCAGATCTTAAATCTTCCGTTGTAGAGCATTACTTATGTATTTGTACATCATTATAATGATTGTGTTTGACTTTCAGCTGTTTCATTTTTCACTCTGAAATGCAGTAAATGGTCCTTTCATATTGTGTCCTTCTGTGTTCAGAAGACAGTTATTTTGATTAGTTTAATTATTGCCAGAAAGGTCTTGCATTTAATTTTCAAGTTGCAGGCCTTTCTTGATGTTGTACTTTGAGAGATTTGTTCTTGTATGTTCCAGATTTCAAGTAAAGTCAAACACATACACACATACATTTGCAACAATGCAGATATGCACACACATGTACTTTAAAATAATTTTGACAGTTTGCAAGCACTTTACTTATAACTTATGTACATGTTTTTTTTTAATTCATGAAAATTTTGTTGTTATGTAGGTATGAAATATCTATACTTAAGTTTGATTCGCAGTCGGTTCTGGTGTCACTACTAACAATAAAATATGGTTGTGAGGATTAACATTCATTTGATGCATACCTTTAAGAGACATAATATTTTTATGTATGTAATATATAATCCAAATGACATCATTGTTCATATGTTATGGTACAGAATTTAAAAAAAAATTATGTACAAACAAGTTGCTAAACATTCCGTCTTTTAAAATGTCTTCTTTCCATGGGGCATTGTTAAGACAGGACATCTTTGCTTTGATCAGCTTTGTCTTGTGTTATCTTTGGCATCAAACTTCAGTTCTTTGTTCTGTTTTTTTTTTTTTTTTCAAATGTGTGTTCTTATCTTCTGCTTATTTTATATCTGATTATATATTTAACTGTAAGGTAAGAGGAATTCTGCCTCAAAGCATACAAAAAACTGGGAAAAATCTAGTCTCTATAGAGCAATGATTTTGTTGAATTTTTTGCCTAATTTCTCATGTAAACTCAGAATAGTGACGTATGTGCAACTGACTATATAAGCAGGCTGCATTGGGAGATGCATTCCTGCAAGATGTGAAATCATATATATATATATATATATATATATATATATATATATATATATATATATATATATATATATATATATCTATATATATATATATATATATATATATATATATATATAATTCTTTCATTGTATTTGGAAATATATGGAAATGAAATAAAATCAAGATAACACAAAAATAGTAATCTTCACCTCAAACATTAAGGCAGTCTTATTGTTACAGCTCTGAACCATTTGGAGATGTCAGAAACCTTGAGCTGACTACTGCCCTTATTAGAGTAATTAATGTTGAAGTCAGAGTGTGACCGAGGAAGAAGTAAAGCTCCGAAACATGGAGAACAACTAAAACAACAATCAAGAAGGTAGACTTTCATAAATGGGTGCTTGCACAGAATAGAATCATTGAAATGGTATGACAAGACTACCAGTGTGGAACTGATGAAAAGAGCCACACAAATACCAGTGAAACAAGATATGAGGAGAAGACATTGGCACTGAATAGAATGAACATTGAAAAAAAACAAACATGTTAAATGTTTAAAGAAAAAAGGTCATCAGTGCATTTAGTGATGACATTCTGCAACTGAAGCTTGACAATGTTGTTGTTGTTGTTTTCGTCTACTATGCTGCTGTAATACCCTGTTCAACCTGAAACTTTGGTTATAATTGGGGTATATAGGGTGTTATCGTCTTCACTGGTATCTCGTTCGTAGTCCTGGAGGTGATCGGTCCTGAAAAGGACCACTAGCTGGCTGTCTGGGTTCCTCTTTGTCCGTTTGTGGTGCCGTGTCGCGCTTATGGTGTTTTTTATGTCCTGCCTCAACTATTTGACTGCAACGGACCACTAGTTGTCTGCTTGGTCCTTTCTCGTTGTTGTCTGATTCGTTGTGCGTTGTCCCATGACTGTCTTTATAGTGTGTTTGGTAGGGCCTCATTCATGGCTGCACATGCTCTTTCTTGATTGCGTATCATTTGTTGTACGATTTCGATTCTCATTTTGTCTTTCGTTTCTTTGTTTTGTTCTCTAGTTTTTGTAAGGATATCCTCAACGATCCTTCTCTCTGTTTCAATTCTTTGGAGGATTTCTTCGTTCTTTTCTTTTAGCTTTGTGAGTTTGGCGATGTCGACTTCTATCTCGTGTTTGATGGATTTTGTTTCCTGTAGCATTGCCTGGGCGCTCTGTACCATTTCTCTGATGCTCTGCATATCTATTACGTCTTCACCTCTGTCCTTGTCATCTTCGGGAGCCTGCTTGCTTCTGTTTTCGTTCTGCAGTTTCCTTTTCATTTCGTTGATTTCAGCAGTCAGCTTGTGTAGCTGTCGTCTGTCAATCGTGCGCTGTTTTTCTGCAGCATCCGCAGTCACTCTGTGTTTGGCTTCTTTGAAGGGTATGTTTTTAGACACGGCCTCCTTCAAGATGCTCTTAGTTTGCTGGAACACAGGGCATCCTCTGTACCTTGCCCCGTGGTTTCCGTGGCAGTTTGCACAGGTACGGTTTGCGTTAGTTTCTTTGTAGTTGCGGTCCTCCTTTGCCCTGGGGCAGTTGCCATATTGGTGACTACCCGCACAATACCGGCAAACTGCATCTCTCCTGCACGTTTTCTTTGTGTGCGAAAACTGCTGGCAGTTAGAGCACTGCATGACCGGCGGGATAAAAGCCTCTGTCTTTTTTTAAATAGTTTCGAGCGTCAGTTTCTCAGGTCTTGTCGGCCCTTCGATGGTTACCACAATCAGGTTTGTGTCTTTGTTGTTCCATGTTTTTAGCCTTTCGACCTGAGTGAATTTTATGTCTGCGTTTTCGGTCTGAAGTTTGTTGTGAACCTCGCTTGCGGGCCATCTGGTGTCCACCCCTCTTACGACAAACTTCTTTGTAGTCTTGTTGGTCTCCATCACTACTTTTATCTGGTGAGGCAGCATGAATTCTTTCGGTCCTGCCTCCAGTTCTGTCATCAGTGCAGTTGATTTTTCCGTGCTGTTGAGTGAAAGCACAACTCCCTTTTCGTGCCTCCGTACCTTAGCGATGCCTCTCTTGCCAGTTATTGCTTCTAGGATAGTGATTACTTTGTCATCTGGTAGGGCCCTGAGCGAGGCCTCACCTCCAGGCATCTGTGTGATCTTAACAATCCTCTCCTGAAGTACCACGTTAGAGACGGCATTCTGTTGCTTGTGAAGTTGGCACGTTCCAACTTCTGTCTCCGATTGAGTGTGCGGTCTGCGGGGCGGATTCGCATTCTGGCTCGTCTGCATCTGGTCAAGTTTCACCGGAGTTGGCTGGTCACTGTATGATGGAGACTCGACAATGACATCTCGTTTTGTCGGTGGATTGATTTTGTTGGGTTTCAATGCTTTGTTACCCTCTGTCTTCGATGTTGCCTTGTCACTGCACAATGTAGCTACCGCCTCGACACCTTGTTTCAGCGGTGATGTTGCTAAGTCTGGTTTCGGAGCTTGTTTGTCATCTGCCTTCGAATCTTTGGGTCGATCATCGGTCGTAGTATCAGAGGTTACATTGTTCGTCTTCTGAGAAGGACTGGCCACGACGCTAGGAGTATCCGTGCTCTCTGGATGCCTCTGTTTGCTTTTTGTAGGTTCTTGCTTGATGCTGCTGACAAGTGTTTGAGGGCTTGTATAGACTTTCCTCTTTTTAGCTTGTTGCTTGGTACGAGTCATTTTTGTAAATTCTGACGGCTGTGTTCGCCCTGAAAAGGACGCTCGTTTTAGTATAGTGCTGTCTGAGATGATCGTGGTTGGGGAAAAGGCAATGAATCAAAGCTTGACAATGACTGTCATGTGACTTTTTATAGATGTCACTGCCAGTTTTGAAATGTTAGTTATCACTATCAGAGTAAAAGGATGATGGTTCTGAAAACCACAGACCTAAGGGTCTGTTATGTTTGGACATGCGCCCTAATATAACCGACTAGGTTGAACAGGACGCGCCTCGCCAAAACAAGGCAAAATTTTATTATTTTTTTAAAAAAATGATCTGAATTTATGCAAAGCTTGGTCATTGTTCTGCAAGAAACTGCAGTTGTTTCTTCTTCTTCTTCTTCGTTTGTCCTGAAAAGGACGTTGGTTGCGTTGTGTCCGTTTACAGTGAAGCTGTGATATTTGCGCCTTTCGGCCGACACATCCGACTTCAGCATGGCATTTTTTGGGACTGGGTTTGCCTTCCCTCTTCGATCCCTACTCTGTTTAAAGTATTTGTAATGTGGTACCATTCTGTCCAACTTCAGTACATTTTTCATTACTACAAAACCAACCTTTTATGAGTATCTGAATAAGTTAAAAAAAAAAAGATTCTTTAGCAGTAAGTTACATATTACAGTATAAAACTCAGCTGTTAACGTAAAAAAAAATTCTGCAGTTGTTTGAAAATGTTCACACTAGCAATTTCAAATTTATTTTGTAATTCAGTTGGAATTTATCCAGTGGCGTATTCTCTATGTGTGCTGTGCGTGCTGCGCACACCTATGCCCAAAGGAAAATAAAAATTTAATTTATTATTCTATAAAATATTTCTCTTCAAAAGTTCTGCTTTTGGACTGCACGCATCAGGATAACGGATTTTCCTGCATATCTAGTTTCAGTTTCCCAGACGCGTTTTATAGTGCAGTTTTTATTGGTTGGTTACAATCGCCCGAAGTCTCTCGGATAATTCCGTCACAATGCGTGCTGCGTCTTTCGGATTCACATCTGAAGATTGGTTTGTGTGGATCGGGGTCAATGCCAGATACGTCAATACAATACGAACATGCGTGCGGTGGACTTGCAGCTCTCGAGTTGTAAAAATCGGCTGTGTCCGTCCAGTGTTTTTTGTGATTAATTTTTGTTAGTTGCCGGGAATGCAGACTATTACGGTGACAGTGAGTTTCAAGTTGTAAGTTAATTAGTATTTCGGAGATAATTGACATATACCCCTAATAACTATCGTTGCGTAATTGAATATAGTTGGTTTTTAAATTAAGAGGGGAAGAAGTTAAATAGTAGGCGTACATATTCATTTTAAGTAGCAGCACGCCTAGCTCGCATTACCAGGATACGCCACTGAATTTATCAGCTATAAATCAAAGTAGTAACAGCAGAAAAAAGTGTAACTTGATACAAAAATAGATTGTGTACAGTAATGGACACTTACTTAGTCATTCCTCTTATACCCTGGGATGTAGATGTTTGCCAGAGAGAGGGCCATACTATCCTATCAGCTTAGTAATAGACACTTGGTTTTGAACTGCTGTTCCATGGGTAGAAAAACTCCCTACATTTCTTTCGAGTGCTTAGTTCTGTTGTAGCTACCCATTTCACAATAAAGCAAGGAGTGTGTATCCATGAATTCTTAATGCCTACCTTTTTTACTCCAGCTTTCATTATCTTAACATTAATCCATCAGTTCTATTTTTCTTAACCTCAAAATATCTGTAGAAATGTTATTGAAAAGTAGTGTAGAACATTGGTACACTGAGTATTTAAAATATAGATTTACAGAATGTGTATTGGCATATATAAAGTATAGATGATAAGAAGACTCTGGTTGTTGTTGTTGTTTAACTAGGGCTGCTGAGCTATTTGCTCTTTTGCATCCAATATCGAGTTGGAGAGTCCTTGATATTATCTACACTGTAGATCTAGGCTTTTCCTCTGGCTTTTCGGCCATTCTGAAATGTGTTGAGTTGAAATCATGAGCTCCAGTTTCTCCAACTTGGCTGGCATTTAAAGAATCATAACAGATGGTCCCAAACTAGCAGGAAGAAGCATGCAGCATACTGTGCATTCCCTGCAATCCAAGGGTACTCTCCAAATATGCAGAGCTAAAATACTGTGCTCTGGTTCTAAGCTGTCCTAAGGAATTGTCACAGAGCCACTTCTCAGTTCCCCCTGCTTATCATAAGGTCTATAGTGCGATCCTCCTGCATGCAGGCAACTAGGTAAAAGCCAGAGTTACATCCAGGGCTCAAGTGACTCCTCCAAGCTAAGTTTGCAGTGCTGGGTTCTCAACATGTTTCACCATAGGGGGAATCCCTGGAATTGTTTGGATGATTTTCAAGAGTCAGTGAGGGTGTAATTAGCCTCAGAGACAGAGGTTCACATCCAAATCTACTTACTATAGCATTGTGCATAGCTAGTGGTCATATAAGGATGACTCCAGATATGCCTCCATGCATAAAACTCTGGTGATAGATAGTACACATTGAGAAAACCTGTTGTTAGCATTATAAGGCAGTCCATGTTTTGGAATCTTCAAGGTAAGAGACATAGAGGGCGACTGAACAACAAAACGCAC
Source organism: Oreohelix idahoensis (assembly GCA_024509875.1). Taxonomy (NCBI): domain Eukaryota; kingdom Metazoa; phylum Mollusca; class Gastropoda; order Stylommatophora; family Oreohelicidae; genus Oreohelix; species Oreohelix idahoensis. The sequence goes on along the minus strand of JAMPIV010016210.1, from coordinate 101,394 downwards.
ATAGAGAAGAAAACTGGTGACAGAAAAGAAAGGGATGAAGAAGACATGGAAAGACCTTGAGCAGACGGCACAGGACAGGAGGGCCTGGCATAAGTTTGTTGAAAGCATATGCTCCTTGGGGAGCTGAAGGAGAGTGATGAAGGCTTGCTAAAGAACTGTAATTTATGACATGACTTAAAGAATTGTGTGGTGACTATGCACATAAGAGCAGTACAGGCAGTTTGAAGTATTATGTTAAGAGAATGAATGCCAGCAGCTTCACATATTATTAAAAAATGTATGCTGCCAATCCAAAGCCATGTCAAAGAGTTTTAAAATTTAGCATAAATGTCAAAGTAAAGTATTAGTCTAAGGTTTTATTGTAGAAGACTGATGCAATTTTGAGCTTGGTTACTGTTATAACAATGATATTGCTAAATACAATGCAGGCTTATTTTTAAATAGTGATGTTATCTGCGATAGTTTAAAACAAAAAATTAAGACCATAACATGAAAGATAAGCACACTGGGTTCTTGGCATGAAAACATATAATGTAATACTTTTTTTTGTATTTCTCACACATATATACATGCATACATGTGCGCTTATGTGTGTGTATACATGCATGCAAATATCTGCATGTATATTATTGAGAGATAGATTTAATTAATAGTACAATTATGGCAGCAAGTAGTGGGGAAAAAATTATACGTAAATTGAAAGGGGGAAAAAACAAGATAAAAAGAATGAATGTATGTAAAGTTGATTAAGGATATGAATTACTAACTTTATTAAAAACCTCAGATAAAAATGTTGTGATTAAAAAACAGGCTTAATTTGTTTTCTTCATTAAAATAATGTTTTAGAGATAATATTTTAAGAGGAACAACCTAAAATGGTAGCGCCACAGTTTCTGTGGAAATTGTCAGTTCTGCACCATCCTTTTTATTTATTACGTTAATTATTGATTCTTATGGTACGATGGTATGATTAATCCATTTTTTTTCACTTATTAAGGAGCATAGGCCACTTTTGCTGTTGGCCTCCTCAGGAAGCCTGTGCCAAAGCAATTATTGTGCTCTGACAGTGATGGTAACTGTTGTAGTAATTATGTTTCACATGATGAGACTTGATAGCTCAAAGCACAGCTCTTCTTAGTCACCCTTTCTGACATGCTAGGTAGGAGATAGTGATCCTGTTCTGCGCTCATATCCTTTATGATATGATTCCTTATGTTATGAACATGGTTTTTGTCTCTTTTTGACTACAGCTATATGAATGTAATATTATATTAAATGTACATCTCCAGTCTTTTTTCGTAAATTTTAAATATGAGTTCTGCCAGTTCAGAAAGTGATGCTCATTTTCTCCTTAACTTGCAGATCCACATTCCTTATTTGTTGTTTCATGAGAACTTAATTATGAATAGATTATGTGGTTTGAACTGTAAAAATGTGTATTTTTTTCTAGAATTATCATCATCATGTAATTAATTCTTGTTATGTTCATCAGAGGTTGTGATATATCTGGTTCATATCTGGTTGTGCAGTGGTATTTAATGAGCAGTTTTTATTGAGGGTGTTAAAGGTTTAGTTTGGAACAGATCTTGCTATAAAAATGTAATATTTTGATTTTTTCCCCGCTTATAGTTAGAAGATGTGTGGAATAAGGAGAAATAAGAGGGGAAGGGTTCAGTAGAGGTGCATACCATTGGTAATTTTCATTATTCTTAATTTTTTTCATTGATTTGAAACCAGAGTATCACTTATGGAAGTATAATATATTTATGTTTACCGTAAAATCTCACGTATAATACGCACTCGTGTATAATACGCATGCTTGATTTAGCCCAAAATTTTCTGATAAAATGGAAATTCGTGTATAATACGCACCATAATTTTTCAAGATTTTATTTTATGAAACATTTGTTAAAAAACTGAAAGAAGATGGAAGATGCTGCGCGATAGTAATTCTTCGACGAACTGAAAGACCATGTCGCTTCATAAAACGAACTGCCCATCCGTATGACGCTTTAAATGCTGTTGTGCCTGTACGAGGTTTTTTAAGTTCCAGAGCTTTAAGTCGAATTTCAATGCATGAAACACCGATGCCTTGTTGCCTTCTATCCACTACCCACTCCAATAATGTTTTTTTTTCTAGGTCTGGAAGATCTGGTGGTGACCAACGATTCGCCTTTTTCTTACTAGGCAACACTTGCAGCGCCTCTGTTTTTTCGTCATAATCGAATGTTGCACTCGTTAATGGAAAAATGTCGACTTGCTGCCCGATTGCCGTTAGATTCTGCATATTTTACCACTAAGAGCTTTTCTGCTGCTGTACAACATTTTCTCGAATTCATTTTTAGGGCTCAAAATAATCAAATGACAAACTTCACAACCAAGCTTAATATCAAAACAGATTGAAGACCAAGAGTGCGAAATGCATTTTGCAACAATGTCTGACACATAAGAAAACACATGGCACATTCAATTTTGCGCCATTTTCACTCTCAAATTGTGACAAAAACTTGACAGACTTTCCAACGTAGGTTACTTTCGATATCGAAAATTACGTATTTTTTAGTACTCGAGTATAATACGCACCCGAGTTTTAGCGGGCAAAAATGAGTAAAAATTGTGCGTATTATACGCGAGATTTTACGGTAGTTATTTTATTCATTCATTGCTATATATGAGGGTTTGAAGTCTTGTTATGTTTCATTTCTTATTATTTGTGTTGCCCATAAAATGCTTGTTACTGATTGTGCAATGGAACTGTTTATTTTGGGTTCAGACATAATGAAATCTCTTCTTGTTTACTCAGAATGTTTGCCTGTGATCTTGATTTCATCGATAAATATTACACAGTATATTTTGATTTTCTGTTACATCTGTACCATTTTTATGGGAGTATAGGTACATGTCAGGTCATGTAGGTAATAGCTTCTGCGTAGTTCCCCTGTATCTCTGATGAGAGAAAAAAAGAAAAGGACATGTCAGGCATGTCGTACAAGGTAAATAATATGAGGTAGCACCACCATGTCAAACAGACTGCTACAGAAACCATCACGGCAAGAGTATGTGAGATCTTGGTGCAGGCCCTCTGCAAGTGGTGGACCAGCTGCACGCTCATTGAGGCATATTGAGAATATGGTGTTAGGCCCATATTTTCTTGACCATCGGTACACTTGGGGTGATGTGGTCAGCATCAAGCCGTCCGCCTTAACCTTCCCAGAGTTGATCTGAGACCAGCTGCAGTGGTGTCCATAAGGATCAAAAAAAGGAAATTGATGGTAGGTGCATGTTAAGTCAGTAAGTAAAGGCAATCATGATGTTCTTTATAATTAAACTTAAAATTGTTATATCATTGTTACTCAACTTTATTCTTAAGATTACAATGCATTCACACCTCAATTTCGCATGGGATAATTGAGATGAAAGATGGGAATGCCAAAGTAGAATACAGCCTCATATTATGATTGAAACATACTTGGAAAATAACTTAACAGTGGCCCAAACTGTATGCCTTGTCCAAAAGTGCCACTGTATCTCTCATAATACTAAACAGTAATGAAAGTCAATGGAAAAAAATAAAAGGATAAATCATAATTTATTTGAAGATAAGGCACCTTTATTTTTTCTGTAGGATGAGCTTTTCTGGAAAAGATGCCTTATAATTATGAATATCTTCTTCTTCTTCCTCGTTCGTCCTGAAAAGGACGTTGGTTGCATTGTGTCTGCGGAGCTGTGATATCTGCGCCTTTCGGCCGACACATCCAACTTCAGCACGGCATTTTTTGGGACCGGGTTTGCCTTCCCTTTGCGATCCCTACTCTCTCAGCCAGACTGCAGTGATGCAGCCTGTTTCCAGGACCACCACGTGGAGGTGGAGTAGGGTCTTGGTCAGCTCTGGTTCGCTGACCCTGATGCAAGCAGTCAAGCTATGGGTCGCTGACTGCATTCTCTATTGCTGCATCTTTGGGTCCCTAATTATGAATATACAGTAGAACAATTCACTGGATTACACATTTATTGCTCGAACAATGTAACCAATATCTGGTGTGTGAAATTGGCCTATTGTGAATGATGATGTCACTGAAGTGAGAATGAACAGCAATCTCAGGTTACTGAAGATGCCTCAATCACAGCCTCTGTAACAGATGACCAACTGTAATGACAAATACAGATCTAAAGACCAGAACCTGACAACAAACAGTACAGCTGGAGATTAAAGAGAGAAATTAAGATGGACAGGACAGACCCTCAGGAAACAACCAGCCAGTATAGCCAGACAAGCCCTTGTCTGGAACCACATTGATTTCATGGGTAGAGCTGAAAAAAAGCAACCCAAAATAAACATTAATGGTGAACAACAATTGCAGTGCTATCTTCTGTTCACCTCAGTCTGAGGTGGTGCCATAGAAGAGCATCGCCACTTGGTGTGAATGGCAGCTTCATCCTCCCAGGCTGCTGGATTTATGTCCAGTGCCCTCATGTCTTTCTTGCATCACTATAAATACAGATTGAGTTACTGAATGCTGTTAAGCTTGTAATGTGGTATTGGCTTTATTTACTTGTATTTCAGAAGTCCTTGTATGTCCATATTTCCTAACTATTTATTCTGTGTAGTTCATTTTTAACATAGCTGATGCAGATTATGCTGAAAAAAGGTGGTATTGGGTGCAAGATTGTGAAATTCTTCAGTTTTTTGGAGTCAAGCTGTTAATTAGTCATTAGCAGAAGAGAACAAGGTATGGGCCACAACAGATTGGGATACCATCTACAGTATTCAACAAGCTAAAGATAGGAACTAATCGATGAATGTAAATGTGGCACATAAAATGACTGCTGAACATCTGCTTCAAAGAGGCCCTACAAGTGAGGAACAGAGAAAGCACATATGGCCGTCACCAGTACTATTTTTAGAAAAACTCTCATCATCATCATCAGCTGCCATCTCCACAACAAAGGTTGACTGTAATGGATTTCCAGCATTTCCTGTCTCTTGTCTTGATGGTACACTCTGATAGACTCTTTCCTGTCCATCTCTTGATGTTATCTTCCAATCTATAGTGCTGTCTTCTGCTTGCACATTTGCTTCTATGTAGATGCAATAGCCTGAAGCTGACCACTGCTTTCTTTGAAAACATTCAAATAGACGTCTGAGTGTGTATTAAGAAGAAGAATTGTTAAATAGTAATAATTACTTAGTTTCAAGATGTCTTTGAAATAATGTACTAAATTTTAATGAAATTAACCATAAAGGGCCAGAAATGATGGTTAGAGCCAGAAGTAAATATTTTAAAGTGTTTCCTTCAATTTTATTTATGTTGTAAGAGGTAAGGTATCATTTGATACTGAAACGTCTCTTTTTTTCCTTTGAGTTTCACCAATAGGTGATTATAGTGTAAATGTCACAATTACATTGTATGTTTAATCTTTGAAGTGCATCAGTGCTTATTATAGATACATTTAATTGTTAACTGTGATACTGTGCAACTGAAGCAAAATACCACATTGGTGAATATAAATGTACAAATTCGATATTTATAGTACAGGTTCAGATCCTTTTATCTGAAATCATCGGGGACAGCTGCGTTTTGGAAACTGGATTTGTTCGGTTTCCAGATGTTGGGTAAGTCTTGTTTGCCCAAAATAACCCAAAGTCGCTCCAAATGTGTCAAAAAATTGGCCAAAAGTAACCCAAAGTCACTCAAAATACTATTGATTTTCAGAATATTTCGATTTTTTGGATGTTCGGATAAAAAGGATATAGACCTGTAGTTAAACTTGAAAAATTGCTGAAGAAAAAAGCCTCTGAATGTATTTCTGGCATTAAAAAATATTACATCTGTTAGGGAAAATGTGGTTTTATCATGCTAATGATAATTCAGTACACTCATATTTTGATGTTCTCAAGTAGAAAACATATAGATTGTTTGTTTGTTTCTGTAGATAGATTCACACATTTTATAGCCTGAGAAATATCATTTAAAATTAGCCTTCAACATTTGGTTTACTGTTACTTTATGAGTATTCATTTTACATTGTACTCATCAAAATTAAGTTTAGAATATCTCCACAAAAGAGATTACAGAAGACTTATTGGAACAACAGGGATTTATTACACATTATGAATCAAATGCTAATCACTCCAGTATTAAAGCTACCAGTTAAACAGAGTCATTAAGAAAATCTGCGGAACATATAATATCCAGTGAGAAAAGTGTTGAACACTCATTTAGGGTGAGAGAAATTGACAAAAGAAAAATCATTTTTATCAAGCAATGGCATTTACAGCTTAAAAAGAACAACTGTATAGTGCGGTGGTTACATTTTCCCAAGCTGTCTATTACAGGGTTAAATTGTTCCAATTGGTTATGCTGTGTTTATGATACTAACTCTGCAGTAAAATGATGTGTACTCAGACTGTTTAGTACTGGGCTATTGTGCACATCACATATGCTGTAAGGTTACATGTACACAAACTGTTTGGTACAGGGCTATTGTACACATATATGCTGTAAGGTTACATGTATACAAACTGTTTAGTACTGGGCTATTGTACACATCATATATGCTGTAAGGTTACATGTACACAAACTGTTCAGTACAGGGCTAATACATCATAAGCTTATATGTACACAAACTATTTAGTACAGGCTATTGTACACATCATTTATGCTGCAAGGTTGCATGTACACAAAGTGTTTATTACTGAGCTATTGTACACATCATATATGCTGTAAGGTTACATGTACACAAACTGTTTAGTACAGGGCTAATACATCATAAGCTTATATGTACACAAACTATTTAGTATAGGCTATTGTACACATCATATATGCTGTAAGGTTACATGTACACAAAGTGTTTATTACTGGGCTATTGTACACATCATATATGCTGTAAGGTTACATGTACACAAACTGTTTAGTACAGGGCTAATACATCATAAGCTTATATGTACACAAACTATTTAGTACAGGCTATTGTACACATCATTTATGCTGTAAGGTTGCATGTACACAAACTATTTAGTACAGGCTAATGTACACATCATATATGCTGTAAGCTTACATGTACACAAACTATTTAGTACAGGCTAATGTACACATCATATATGCTGTAAGCTTACATGTACACAAACTTTAGTACAGGCTAATGTACACATCATATATGCTGTAAGCTTACATGTACACACACTATTTAGTACAGGCTAATGTACACATCATATATGCAGTAAGCTTACATGTACCCAAACTACTTAGTACAGGCTAATGTACACATCATATATGCTGTAAGCTTACATGTAAACAAACTATTTAGTACAGGCTAATGTACACATCATATATGCTGTAAGCTTACATGTACACAAACTATTTAGTACAGGCTAATGTACACATCATATATGCTGTAAGCTTACATGTACACAAACTATTTAGTACAGGCTAATGTACACATCATATATGCTATAAGCTTACATGTACACAAACTATTTAGTACAGGCTAATGTACACATCATATATGCTGTAAGCTTACATGTACACACACTATTTAGTACAGACTAATGTACACATCATATATGCTGTAACCTTACATGTACACAAACTATTTAGTACAGGCTAATGTACACATCATATATGCTGTAACCTTACATGTACACAAACTATTTAGTACAGGCTAATGTACACATCATATATGCTGTAAGCTTACATGTATACAAACTATTTAGTAAAGGCTAATGTACACATCATATATGCTGTAAGCTTACATGTACACAAACTATTTAGTACAGGCTAATGTACACATCATATATGCTGTAAGCTTACATGTACACAAACTATTTAGTACATAGTTTTATTGACACCGTGCATTTTCATCATCGTCATTTTCCTTTGCACTTCCTTTGGAGCACAAGGCCACCACTGTAGCTGGTCCCCTAGCAGAAAGCCTGCATCAAGCATTCACATGTTGCTGCAGCTTTGGTTTTACATGATGGGTTACCAGCCCCAGACAAAAACTTATATTAGTTGCCTAGAATGACATGCCTGAGGGTGCTGTAATCTTTGTTTTTTATTGCTTCTTCAGAGACCCCTGTGCACTACATAGGGCACTACATTTTAATAGTTACTAATTAATGCAAGCCATCTACTCTAAAGCAGTGTGCAAAGTTAAGAAATTCTGGCAGTCCTGCAGAAAAATTGGGTATAACCTTAGACTCACCTGTTTTCGTAAAGCTGCTTGACTAAAGCAACTTTGGAGAAGATCAGTTTATAGTTTTAACAAGGTCCAAAAATATGTTCCCGTGTATGGAATACTGACAAAACTGTATAAGCCTAACTTGGAGTGCTTGCTGCTACAAGCAAAGTTAGCGGGCTCAACACCTAGTAGTGTGACGCTAAAGTTTATCCAGCAGTTAGGGTGGGGGAGGGGGCCACTGTCCACAAGTTCCCCCATCTATATCAGATCGGTGGTTACAGGCCAGTGAGACTTATTGCCCACTGGCCCAGATCACAGTCATTCTGCCTCTGGGTTATATATGTCTGCCAAAAGCAAGAAATATTTTCTATTTTTTTTACTATTCAGCCTGAGAATGTTATTGAATAAGGAATCTTTCTCCAAAAATCATGTGTTAGTAAATACATTGATAATGTAATTATGCTGAGGTTCAGATTTGACACAAGACAATATGTTTTTGCCTTTCAGTGTCTTCTACAGTCATTTCTTGTCTTTCGTAGGTGGCTGACTCAAATGAATTGCTTTTGAGTAAAGGTAGGCATAAGCAGATTGGAAAAAAATTGGTTACTTCACCTCATAAAGTTGGGACTTAGTATAATGGTGTCTCTTTTTTTTTTTTTTTTTTTTTAAATGAGGAGCAATTAGAATTTTATGCTAACGGAACATCCATTGCTAAATTTTATGTATGTATGTATATAGCGGGGATGCCAATTTTATGCCACTTTCAAAATTTTAACAAAGTGCTGAGCTCATTACAGTTTCATAAAGTTGAGTTAGACGTTATTATAATGGTTTGTTACTGGAATTGTTCATGAATTTTTTTACTAGAGTTTTGACATTTTTAATGAAAAATTGGTTCTCTGCGTTGAATTATATTCTAAAATGATTAGGTTATATCAGGGTTCTACTGAGCGGTTGGGCAGTCTGGCAGCGCCAAAGGCCCCACAGCAGTTGGGGGGAGGGGGGTACTCTCCACTAGCTCCCATCTATATCAGATGGGTGGTTATGGGCCAGTGAGACTTTGCCCAAGGGCCCAGATCACAGTCATTCCACCCCTGGGTTATATATGTCTGCCAAAATCAAGAAATATTTTCCATTTTTTTTTACAATTCAGCCAGAGAATTTTATTGAATAAGGAATCTTTCTCCAAAAATCATGTGTTAGTAAATACATTGTTAATATAATTGTGCTTAGGTTCAGAGTTTGACACAAGACAATATTTTTTGCCTTTCAGTGTCTTCTGCAGTCATTTCTTGTCTCAGGTGGCTGTCTCAAGTGAATTGCTTTAAACTATAATTGTTGCATATATTTTCCAGTCCTCACTGTGGGCATATTGTTGTTACTTAATATATTCCCATCCTTAATTCTAACATGTTATGTAGTATATTCCAATCCATGTTTTAGACGTGTTGTTACTTAACATACTCCCCTCATTTATACTCTACATATAAATAATATATCTTACAAAATGTAATTCTTTATTACATTGGCATAAAGACTTCAAAGGAAACGTTTTGATTCCTTAAAGTGCCAAGCTGAACCATGGAAAACCATAACTTTAAAAAAATTCAAATTATTTGGTCTACAAGAGTTAATTCTAAAATTAATATTTCTTTCGTTAAATGAGAAATTTTCATTAAAACTTGTAGTATTAATATGATGATGTTTGTGTTATTATTATTTTTTTTTGTTCCATGAGTTTCTACTGTTGTAGCAAGGCAAACCTTACTGTTAGACTGGATATTAGACTGTTAGACTATATGTTTTCTTTTAATGCAGAATTGATGCTAATTTTGTACACTGAGTGAGCAAATGAATGAACGAGCATCTTCATTTATATAGAGTGAAGAAAACATGCTGCATTTAGTCTTTTTACACTTCTGCCGTGAGTAACACTGAAATAGTAACATTCAACACAAAAGTGTGAAACAATTGTAAAATAACAAAAAGGACATTAATAACATGTCACTAAACAAGGCTTTCTTCAAAACAAAACAAACTTAAAAATTATAAGAAAAAAAATAAAAAAATTTTAAACACATGCACTAAAAAGCCACAAATAATTTTTCAAGGAGTTTCTAGCTTGCAGTAAAAAAAATGTAACATCAAATTGACAAAAAGCGTGGGGCGCTTAAGCGCTTATCATATATTTTATCCATAAGTGTCTAATGAAGTATAAAGCAGAAGTTAATTTCATGCAGAATCAGCACCCCATGCTTTTTGTCAATTTGATGTTAAATTTTTTTACTGCACACTATAAACTCCTTGAACAATAATTACACTGACTAACAAAAAAAAACTTTTTTTTTCTTTCTCTAACATTTCTATGTTTTTCTGGTCAATTTTAATGCGCTGTTTTTAAATCTGCAAACCGTTTTTCTCTATCAGGTCGGGATTCTAAAAGTGTGTGAAGTTTTTTAAAAACGCATACAGTTTTTTCATTCGTACAAGAAGTTTTATGTAGGCTTCTTTGCAGTCGACTTTTTTGGCATGTTTTCGCGATTAAGCATCCAACAATAATCGGCAAGCATGGTCACACTCCACCGTCCTTGATAACGTGACTCCATTACGGCGATATCTTGATGGAATCGTTCTCCATGTTCATCGCTGAATTCGCCAAGGTTGTCAGGGAAAAAGTCAAGATGCGAATCGAGCAAATGGATTTTGAGGGACATGATACAGCCCATAATTCTGAATGCATCTATGCACTGCTTAATAATATTCAACATAGCACATTTGTGATTTTCCAGAAAGTTATCGGATCGATTTGAATGCCATCCATCAGTATACCATTAACAAGTTCGGTTTGTCTGCAATAAAATCTGTCCTAATAAATATCTTTGCATCGCTAACTTGCGGAAACTTTTCGAAGATAAGTGAAAGCTTTGCTCGTTTTATCTAACGCTTTTACAAAATTCTTCATGAGCCCCAACTTTATATGTAACAGTGGTAAAATGACGCTGTCTTTGTTAACTAATGGCTCGCGTATTACATTTTTATGCCCGAGCTGCATACGATCCCGGATAGGCCACACCTTTCTTGCATAATGTTCCTGTCTGTTGCGGCTGTCCCATTCACATCGGAAGCAACAAAATTTAGTATACCCAGTCTGCATGCCCGTGAGAATTGCAATGACCTTTAGGTCTCCACAAATCCGCCATTGGTAGAGTACTTTATTTTCAACATTTCTCTGAAGTTTCTTAGAGACAAGTAGGCGACTGTTGGAAAGAATTCTGTTATGCACACGGCTTTTAGATTATTTGCAGTTATTGCCCATTTCCATGCTGATACAATACAAACAAAAAATATGATTATTAATTTTAATTTTATCAATTTTATTATTTTTATGACATTATCTTATTGTCATGGGTAATACACAACTGTGCCAAGTTTTGGAGCTATTGCTCATCTGGAAGTGATTGAAAAATCAATTGCAAGATTTGAAGGTGACAAGAGAGTGACGTACAAGGCAAGGTAAAGAAAAGCGTGTAAAAAGATAAGAATATTTGTCTAGCAACAGTATTGATGTCACAATTATGGCATTCCATCGACTTTGTTTCGTAACTAACTGCCATTATCTATTTCATCTATATTGCGAAATAAAGTTTTTTTTTTATTTTTTTTTTTATGAAGAAAAATCGCTGTTCGAACCAGCCGAATTTCTACTGATGGGCTTTATTTCAAAATACAGTATATAAAAATCGCGTAATATGTCATCTAATTACAGACAATAAGTAGAATTATGTTGAGTCGAGCAAATAACTTTCCCAAAAATGGAATGAATAGAGATAAACGGATTGACCTTTTCAGTTAGTGTAAATAAAGTAAATTAGAAGTGTGAAATTGTGTGGATGTGCATATGTTTTCCTTTGTCCTAAAATGTCTTTGTCTCCTCATACCTGTCTTGTGTAAATAAGGGGAAGGAGGGTGAGAGAAAGCAACTGGAAGAGATGACAATTTTGAGATGTACAAAATTTGCCACTAATTTCCATGCTGACAATACAAACAAAAAATATGTTATCAGTTTTATCAATTTTATGTTACAAGTACTTATTGTCATGGGTAATACACAACTGTGCCAAGTTTTGGAGCTATTGACCTTGATTGAAAAATCAATTGCTTTGAAGGTGACCCACCGTGTAAAAAGATAAGAAATCTTACAAAGATATGTCATGTTTTGTAATTTTTATTTCATCTCAGTTTTTTTTAAATACTTTTATAATTAGGAATTACAGACAATATTTTCAGGAGTCGATCCTTGATAATGGAATGAATTGACCTGTGTATTTCTCAACACCTGTTCTACAGTTATATGTGAACTGCATGCCTGTAAATAATCATATTGCAGTCATCTTCTATATCTCCTTGTTAATTTGCCATTTCTAATCTCCTAGGTTACAAGTTTTCACTCTTTTTTCCTTGTGCCAGGTAGTGAAAGGTACATGTCTTTTTCAATTTCATTGTATCTCCATACATGGTGTTGGTGATGGAAGGGTTTGGTGGTATCAATTGCTTCCACAGATCTGCTAGTGCCAGGCATTCCAGGAGGTGGTGCTTTACTGTTTCTTCCTTCTGTCTGTTGCAGTTTGATGCATGGTCTGAGGTTTACTCTGTGCAAATGCTTGTTGAGGGGTACATGTCTTGTTCTCAACCTGAAGATTGTAGTCTAATCTCTGCAGCTTAAGTTGTTGATGCTATCTCTGAGGCATTTCTGCATATAGTGCTCTTGCAGTTGAGCCAGCGGTCCATCCACTGCAGTTGTTTGCAGTTGTTGTGTATCATGTATTTTGTGGTTCTTAAGTTGGTGGGAATGTTCAAAAGAAGTGTTTATCGGTAGAAATCTATTTTGAAACAGTAATCTTTTTTTTTTATAAGCTAATTTGCAATGTGCTAGATGCAGTTGCCACACAGTATATAAATTAACTCTATTTTGGTTTAGTTTTCACAATGTTTAGCGAGGGTTAACTCAAAGAATCCAACGTTGCTACAGGGCAACCAAAGCTTACTAACGCCTGGTCTCAGATTTCTTTACAGACGCAGTAATAATGCTTGCACTCAGGCATGTCGTACAAGGTCGTGCATAATGCTGCCAACCTCATCATGTAAAACAAATTGCCACAAAAATTATCACAGCAAGAGAGTGTGAATGCTTGGTGCAGGCCGCATGCAAGGGGATCAGATGCAGTAGTTGTTCCATGCTCTGTAAGGAGCGCAAAGAAAAATGATGAAGAAACTGTATGGTTGTGACCGAAGCTCCCACAAAACTTAAAGGCTGTACCTGCCCTGCGAGTTAATTGCAGAAATAGGTCATTTGTAAATAGTCCGTCAGGATATTTGCAGATTTCTAAGAACAGACACTTCGAAACTTAAACAATGGGAGTCATGATCCTAGCTGTGGTAGTTATCTTAGACCCGAAGTAGATCCGTACCTACTTCGGTATCTACCTCGGCATATCCCGTCTTTGTTATATACTCGAGTATGTCCGTATCTAATTTATATTCTACTGCCTTGAAATGTCGAGCTTTATCATGTTTACTCTTTTTTAAAATTGATTAGGCCTCATCTATTAACAATTCAAGAGTTTATCATCTCTTGGACGCATAATATCAGAAGATGGCAGATATGATACAGAATATCAAGAAAATTAGGAATACCCAACGCTACATTCAGATTTATGTTGTGTAGTTTTCTACTTCTTTATCACTTACTAGTGCCTGCAACATACCCATTTGTATGTGTTAGAGCTACATTCAGCCACGTGAGACAGATACAAACTTCCAAACAAATAACTCACAAATTAATAGTGGGAGTCATCCAAGTGGTGTCACATATAACCTTCATTAGTATATTGCGCAGAAACATGGACGGCAATGATTAAACAGCTAGATGAAAGAACTGAAGATCTTGAAATGGTGATATACGTGATATACAGAAGACTGGGGTGCATCTCATTGAAAGAAAAGAATATAAATAGTCTTCCTAGACAAAGCTGGGAATGAGATCACGGCTAGACAGATACAATATTCCGGTCATATAAAAAGATATACCATTTTACTGAAAACCGTAATGGAAGGAAAAGATTAAGGCAAACTCGCAAGAGGAAAACAGCGCTATACGTGGAAATGTAATATGAAAAGACGGACAGGAAAGAACGAAACAGAGTGCAACATCAAGGAAATGACAGATGACGCTGGAGATCCACTCCAGCCGGCCTTCCTTGTGGCAGCTCATCTGATTTGATCTAATGTTCATTTCTGATTCGGAGACTGTTAGACCATTTTCTCAAATCCTGATCATGTAATAACAGAAGATGACAGATGCGAAACAGAAATCAAGAAGAGAATGGCCAAAGGTACATCCAACAACACGAGACAGATGCTAACATCTAAACACCTAACTCACAAATTCAAACTGAGAATCATCAAGTGCTATATATATTTTTCATTATTAAATGGTGTAGAAACATGGACAATGATCAAGCAATTATGGTAAATTATTTGAGGCCTTTGAGATGCTGATGTATAGAAGAATGGAGCATGTCTCATGGAAAGAGAAGAAAACAAATAAACAGATCCTAGAAAACCTAGGAATAAACACAGAATTAGTGAATTATATCAACAGCTAAAATATTTTGACCATATAAACAGAAATAACACCTTACTGAAGATTATAATAGAGGGCAGAGTTGAAGGCAAAGGTGCAAGAGGAAAACAACGCTATCAGTGGGAAGATAACACCAAGAGATGGACAGGAAAGAGTCTATCAGAGTGCACCATCAAGACAAGAGACAGGAAAGAGTCTATCAGAGTGCACCATCAAGACAAGTGATAGAAGACGTTGGAGATCCATTGCAGCCGACCTTCGATGTGGAGATGGCAGCTGATGATGAGACCATTTTCATGCATATACAGGGTGTTTCAACATTATGTGGACATACTTTGAAGCATATACAGGGTGTTTCAATATTATGTGGACATACGTCGAATGCGTATAACTCGCTCATAATTTGAGATGGAATTTGGCTGTTTTTTCAGGAATATAGCAGAATAAAGCGAGATAACAAATGAGTATGCTTTTAGATTATTACTTGTGAAGTATTCTACAGAAGGTGGTCTTCATCTCAACACATAAGATATCACATTAAAATTGCGTGTTTCGCTAAGTAGTTAGTAACAATAGTGACTACCGGTCAGTTGCTCATCACTAGGAACAATGCATTGTTGCAAGGCGTCAACATTTTGAACATTTGTGACTTTAAATGTGAAAATGACATGATTTTGTCTCAAATGATGAGTGAGTTATCAGCATTCGAAGTGTAAAAAATTTGTGTTTATTTTTAAACGCTGCATATAGCCGTATATAAATATAAAGGCTACGCTGGCTTGGCCATGCCCACCTCATGGAAGAAGATCGCATCTCTAAAGATATCTTCTATGGACAACTGGTAGATAGCAAAAGAACAGTTGGGCGACCGCTGCTGAGGTTTAAAGATGATTGCAAGAGATACATGAAGGAACTGGACGTCAATCCAGCAACCTGGGAAGATGAGGCTGCCGATCGCACCAAATGGCGCTGCTCCCTATGGCGCCACCTCAGATTGGGCGAAAAGAAGCTCTCACAACAAGCAGAGGAGAAAAGAACACGCCGAAAGGAACACCTGGAACAAAAGCAGCTGATGGCTACCACCTCAGGGGCGCACTTCACTTGTCGGTCATGACTGAAGGGGCTACTACTACTGTCACGCTGATAGTTTACACGGAGTTGTCGTTCTTCGAGTATGTATACCATGGTTTGTATTAAAAATAAATCTCTGGGATCATCATACACGCCACTACTCGAGAAAAAATCGCATTATCGTCAAAATGACCCGAAATAAACCACACGCCAAAAAGCGGAAGGTTTACACCAGCCCACCAGCGCAGAACAGTCAGGGGAATAACAAAGCCACAAGCAACAATGACAGACAGCCAGTGAGCAAGACTGCCCCAAGTACTCGTGCCGGGACCGGCCCTTCTATAACTCCTGACACGACGGAGTTAGCTGTGACGTGCGTCGACCCGACTGAGAGTCTGAGTGGCCCGACTCCTTGCCTAGACGAAGAAGACCCAGAACGTGAAGAGATATTGAGAGCGTTACGACAGCTGGAGCAGACGACGGAAAGAATAGAGAAAAGAAAACAGGAGCTTAGATCCATGCTGCCACCACCACCACACGTACCCGACTCGTCAGCAGAAACCCGGTCTACCACAGAGAAGCTGCACCAAACACCGATGACACCACCACACGATGCCGAGATGACAGCCGACCCACCTGCAAGCACTATGAAAGAAGTGATAGAGACAGCTCCTCAACACAGACAGATACAAGAGGAAGCTATCGCAGAGACCATTATAGATGCACTTCGAAGAATTGAAGACGGAGACGAGTCCCTTAGGCTCGCTCTTCAAGAAGCGATAGTAGAAGTAGCCCCAGGCGTGCTGGACATCGAAACCACTGAGAAGCAAGCTACCATTCCTGGTCATGAAGAAACAACAGCTGACAACTCAAGGGCTCAGACGCAAGATATGACACCGTATGACAAAGAACAGGAACAAGATTCGAACCAAACCTGTAGAAGGAAACAAAGACCAAACAACTCAGAAACGATACAGGAGAGGATCGTAAAGATCACCCAGACGTCAGGAAGTGAGGCCTCACTCAGGGCCGTACCCGACAACAAAGTGATCAAAATCCTCAAGGTGATAACTGAAAGGAGAGGTATCGCCAAAGTAGGGAGGCACGAAAAGGGAGTCGTGCTTTCGCTCAACAACACAGACAAAACCACCTCGCTGATGATCGAACTGGAATCCGGTCCAAAAGAAGTTCAGATGCCCCACCAAATAAAAGTGGTGGTGGAAAAATACAAGTCAACAAAGAAGCTAGTCATAAGAGGGGTGGATACCAGTGTGGTGGGTTTTGATGTTATGAATTGGTGTTATGTATTATTATTATATTAAATGAGATCAGCTATGAAGGTCCCTGAATTTAACAAATAGTATTGTAGCTTTTCAGAGTACCTTTCCGCTACCACCTTTTTTTAAAATCTCATTCAAAATTAATATATTTTATTATATAAGTGAATTCGTATAGTGTCTAGGGTTATGAATGTAGAGTGTAATGTGCAATAACCAACGAACATATGAACAAATAGTTTATTATCCACAACACCCAACAGTTCTACAACAATAACATACCAACGACACTTTAAAAGGCTATCTTACTTAAGACAGTGGTTGAAATTTGTGTAAATAAATTTTTTACAATTTATTATCCTGATTCTAATTTATTTTGAACCAGGACTGACAATCAAAATTGAACTCAAAAGAATGATTTGCATCAGTCAAATAACACAGCGGATATTTTGTCCATACATACAATATTATTCTAATATAAGTGTGTAGTTGTATTCTTCTACTTTGAGGTAATACTGGTATCACACCCTAGGTTGTTGGTTAAAATCACACCCTTTAAGTTATGTCTGTTCTCGTTTGTCCCTTGTGGAAATATTAATAACTATTCACAGTTTTCTTCACTACAATCACTTTATAGTCTTATTGGTTGAGCTTTATAGTCCTATAGGTTAAGCTTTCTGGTGCCGAACACGAACTTAACTTGGCAGGAGAATACAGGTAGATCGTTTCCTCTGCTCGTTTGACAATCTGTTCCACCTGTTTGATAGGCAATGGCCACTAGCATGGGCTCGAAGTATGCAGACAGAGTCCTGAATCGAGCAGTCCTCAAGCATTTGGTATTACATTAACGTCAGTACCCAGGACCCACATTTATTCAATGAATTACACACATGACGATGACTGGCACACTTTCGATCTGCCGTTCTGTCCAGGCTTTTGAGAAATGTGGTTTTCACAGCACAAGCCTGCTCTCATCGCTTCGTGTCAAAATTTGGTTAGAAAATGGCGTCACCACCTAATGCTTTTTCCTCAATATCAACTACTCTGGCCAATGATTACCTTTATTTCACTTGTAAACAAAGTCTTTGAAAAATACAATTCAAACTTCTACTACGTTTCTAGGGTAATATATGTTTAGTACGAGGTCGGCCAATAATATTTCGCCTCACTTCAAATTCCACCCAATCCCCTTCATCGTACTATCTTAGCCTAGCTTTCATCTAATTTTTTTCCCAAAAATATGCGATCCAGTCTAAGCAGATATGACTTGACCTGACAGTATCTCTGATTCTCTATGTATTATCCCCAATATTTGATTATCTAATGGACTATTTATGTAATTGATAACATATTCTTAGTCAGCAAAGCCACAGGTACACGAATATATGATTTTTATGGGGCTATGTGGCTTGGTTCAATATTCCATATTTTTTTCCATGTTAGTTGTTTATTTTTAAACTACCTCTCGTTCACTCTTTTCCCATAGACTTTCAAGCTAAATACGAAAGCTTATGTCATTCGAAATAAGAGCTAAGCGTGTTTCCATGACCGTAGTGTCTACATTTCTAACTTTTTCATCGTATTGGGGAAACCCGCCTAAGGGCACTACTAGCAAGTAGTTTTATTTTTAGAAACAATGTGAGACGTGAATTGCGGTGGGGTATCTCCGTTTCCCCTCCCCTCTACAATGTATTTAGGCAAATACTTAGTTGACCTAGGGAAGTGGAACGTTTGTCTCAATGACGAATTTGAAAAATAGGGTACCCTTTTGGTTCGGCCATCGCGTTATCATATAATACGCTGAAGGCGTAGGCGACAACCCCCTATTCTCGCCAACATTTTTAGTACTATCTTATCTCTGACTTTATGCACTATACTGTTATAATCTAATTTAGATATTGTATTTAGAAGTTTACTACAACCAGATGTCCCGCAAGCGAGGTCCACAGACACCTTCAAACTGAAAACGCAGATGTAAAAATCATGCAGGTCGAAAGGCTAAAAACCTGGGCCAAGAAAGACACCAATCTGATGATAGTAACGATTGAAGGAATGACAAGACCCGAGAGACTGACGCTAAAAACAACAACCAAAAAGACAGAAGCCTATATCCCTCCGGTGATGCAGTGCTCAAACTGCCAACAGTTTTCACACACAAAGAAAACATGCAGGAGAGACGCAGTCTGCCGATATTGCGCGGGAAACCACCAATATGGCGACTGCCCCAAGGCGAAGGAGGACCACAACTACAAAACCACTAACGCAAACCGTACCTGTGCAAACTGCCTCGGAAACCACGGGGCTAGGTACCGGGGCTGCCCGATGTTCCAAGAAACTAAGAACATACTGAAAGAAGCGATATCCAAAAACATCCCCTTCAGAGAGGCAAAACACAAAGTGGCTGCGGATACTGCAGAAAAACAGCGCATGATTGATAGACGACAGTTACACAAGCTGACCGCTGAAGTCAAAGAAATGAAACTACAGGTCGAAAACAGAAGCAAGCAGGCTCCCGAAGAACCAACCGACAGTGAAAACGTAATAGATCTACAGAACGCCAGAGAAATGATGAAAGACATGAAAAGAATTCAGCAGCAGATAGAAGCAGATGTCAAAAAGCTGACAGAGCTGAATAAAGAAAACACAGAAATCCTCAAAAGAATTGAAGCAGAACGAAGAGCCGTTGAGGAAATGACATCAAACACAAGAGCGACCAAAACAAACGAGCAATCAGACGAAGAAGTCATCGAGGAAACACTAGAAAAACTTCTCCCAGCAATAATAGAAAAAGCTCTATCACAAATACAGGAGAGCAGGAAGACACAACAGTCAGAAGCGAGGAGGGCAAAAACTAACAAAACCACACAGGCCAGATAGGCAGGCAGGATAATAATAATAGTTGCCCATCGCAAGCGAAGATGGCGACAGCTTCAGACTTGAATTTGGAGACATCAGTGCCGTGATCTCATGTGGCTAATTAGTCATATTTTGGCCCTACAGGCCATGCCACATACGGGGCACACATGGTTAGAGTCGATAGTAGTGTTGCTGCGCATTCTGACTTTTCTTGCAGCACGCTTGCCTTCTGCCTTATCAGCTAAATTATGTTCTGCAATGCGAGCGCCTTGAGTAATGTTTGTCCGCCAGGCAGAGCGATCATGTGCGATAGTCTCCCAGGAGGAGACATCAATTTTGAAGCTGCTCAACGATGCTTTCAGTGTGTCTTTGAAGCGTTTCTTTTGTCCCCCTACTGTTCGCTACTGCAGGCAGGATAGGAACACCATGAACACGCCACGACACCATAAACAGACAAGCAACGAAGCGTTATCCAGACAGTCAGCTAGTGGTCCTTTTTAGGACCAGTCCTTTTCAGGACTAACAACAGGCTAGCACCGAAGAAAGTAAACACACAATATACCCCAATTATAACCAACTTTCAGGTTGAACAGGGTATTACAGCAACATAGTAGACGAAAACAACAACAAAAACAACAACTGAATCATCAACACAGTGAAACAAAATAACGAAGAAAAATTGTTGGAATTTCTCTCAGTGTCAGTTCTCATTTCACTGAACAGGAGACCAAACTGCCACCGGCTTAGTCCACATTCTTTTCAAATTTCATAACTTGCTCCGTATTTATAACATTGGAAGAAAGAATTGCTTGACGCAAAATTAAAAAAAGAATGGTGAAACTTCAGTCTCACGTGTGATTATATTTACTTCGCTAAGGGTTTACCCACGATGTTACTCTGCCATTTAGGATCCCGCTACTGTAGCCACGTACAACAATTTTGGAATCAAACATTTTGTTTCTTCCAAAAACTCGCTAACTTCAAGCAACTCATCAGTCATTGTGTCACAGGCAGACGGACAGGCAAACGGACGGACAGTCATGTAAACAGACACATAAATAGATACATAGACCGACAGGCAGTCGGATGGACGGACAGAATTACCATGGACAGCTAAAAAGTAGTGAGAATATCCTGAAAAAGGCCAACACGCAAAAGAAACTTATTGCTCATATTAGAAGGAAGCAATTCAGTTTCTTTGGCCATGTTATGAGAAGAAGAAAGCTGGAATGTATCGTCACAACAGGAACGATTGTGACAGAATAACATCAAAAGTCATATTTACCTGTGCCATCCAATAGTTTTTGATTCATTCCGTGCTTATGTCTTCACTTTATTAGGGTTCAGTCCCTTTCACAACTATATTGACATGGGACGGTGGAGTGTGGTTTATAATTAACACATTTTCCTGCAAGACAGTGCAGGGGAGCGACCGTATTAGTGAGTAAACAACCTTGGGATGACCACAGTCGATTATCTTATCGCCGGGAATTTCTGTAATCAACACATTTATTTTCGCGTTTGTTGTATAGGAATTTTTCGTGAGAGAAGAGAAATATCATAATCTTGCATGCTATTGGCTTGGCATTTGAAATGTAAAAATACAACATTTCTGACTGGAGCCTTGTCAAATAGTAGCAATCTAGATTTGGGTCGAATGTTGCCTAACAATTCAGTGCCTTGTGTGTTTACCTCAAAGTGAATTTACACTCGTCAAGAAGACCGCCAGACAAGCCAGAGTAAGGAATAGGATCAATATTCCACTTTAAAGGATCGGAAAAGGTGTTGGAGCATCTTGTGGACTTACATCCCAGGAAAACCCTACTTTAATTTATACGGGAAGCCCGGAATCCTAGGAACCTGAACATTAAGTCATAGTGGGATTCTGTTTGCAAAATAATACACCAGACCACGTGTAAGAGGCATCTTAGTCAAGTTGCCTTCACTATTTATCTGAGTCAGAAGTCAGTCTGTATTCCCAAAGAAATTTGGGGTAAGTTGTACATTTTTTAATTCTATATTTTGCATTTATTAACATGCGAAAATTGCTAGTGGATCCAAGTCATACAAGGCTGACATCCTCAGCATATAGAATGATGATTTCATGAACCACCACTGCAAGAGTTGGTGACTGCTTTATGTGGGTTTCTCATAGAGAACTAAAAGCAGAGGTAGTCCCAAGTTCCATATGGAGCAGGGAGTGGATGATGATAGAAATGATGTACATACTTATTATTTTAACCTTTTTAACTAGTGTATATGTATATATAAACATGTTCAATATAAATGCAATGGATGTCTTTCGCTCACTATGATTAATATTAATGCTCAGAGAAGATAAAATTCTTAGGCAGATAGGATGGTGGACTAAAAAAAGGGGGGGGGGGAGGAGAAGAGACACCTGATTTGTGTCAGGAAACCCAACACTCAGGAAGGTACTTGTTTCTCTCTTATATCATGATACTAGTCGGTGGTACCAATTGGTGGTACTATCAGTGGAACACGTGAGTGGTATAAGTGGCCAGCAGTCAAAGCTAGACACCTACAGCAGACGGGTCTTAACAGACACTGGGCCATCTTCGCAATTACCCCACGCTTCTACGCGGCCACCAGACTTGACCAGTGACGAGAGTGAACCAGTCCATAACCTGCAAAGAACAAGCATCGGCTGGAGCAGTAACCAACCGACAATCTTACTGGCTGTTAAGTACCCATTCAAAGCTGCCAACTGAACACCCTATTTTCAAATCAGAAAGACATTTTCAAATCAGACCATCACCTATGAGAAATTTTAGAGACTTTATCTAAATTCACCCCACCCTTAATTATTTTACAATTGTTAACGATAATTTACTATTAAATTTTGTTATCTGTAAATATACAAATTTATAGTTTATTTAGTCATTTTGATTGAACTGTACCCGCGTGGCGTTGGCTATTGCGCGCCACATGTCAGAGAATGACCAAGAGTATGGTGCTGGTAAGCGCGGCACGATTAAGAATTGTCACTATGTGTACTTCGCACATGACGTGATCGTGTTTGGGATAGAAACCGAACAGAGTTGATGTTTACCCTGTTGGGGTCATATGTGTATTCTACCTAGCTGGTACTTCCTTTGAACAATGGGAAATGTTCTATGATAACTCGATGTATTCATATTTTAAGTATATGGAGGAAAGTGGATTATGTGATACTATTATTGGATTGCTAGAATGCTTATCTTGGAAAATACTGACATAGAATGCCGTGCTGTTGTCTTGTGAAAACTGTGGAATAAATATAATTGAATGTTGGACATGCGTTGTCACAATGATTGATGTTGGCTGGTTGAAGAGCCTTTATGATTAAGGTTCACAGGCGTTATTACTAGGACAAACTTCGATATTAACCCTAGACGAAAATGAGCTTAATAAATGCGCGGTTACAATGTTACTTGTGGATATGTGACGCCACAACCCGTATCTCTGTCATTTTAAATACTTATAACAGAGCGATTTAAGTAACATTTTACTGAGTTAAATCAGTTAGGGGCTCACCAGAACGAGCGAAATCCTAACTCATAGAAGGTCAGGAAAGATAAAAAGTTTACACGGCCTGGATCCTATCAGCCGTAGTACTTGATTTCTTTAAATTCCTATGAGGCTCCCTAGAATTGAAGCACCATTCTTCAATTCACATCTCTGCCAAGAGTAATCTTTAGCGTAAGGTAGACACATTTGAAGATCCTCAGTAGATATTCTGAATTTTGGCCATCACCGCAGAGCAAGGGGAGTAAATCCCGTGACAACGATTGAAAGATAAAGGGATGGAAGGCGATAAAGAGAGAATAAAATAGACAGTTTGACACCATGGTACGGAAAGAAGTCTACAACAGAATTCCTAAATATACTACTCGTCAAAAGTCAAGGGCCACTTAGAAAAACCTTGGTTGAAACCATAAAACAAATCTGATATAAACGTAATTGGTATCAGTCAAAACAGCATTTATTGAGTACCAAATTGACATGTCACGTAAAGAAATGGAAATACACATTCAAACGCAATGAAGCTGTGAAGTGTGTCACCCACCTTTTCAACAGTCACACAATAGATATTGGACAAATAGACATTTCAAAATCGGGTATAACCACCGTTTGCAGCAAGGCATTCAAGATAGCGTAGACGCATCGAGTCCACAAGGGTCCGAAGAGTATCCTGAGAAACAGCTTGCCATTCGTGAAGCAGAAATGCAGTCAGCAGTGCAACATCCATTGGCAGGGGGTGATTTGTTGACAATCTTCGACGAAGGACATCCCAGAGGTACTCAATCGGAGAAAGGTCAGGTGAATGAGCTGGCCACGCCATCCTGATGATCCCATGTTGCTGAATAAACTCATTCACCACACGAGCTCGATGGGGTCGAGCGTTAGCATCTTGGAGGATGGCATTGCCCCCTATGGCCTCCAGAGCAGGCTGAACAAATTGTCTCAAGATTTCGTTCTGGTATCTTGGGCCGGTCAAGTTGCCTTGGATGATGTAGAGTGGGGTCCTGCCGTGTCTGTACAAGCCTCCCCAGACCATGACAGAACCCCTACCATAACGATCCACCTCTTGAATTGTGTCATCAGTAAATTGCTCTCCTGGTCGTCTCCAAACTCGAATCCTGCCATTATTGAATGACACAGTGAAGCGAGATTCATCAGTGAAGAGAACTTCTCCGTTGTTGCCTTGTCCATCGGATGTGCTCGCGACACCAAGCAACACGGGCTCTGCGATGAGCAGGAGTAAGAGGGGTTCTGACTGCAGGACATCGAGCAGCCAGTCCAAATTCATGTAACACGGCTGTTTGTGCCCTATACCAGAGCGCTCTTTTAGTTTCGGTGACCGGAATTCTGACACCGGGTATAAAATTTTGTGTGCACCGTAAAAGACTATTTAAGTTTTTGGCGGGGAAAATCAGCTGATGTGTGAGTAAAATCAGTAAAATATAAATCATTACACACTCGTTCTGGATAAACACAGCGCTAAAATTCTTTTGTGTACTATAACTTTGTTCTGTGTTCTATTTTTGATTGCATTTTTATTTGTTTGAAATTAGTTTTGACGGAGTTACAGACTTTTGAAAACAGCGTCATAATTTAAGGAAATTCATAAAATAAGTAATCTTTTTATTAATTTAATATCTAAAAATCGGCTCATTCGTTTGAGTTTATAATTATAAAGACTTCTCGAAGGGAAGCTAAAGATTATTTCCACATACTTTTTTTTTTGGTTTCGTATCTTGAGAATGTGTGGTAGTCAGTTTTGTGAGTGTGGCATTACAAGAACAAGCATATTGTCACCAGATTTTATAGCATTTAAATCCCTTTAAACGCATTCCTAATACCCACAAATCTTAAATAAGGTAGTAAAAAAATAACTTTTTGTAAAGCACCATCTTTTTTTGCATTTTCATTCATTTATAAGGATATTTAGCTACGTATATAAGCGTCAGAAAACACGTAAAGCTATAGATAGATTACTTCCACATAAATTGATCTATCTTTCAAGTCTTGTTAATCTTGTATTTATAATATGAATTTTTTTTAAATTGTGTGTGAGATACGGACTGTTCCATTGGTGTTCTTTGGTAGATAATCCTGTGCACACGACGGCTGCCAGCGAATTCTAAGTAACTGTTTGTATATCTTCTTTCATTCAAAGTTACAATGCAGGTAGTAAATTTAGAGAAACCAAATTCTAAATCTAATACCATCCTTTTATCAATGGCTAGAGTCAGAGATACATATGATAATTTAGAAATATTTATGAATGGCATGAAAGCTCAGATAGAGTCACTAAAATATTTAGAGTGGGATGGTAAACAAGTTGTTGTTTTCTTATTCGGGGATTATT
This sequence comes from Oreohelix idahoensis, assembly GCA_024509875.1. NCBI lineage: Eukaryota > Metazoa > Mollusca > Gastropoda > Stylommatophora > Oreohelicidae > Oreohelix > Oreohelix idahoensis. The sequence goes on along the minus strand of JAMPIV010016210.1, from coordinate 75,491 downwards.
TCCTTGTTTTGCTGGAGACACCACAGACATGGGTATATTCCTTGAGCTCCAGACAAACCAAACATTTTCATCAAAGACATCCAGAGAGCATACAACTTGCAAACCAAGAAGTTTGGCCATGTTGATAAGAGATTACAATAGATATATGAAATATGGGAAAGGGAATAAAAAGGCAAGTGGCACATTACCATAATTGTTTACACAAACCAATGTTAGAGATTGAAATTGAAAATGTAGCTCCTCCTTACCTTCATATTTTATTAGGCATTGTTTTGAAACACCACAGACTTCTAGAACAGGTAGCTGATACAATAGACGCAAAGATATTTGAGAATTCGCAAGAGATACATGCAAACATTAGTACTTTTAAGAACTTGAAGAGATTTAGTAGGAACTGGAAATAGGCAGAAGAATTAGGAGCTAAAATTGAATTTTTCAGGTAGGTATTGAACTTTGTGAGGATAAGGAGGAGACAGATAATTTTAATGTTAGACTTGAAAATGCACAAGATGCGCTGGCCAAACTTCAGTTTCAAGATCTGTGTACTAGGTCTGGTCCAGTTTGCTCACACATGGACAAGGTACTAGCCAAACACAAAATCATACAACAGGCTTATAATAGCAGAGCATTTATAGGGAATCACTGCCACAGATATCTCACACAAAAAGTTTATAAAGATCTTACAAGAGCAATCATTACACAAACACTGAAAATTACAGACAAACAAGATATAACTAACATAGCTTTTATTGCCCAAGAACAATTCAACTCACTGAAAGAAGCATTTGAGAAAGTACACAACAAAATATCACACAGTAAACCAATTAGTAAAGAATCAATAACAGCATCGATAGAGACTTATATGTCTTTGTTCAGAAAGCTATTCCCTAGTAAGACAATTCATAAACAGCACATATTAGAAAAACATTGCGCAGACTGGATCAGAACTCATGATGTATGATTGAGATAATTGTTAGCTCTCATGTTCTGGGGACAATTGGGTGTGTTATTTTAAGGTTATAAATGTGGACATGCAATTTAAACTTTCAATAACACTGACTAACAAAAAAAAACTTTTTTTTTCTTTCTCTAAAATTTCTATGTTTTTCTGGTCAATTTTAATGCGCTGTTTTTAAATCTGCAAACCGTTTTTCTCTATCAGGTCGGGATCTCTAGAAATACGCAATTGAAGTTTTTTAACAACGCATACAGTATTACAACATCATTCGTACAAGAAGTATAACAGTTATGTAGGCTTGAATTTCTTTGCAGTCGACTTTCGTCGGTGAATGGCATGTGGTACATCGCGACGAAGCATCCAACAATAATCGGCAAGCATGGTCACACTCCACCGTCCTTGATAACGTGACTCCATTACGGCGATATCTTGATGGAATCATTCTCCATGTTCATCACTGACTTCGCCAAGGTTGTCAGGGAAAAAGTTAAGATGCGAATCGAGCAAATGGATTTTGAGGGACATGTTACAGCCCATAATTATGTATGCATCTATGCACTGCTTAACAATATGCAACATAGTCGACAGATTTGTGATTTTCCAGAAAGTTATCGACGATCGATTTGAATGCCATCCATGCGCGAAGTTCACTACCATGTAACAAGTTCTCGAATTGTTTGTCTGCAATAACTTTCCTAATCTGAGGTCCTACAAAGATACCTTCCTTTATCTTTGCATCGCTAACTTGCGGAAACTTTTCTCGAAGATAAGTGAAAGCTTTGCTCTTTTTATCTAACGCTTTTACAAAATTCTTCATGAGCCCCAACTTTATATGTAACAGTGGTAAAATGAAGGTGTCTTTGTTAACTAATGGCTCGCGTATTACATTTTAATGCCCGAGCTGCATACGATCCCGGATAGGCCACACCTTTCTTGCATAATGTTCCTGTCTGTTGCGGCTGTCCCATTCACATCGGAAGCAACAAAATTTAGTATACCCAGTCTGCATGCCCGTGAGAATTGCAATGACCTTTAGGTCTCCACAAATCCGCCATTGGTAGTCATTGTACTTTATTTTTTCCAAACATTTAGCCATATTGTCATAAGTTTCTTTCATATGAACAGAGTAGGCGACTGGAATTGATGAAAAAAAATTTCTGTTATGCAATAACACGGCTTTTAGACTAGTCTTGGAAGAATCGATGAAAAATCGCCATTCGTTGACTATGTGCTCATGACCGTTTACATCTTTGCAATAGCAAATGTCATCATCCATCTCAAAGTATTGAACAAGTTCTCTGTGTCTATGACGAAATTTAGATATCGGAGTATTGGGCGCTAAAAGATTCCATTCTTTGAGTCGCGAACCGAGTAATTCCGCTTGTCCTTTGGTAAGAGCGAGATCACGTATTTGATCTGAAAGTTCTGAATGGTTAATTAAGTAAACACCATCATTCACCGGTATGTAATCTGAGTCAGAATTAGTTTCTAAAGCAGGTAAACTATCACTTTCTGATGGTTCATTTACGTCCAACGGATATTGTTCTGGTGGTACTTGGATCGGACACGTGATTGGATCATGAGGCACTGGTTTCGAAACCGATTCAATATTTGGATAAACCATAGACTTTCTAGTTTTAAAAGTGAAACCATGGATATTTGTCAAGCGGAAGTAACAATCAGTAGTGTGATTTGTATGTTCACGCCATATTACTGGCACTCCAAAAGGCATCGACTTATGCTTCGGCGATTTTCGTAACCAACCTGCCAATGTATCGAACAAACTGCATTTGGCTTCCAAGATTTATTTACATCATCAACTTTCGAATCGAAATAAAGTTCTTATGTTTTCTTTAGTAATGGTGTAAAGTTTTTCTGGTCAACAAGATCGGTAAAATATCCGCACACGTAACAGAACAGATCAGCCGAATTTCTACAACTTCTAGAAGCCATATTTTGCTCAGAATTATTTCAAAATACAGTAACTATTTGAAAAATCGCGTAACATATGTCATGCATCTTTTAGCTGTATAAAAAGTAGAATTAAGTTGCTTTTTATTAATTTTTAATAAGTTATATAGTAAAAATGAAACGGGGCAAATAACGGTTTCCCAAAAATATATTTATTCACAAATATCTTAAGAACCCGACGAGATAGAGATAAACGGATTTCAGATTTGAAATCAGCGCAAGAAACTGACCTAAGAACACTTATTCTTATATAAGAAAGAAAAATGTTGTTTGTCAGTGTAATTAATGTTTGACGCATGAAACCAAAACAAAACTTTGATATCCATTTTTTGCAGATTTTCTACTTTTGATTTCTGTAATTTGTTATGCATGTTGATTGTGACCGTTTTAGTGTAAATTGAATTAGAAACAAACCATAACAAAATGTAAAAAAAACCGTAAATTTTACACTATTTCAGACTATTATATCTTCTGTTCTAATTGTGATAAAATGTTTGTTCTTGTTCTAAAATTTACTCTAACGTTTCTAGTCTAGCTTTACGCAAAATTAAAGCCGGTATTTATAATAATAAAGTAGCATAAAAGCAATTCAAACATGTTTTGGGGACAATTGGGTGTGTTATTTTAAGGTAATAAATGTGGACTTGCAATTTAAACTTTCAATAATTAATGTTTGACGCATGAAACCAAAACAAAACTTTGATATCCATTTTCTGCAGGTTTTCTACTTTTGATTTCTGTAATTTGTTATGCATGTTGATTGTGACCGTTTTAGTGTAAATTTAATTAGAAACAAACCATAACAAAATGTAAAAAAAAAAAACGTAAATTTTACACTATTTCAGACTATTATATCTTCTGTTCTAATTGTGATAAAATGTTTGTTCTTGTTCTAAAATTTACTCTAACATTTCTAGTCTAGCTTTACGCAAAATTAAAGCCGGTATTTATAATAAAAAAGTAGCCTAAAAGCATTAATTAAGCCCTATCAAAAGTAAACATCGCCACATGTTTTTCCCATTAGGAAGCTGACCACGTGACCTCTGTCAAGTGGGCTATAAATAGCGCGGTCGGGGAAAAAGGGGAAATAACTAAAAGATCGCTCGCAAACAGCCGTGGTAAACGTCTGCGAATTGTGCTTTGACTGACATTAACGTTTACAGTTTGTCTCAGCTGACATCTTAGAGTGGAACAAGTCACTGTTCGATGGCGCAGGGCTGACAACAAGAGGTACCGGTCATCATGTCTATTGGTGCATCTAGGGTGACCTGGCCGGTGGCGATCCTCCACACTTCCTGTGGCCTGAAATCTCTCCAAAATTCTTTGGATAGTAGAGTGTGACACTGCAAGCCGTCTAGCAACCTCACGGACAGATAAACCACTTTCAACCCACGCTATAGCCCTCATTCTTTGTAAGGTGTCAAGACTTCTTCTCGGTGGCATGGTTTTTGCAAGTGATGAAACTACCCTAAGTCTGCTGATTGTAAAACAAATTAAGAGTGAACTCTGTTCACGAAAAGTCGCCATTGCACGTGGAATGTCAATCAGCACGATTACTTCACCTGTTTGGTTGTACGGAAGTTTGAAAAAACAGATTAAAAATGTGAATTTATGGTCAGCAAACCAAATTGCACGTGATCACCATGGTTGTCGGTGAGTTGCTTTTATGCTTAACGAGCAAAGAGGACTGTCAGAGGAAGATATTGCATCCATCTTTACTAAAAACTTCCTTCATTTAATCATTCTATGCGCTTATATAAAAGTGTATTGAAAATAATAGGGTAGCCCTTGACTTTTGATGAGTAGTTATAGTACTAGAGACAGGAAGCTGTTGAAAGATACGAACGCCCACCAGGCATGGTATTTGAAAAAGAAGAAATCAGTGTTAGGTTAGAAATTGTCTCCAGTCTTTAAGTTGTTTGACAGCCATAATATTATGAAGCACATGAAACAGCTGTGAAAGTTTACATTCTGCGGGCTGTGTGTTTGGCACAGCTAGAGCCTAGCTACTCTTGTAGTAGAAATAATCGTGACCTCCAGTGAACAAAACAAAAAGCTAATCAGCCTCCTGCGCACAGCAGCATCTGAAACATTGCTTTAACTTTCTGCCATGCGCACTGAGATGTGCAACTCTTTTTCACGCATTCTCACCTTTTCATGCATTGCCCTTTAGCGCCCTCTGGCAGTGGCGTATTTAGAGCGGGCTTTCAGATTTCCAGTCCACCCCCATTTTCTAAAATGTGTAAACAGCATGCTGAGCATTTATTTAGAATTATAATAAAATGGCTTATGGGGGTGGCGTTTCCGAGCTTGAGCATCCGAACAGGTGTCTCCAGATCAAAATAGGCTACTCCGAACAAAATCCTAAATGCGCCACTGTCTGTGGAGCATATTCCTTCAACAAGTTCCGCAAACGTCTTTATGTCCTGTGTCATACTTTAAAGTTCTTTCCATGTGTTCTTCATCCCTACTGTGTCCCAAATTCCCTCTTGTCGTCGAGTTTTTAGATTTCCCCTAATTTCGTTTATTTTGGTTACACCAGAACAAGGACGCTCTTGTAATGCAATCAGGTAGTTTCCTCAGTGTATGTCCAATCCAACTTTTCTCCATCTATCGCTCCACGTGTTCTTTCCATCTGTTTCACACTGGCGATCGTGTCATATCATTTTAATCCTTATATTATGCACAACCACCGATGCACGAACGTCTGTAACTTTATTATTATTATTTTTCATCATATTTAAGTGCCACTCGAAATGACGGCCTTGACATTTGAGCGGAAGATTCCGACTTTTATGTCGGCCTAGATTAAATTATATGTTCAGACTTTTATTCATTCTCAAACGACTTTAATGCGTTCATAATTTAAGAACTTTTCGTCAATTTTTTTCTTCTATTTAACTTTATTTCCCTCCTATGTTACAAACTGTAAATATAATACACATAATAAACATATTGAAACAGCATATATAGATGCCGTAAGAACTCTTGAAAATAGTGTTTGTTTGGTTTTTTTTTCTACCGCTTAGCTTCAGTGTTATCTTGAGCTTCTACTAGATTATGCATAGATAGATTCTCTTTCTTCCTTGTGTACGTTTCGTTTGATATGTTGACAATATAGCTTGTGTTTGTAAATTTTGTTTGTTGTTACCTAGAAAAAGCAACAGCAGGACGATAGTGTGTGTCTAGAGCAGCCTTTCTCAACCTTTTTATCCTGCAGGAATCCTTGAAATAATTTTCAGGTCTCATGGAACCCCCGGCTTAAAATTACTATACCTACAGCTCATGTTAGCGTGATCTGTAAGTTGTAAATATAATGTTGAAGATTAAGTTTTGTGGTAAAATATTTGTTACAGGACGGGGTAGCCAGCCGCATGCCCAACCCTCCTCAATCGCTTTTATGACAAGCCTTTCAGGCCCCGGTAACACAAGGTATAAATATAACAATCGAATTATAATTGTCAATGCTCTATTGAGTAGAGAATGCTTTTTTCTGTGGATCTGTTTATTTTGGCCAACTTAATAGCCTACTATTTTTGTGTGGTTTCCCTCCCCACAATGGATATCAACGGAAAAAATAGAGAGCTTATGATTTTTCCGATTTGTCCGGGGAACGATGAAAGCCGCAGTGTTAGATGATCTAGTATATCCTCTGATTCTAGGGAGGAAATATATCTTCCTTGGGGATCCCTTACGTGACTCCAGGTCGACATAAGAGAGAGAACCCAGGACACGCACACGCGGCCCCTGAGCTCTCATTTCTAACCAGCCCGAACATATCGGAGCCGAAGAAGGCACAAAAGGATGATAAAACCCTAAAGCCTTGTTTCGCAAGGTTGTATGGCAATTACTTCCATGCTTCACATGGAACATATTATAGGGAGAAGGGGTTAGTATACAGATGGGTAGGAGACAAGAGGCAATTAGTTGTCCCAGTCTCCTATCGCACCCGCTGATGCAACACATGCATAAACCGCAGTCACAACCTCATCGAGGTGTGTCACAGAACGTCTGGACATGCTCTTTTATGTGATCTCTCACACCTTCAGCCCTACGGCAGTATCATTTCTTTTTCTTCATTTTTCTCACCAATCGCTTTTATTTGGCACAAATCATGCCTTTTCATTCATTATTTTGCTTTATGCTGGATCTAGTAGGGTGAAGTCTCTAATACTCTACTCCCCTCCGGACGTATCTGCTTTACACGCAGAATTTTTTACGTTCCGCAAGGTAAATGCGACAATACCAGGTAATTATACCGGTCATATGCCTATCTATTCTATCCGCCTGACCATCTTTTGAAATGCGTCGTGCCAACATTTGACACCAGGTGAAAATCTGGTGACCATACGGTCTCGTCCAATCGACATGAAAGGAACCCAAGATTGTCTGTCTGGATTGCCGACGTCGGTGTCTGTTTGTCTGGAAGATTACACAGAGGGTAGATGCGTTTATCGCTTTTTGTGGGACAATCCCTGGTGATTATTACAGATAATCTGTCTGGGTAGACATCTCGGCGGAAGGCATTAGCCAGGATAGTGCCGTCGAAAACCACAGCTGCAGGACTTCCTTATATCAGTTAATGGGTGCTTATAAAAAGGCACCAGCAAAAAGGGACATTATTTTCTGAGTATATATAAACATTGTTCTTAATTCTATATAGTGTATTACATATGCTGTTTTACTTTTGGTGGTTCTTCCAGGCTCCGAATTCTCTATAATTTGTTATAATGTTTATTAACGTCTGTGGTGTTTATAGTGTAGCCCTTTCCATGCTCAGTAATATATATCTATTTACTCTGTTTGGGATGAGAGGTTTGTATTATTTGGTTTACTGTGTCTTCTTCTATTTTGTTTATATATCTATATTTCATTGTTACAGTTTTCACGTCTGTGCGTCTAACTGTCGTCACTTATGTGTGTGTATGTGAGTGATAGGTATATATATATATATATATATATATATATATATATATATATATATATATATATATATATATATATATATATATATATATATATATATATATATATAATATATATATATATATATATATATATATATATATATATATATATACTGTTCAAAAAAAGAAACGCATAGCTATCCGAGAGCGCGTTTTTATGAGTTTGTAAGTAAAATTTGGTGCTAGGGTATATAAAAACCAGCCTCAAATGTTCTTTACAGTGTCAAATGCACGTGTTGACCTGAACTGCGTTCGTTTTTGTAATCGTTACAACGCAGTGGTCAATAGTGTTTATGACGCAATTGTTGACCACAGCTCATGTTGCGCGCACGTGAAAGCAACAAAATTTGGGGTGAACACTATTCACGGACTACGCAACTGAAACCCTATAAAAGGATAACGCTACACACACAAAATTCAGTTCATTTTCAAGCAGACATTCATGGCGTCTCTATCGATAAATTTAAGGAACATTGCTATTGGCCGACTGCATGCAGGTGAAAGTCAAAGTCAGGTTGCCAGGCATCTAAACGTGCATCAGAGTACCATCAGTCGACTTTGGCACCGGTTCCAAGCCACTGGCTCAGTTGAAGACCGGCATCGCAGTGGACGATCCAGAGTGGCAACAGCAGCGGAGGATCGCTTTATTCGGCTTCGTCACCTCAGAAACAGGTTTATAACAGCTTCCTCAACTGCCCAGTCATTGCCTGCAGGACGTCATGTGTCTGATCAAACTGTCCGGAATAGACTGCATGACGCTGGATTTTGGGCAGAACGATCTCACCGAGGACCTGTCCTTACGCGCCGTCATCGCCAAAATCGACTTCTTTGGGCCAACCAGCATCGTCCCTGGGCAGCTGACAATCAATGGAGACGTGTTTGGTTTAGTGACGAATCTTTCTTTTTGTTGCAGCGTCATGATAGACGGCGTAGGGTCTACCGTAGGCGAAATGAACGTTTTGCCCAAAATTGCGTTGATGAAGCTCCGCCGCACGGTGGTGGAGGTGCAATGGTGTGGGGAATTATCAGTTACAACGGAAGGAGTCAATTGGTGCACATTGAAGGAAGCTTGAATGCGCAACGATACGTCAATGAAATTCTTCGACCCCATGTCCTTCCACTTTTGGCTACCCAAAGGTCTGTGTTTCAACAGGACAACGCCAGACCCCATTGTGCACGATTGACCACGCAGTTCCTGGCTGCCAACAACATTCTCATCCTTCCCTGGCCAACCCTGTCTCCAGACATGAGTCCAATTGAGCAGCTGTGGGATGAGCTGCATAGACGTGTTCGTCGCCGAGACGTTGCTCCAGCCAATCGTCGTGATCTGTTCCAGGCACTCCAGGAAGATTGGGCAGCCATCCCACAGGCCCACATCAGACGTCTGATCGCATCCATGCCCAGGAGATGCCAGTCGCTGACCGATGCAAGAGGAGGCCACACACCATACTAACGGGAATGCCCGTATGCCAAAAAACTCTCGTGACCCAGATGCAAAACAACTGTCAGTTGATTGGTTGAACCCTAAGGTATTCTTGTGTGCAATGTGAACAATTAACTCATTAAATTAAAAAAGTTATTGAATGTCAAAATTATGGCTATGTGTGTGCCTTCAGTAGCTATGCGTTTCTTTTTTTGAACAGTATATATATATATATATATATATATATATATATATATATATATATATATATATATATATATATATATATATATATATATATATATATGTGTGTGTGTGTGTGTGTGTGTTCTAATAGACTGTCTGACACAACTAAAGTCTGTTGTAGAGATAGGCTGAAAAAAAGAGAAGATCCTCGATTTCAGGGACAGATTCTAATTAGTTTTCCACCATCTCACTCGTGAAAATCTATTTTTTTTTTTTTACATTACCTCTCACTGAGCTATCACCTGTTCTAATCTATTCAGAAGGGACCAATCTATGTCTTAATTCCCTTATCAAAAATCTACGACAATACACATGTTTCGTATTTGTCGGGTTTTTGCGCTTATTATGTTTAATTTTCTTTTTTCTTGGGCTGAGATTGTATCGTGAATCATATAAGATACCAGTAAGAGTTTGTTTGGTATGTGCGTCTACCCCGTGCCTGCGTCCAGACACATTCGCATCAGCTTTTCGGAAAAAATACGGAAACAGTACAGTTTTCACTGTTCTTTGGGTGAAAGTTATCTTGACCACCCATTAGAAGCATGCCACGATGAGGCCAAAGCCCTATTTGATTCGGATTTCACAGATATCTTCGCAAGGAACCCATCAAGAAATTACTGAAAAGTTTAAGAGTTTAATTACATAATAGAAGAGCCACCCAACCCAATTGTGACAAAACGGGGCGGTTCCTATCGATCTTTGCTTTACTCCGGCAGTATCGGCACATCTGTGGTACTGATTTTTATTTTTTGCTCTCAATTGTCGCACTTTTCTCTCTTTCTTTCTTCATTATTTTTCTGCTTATGAACTTGAGGGGGCCTCTGAGGTGTTTCTATGGCCCCATCACATATCTCCCTCCTGAAGATGTTGTGGTCCCCACAACCTACTCTCCGCCGTTGGCCCTGCGCCTGATTCTTTCTGAGCGGCGAGGCTTGGGGCTCAGATTCTGTAGGAGGTACTAGCCCGGCTTGTGACCCTCTTGGTCGTCATGTTCCTCGTCGTACGTTGTCGGGCTGGCAGTTGTTGTGGTTTGGAAGTGTGGCAGACAAGGGAACGAATAATGAGAATCAGATATAGGAAAGTCTAGATAGAGTAGAAAAAGGGGATTCGCAAATAAGAATGTGCATGAGACGGGGAATCGAAAAAGAGGTGAACAGAAATCCGGTTAGGCACGCTTTTCAGTGACAGTCAGAAGCGTGAGTTAGGCAGTGCAGGTCACATATACGCTAGAGAGACGAGGGTAGCCATGTTGAAGGCAATAGTCAAGTAGAATGTGTTGTGCAAATTTTCAGACAAGTAGACAAGATTGGGTGGTAATTAGCCCAACATATTGGCAGTATAAATTCTTGACTAGGACGGAAGAACGATGGAGCAAGTTAGGCTCCATTCAGAAGAAACAGGGTACGTAGAGTGACATTATTTACATCTATACAGTAGTCCTATTCCTCATCTAAGATAAGGGCCATCTATAAAAGGAAAGAAACAACCCCAGAGGAGTCCGGTATCACATCGATAACCTGAACCCAGAGCGACATGTATCAATAGACAAGGATTTATTTGGAAAGAAGAAAGGAGGTAGATACTAATAACATCTGAACAACCATAGATGATTTGATATTATAATATTGAATGTAAATTTTCAATGCTGAGTGAGTGTTGAAGAAGGAAGGGTGACGGACCATGATTGTTGGAGGTCCAGATAACAGCAGTAGTCCACACATTGTAAATAAACATTATTCCAGTTGACTGTGGCGTTCTCTAGTTATATAGACGATCTGCTTGGTGTTGTGTCGTCGCTCGCTGTCTGTGAGTGATGTAATCATTCATCATCATGTCATCGCTAGCTACTGAGGCAAAGAACCTGGGAATGCAGCGGCCAAGTGAAGTAACCACCTGTTAGTGCAGGCGACCACAATATTATTTAAAGTGGTGCCCTGAGCAACCTCAGGCAATATTGATATTGCTATCTACCAAGGCAGACTGCCACACAGTAGAATTGTTGGTACCGTGACAAGCAGCCACAAAAGATTCGTCTACTTGTGCAGCGTCGCTGCTTGCATGTGACTTCTGCTAGTCAGTGCATGCAGCTGTCGACTTTGGAGGGGGATTGCTTCTAACGTGTTTTACACTCGTTTTGTGTGGACGGTGGCTTACATTCCCCACAATCTGCTTTAGATGAGTTTCCTCTTCTGAACATCGATGTGCATTCCCTCCTATCTGCTTAGGACGAGTTTCCTCCCCTAAACGACGACCAATTTTTTCGGCGCCTTTAGGGTGACAGTTGTCACGGCCATCTCTTGGCTTGCACCCTAAAGGCAACCTAGTTGTGGCAGTACGCCTAGGGAAAGAGCTCAGGCGGATATAAAATGTTCTGTGGACTTGCACTTAAAGCATCGTTTTGGAAGCGGGCCTTGAGGGCATTCGGCTGCCATGTGGTCTGAAAACTCTCCACAATTGAAGCACCTCAACTTTGTAGGCTTTCTCTGTGCCATGGGTTGCCTCCTACTACCCTCACGTTCCTGGTCGCCAATGCCGCATACATAGACTGCTTCTATGCCCTGGACAGATGGTTTGCTATCAAACTCTACTTGCTCGTTCCTTGCCAGACTCCGGAATCCCTTTCTGAATATCTTGGTCTGATGTACGAAAACATCAATACCTCCATCCTCTGGCGTAATAAACCCCCATCCCCTGTCGACACTATACCACTTGCAAATCCCTTGTCGCCTTGTCGGTGCAACTGCGTTTGTTGTTACTGTCAGATCACAGCTTTCCTTGTCAACAGCCTGACTCTCACCTACAAAAAGTCTAGTTGAGGTTCTTGCTCACACACCCCCCCTCGTCGTGCTTTGGCTGTTTCCGCGGTTGGCGAGGTGTTTTCTTTCTTTGCACCTCCTTTTGTGCTGGCGAACTGGTCTGTGATAGCTGTGCTAGCTGGGACTTTAGACTAGCTACTTCTGATTTGAGTGCCTCCTCGTCATTGTGAGCTTCTGCACTGGCTATCTGCACTAGTGTATCAGGCTTTTTTCCTTCCCAGAAAACAGCATAGTCCCTAACTTCCCTAAATGAGACACCCGGATTTTCTAGGACATATTTCTTCACAAATGACTTACGCAGATCATCTCTCAGCTGGGCAACAAAATGATCCCTGAGCATGGATGGATCCGCAGGAACCAAGCCTTTCTTCACCCGCGTTGCATTCAATCTCAGAAATAATTCATGCAACAGGTGAGAGAATTCCGTTACTGATAAGCTAGGCCCCTGACTTATGGCATAGAAACCCCTAGTCATCTTATTGACTAGTTGTCGCTCACTGTAGGCTTCTTCCACTATTTCGAGTAACTTCTCAGGGCTGGTCTTGGCTCCGCCATGAATCCGTAATTCCCTAGAGACCACTGGTGTAACATTATTCCAGACAATATCCAACTTATCCTCTACAGTTAGGGGCGCTACCTTCCATGCGGCTTTTACATCTTTCACAAACTCTTGCCAAGTGGGGCTTGCCTTTTCACCAAATCGCCTTACCTCCGGCACCTCACGTATATTACCTTCACAGGCGCATTGCTCTGGCCCTCACTCTGCACTACTGATGCACCCATCGCTGGTATTGGATCTGCATCCTCGCACTCCTCTCTGCTCGGAACACATGTACTCCTCGAAGCCATCTTGCTGCAAGAATGCACTGCTGGGTGTTTACAATATTTGCTCGTTTGCTGTTGGCTCGGTGTCACTGTCTGCCTATCCTGTCGACGACGCCAATTGTGATAGGGTGGGCGAGAGATGATGATGCTGTTGTGACTTGTGATCACTTTCTTGCACACTCGCACCAACCCGAACAACACTCTTGATTCTAAGGCAGGGGCTGTATTTATTCATACAACCATGTCAGTGACCCAAACCCACAAAGCAAACTAATGAACAAACACTAAACAAGTAAGCAAACAAACCAAACACCCAGCCAGTGCTCAATTGCTAATGTGTTCAAGGCATCTTCAGATCGACTTTGGTGTTTTACTCTGGTGGTCTCACTTCTTGCCTCTACTGCGAATCTCACCAAACTGACAGCTTCTGCTGCGTCAGACTTCACACCCCAGCGATGAGGGCTCGCGCAGTCAAGTGGGCTAGGGCTTTATTGTGGCCCTCGCGTAGTCACGTGGGCTGGCGTACTCGTTGGAGCACGCACATCGAAAAAATATATGGGCGTTATACACATAAATATGACATGAACTTGAGGGGGGGGGGGTGGTGGCTCTGGGGTGTTTTTATGGCCCCATCACATACCGGACACCTTTTATTGGAGTATTTATCAGGACTTACAATATAGCCCAGGAAATCTCTAACATTTTAAATAAGGCAACCGGGACTGAGGAAACTGAAGGACTACACACGAAGTCAGAGAGGAAACTTATTAAATTAACGACACCCCAGACGCGTGTAAGATTCAAGTCTCTTTTATTCATCTGAGCAAAAAGTCTGTGAGTCAGGATTGGCGTAAGTTGTGATTTACATTTCATATTTTATTACTAACATGTGAACTAACACATATATATATATATATATATATATATATATATATATATAAATATATATATATATATATATATATATATATATATATATATATATATATATATATATATATATATATATATATATATATATATATATATATATATATATATATATATATATATATATATATATATATATATATATATATATATATATATATATACAAGTATGTATATATTACCATGTGAAGTTTAACATTTGAAACTCGCTAGTGGATGTCACAGTCAATTGCGGCTGGCAACCTCAGCGTTTAGAATGATGATTCATGGACCACTACTTCAAAGCAGGGGAAGCAATACCGTCACACCAATGCCTTTTCATTTCTTTTAAAATGTCAACATTTTGTTAAATCTGAAAAAGGACAGATTTAAAAAAAAATACTAGCTTCATTCCGCGCATCAATTTAGAGCCAAGCGATAAAAGTCTTCCTTAAATCTTGAGACGTCGTCATTCTCTCGTGTTTTAGCTTTTGCCATAACAATCAACGAATCACTGACAATCATTTATTAATTTATGTGTATACCTATCAGTGGTGCCGCGGTTGCGCAGTGGTCAGTGCACTGGCTTCCTAGCTCGGTGGCCCATGGTTCGATCCCCAGTTGAGGCGGGATTTTGTTAGACCTCAAATGGTTCCGGGGTCGACCCAGCCTCGTGAATTGGGCACCAGAGCAACTCTGAGAAGATTAAGGCGGCCGGCGTGATGCTGACCACATCACCCCTAGCGTGCCGATGGTCAAGAAAATATTGGCCTAACGCCAACAATATGCCTCAATGGGCGTGTAACGGGATCCTTTCCCTTTACCTTTACCTACCAGTGGCAGTCTTCGCTCGTGGTCAACTTCTGTATTTCTGCTATCGTAATTTTGTTTCTTGGAGTTTTCTTTGTCAGCACGGTCAGTATTTTCTCCTCTGTAAGTTGGGGCTTATTTGCTTATTATATTTTTTTTTCTTCAGAAATCTTCTCTTCTTTCTGACTTTCACTATTTCAATTTATATTTTATGCTTGTTAGAGGGATCCATTTGCTTTGGTTTGTCATTAATTTCATTTCTCATGAGTATTTATTTCTCTGTATTATTTAAGATTATTACCAAGTAGTGTTTTCTTTTGCTTTTTTGCTATTGATAATTTGCCCACTGTTATTTCCGTGTATCCAGGATGTTTAGTAATTTATCACCAGGTCGTAAAGCAGTTATTTCGACTTATCTGTAGGGTACTTGTCTTAGTCTGACCTCTGTAGGGTACTTGTCTTAGTCTGACCTCTGTAGGGTACTTGTCTTAGTCTGACCTCTGTAAAATGCAGGCTCTTTTCGGGCTGTGTTTAGGTTTTCTTCATCGTTTCTAGTTTCTTCTTTCTGGTTTTTGTCTTTTTGTTTTGCTGCTTTTGGATTGTAGACTTATCTGTATTATCTTCCATATCTCGTCTTGTTGTTTTGCCTATCTTTGTTTGGGCTCCTGTTCTCTTCTGTCTATTATATGTCTCTATTGTGTTGGTTTTGTTCGTTTTAGATGTTCTGTTTGTATTTCTCTTTTCTTGGATAGTGTTGCGTGATAAATTCTCGCAACATCGTTTTATTTCAATATCTGTTTTATAACGCAAGGGCAACAACTGCTTGAAATCTATAGTCACTTTTCTCGGTAAGCATTTGTCTTCTCGCGTTAGTATCGAATGCAGTTAACTTTTGAGCTGTGGTCATTTTTGCGCTGGACTGCGCATGACTTGTCTTGTTGTTTGGTCGATCGGTTTCCGCCCACCACTAGTGGGAGTGAGCGATTTGGAATGGCGAAAGAGATGCCTCGTTGAAGAGGGGATCTCCGCTTTTTTTTGTTCTGTCAGGGATGTGTAGTCCTCTTATGGATATTTCGTTTAGTCGAGATAATACCTCTAGTGTTTTCCCACATGTCGGGAGGCGTGATATTTCTGTGTATTTCATGAAAGCAAGGTAAATTGACTTTTTCATTAACTCTATCGATTTTGGGTCGTGAGCGATTTCGATTCATAGCCTGTCTCCGAAAGTCGTCGTCACGAGATGTTCTTTCCCAGCTCACATGTCGCTGCATTGTACTGCATCGGTTGATGCAGGTTCCAAGGACCATTACTTGCTACTTTGTTAAATGAACTAGGTTTAGAAAACCTTTATTATCTAGAGGATATTCTTGAGGACATTATTTATACTTTGGCAGACGTGTCTGTCTTGCTGAAGTCAAACTAAGGAGAGTGAACTGATCTCATACATCTGGTTATCTCCTGGCTGTTATAGAAAAGGATGGAGTTGTTCACCTGACTACATTTACAGCACTTTGAAATATAACATGCATCTGACTCATCATTGTAATGCTGTCTACCGTTTATTGCTGTATTGAATGTTGCTGTGATAATGACTGTTTGATGTGCCTACACATTTGCGTAACCATTTTGTCACTGTGGCGTCCACAATAAATAATGAAGAAAAACGTCAACGGCTGTTTCAAGACTCATTGACTTTATACGTCGTGAGTTTACTGACGTCCTATGTGGATTGCCCTGTTATTGTTGCATGAACATTGTTTTTGACTGAACACATCTACACACTACACAAAACCAGACATGCGGATGCCATCCATCATCATATGGCATCACGCATCATTTGGTGGCCATAAGCTGGTTTGATTCTGGTACTAGCAAACACGGGGTCCCTTACCCACTTCATTTTCAACAAGAATTCATCAGCATCCTTCAAGAAATTAACATTCTTCAATACAGTCAACATCTTCAAAATTTTCAAAGTACTCGGCGTTGCCCGGTAAAAGTCAAAATTTCAACTTTTTGACGGAAACAAGAATTTGACAGTACCCGGCGTTGTTACATGTTGCCGGATAACTCGGACTGCTGTTATCTTTTACGCAAGTCAAGCAAGTTGCTGCTGTCAAGGTTCCAGTGCTGTCGTTTTTTGAGAAGGTCAAGTGCCGGTTGAAACGGGTTGTTTTCTGAAGAAGGCCAAGTACCGATTTCCATCAACTTACTTTTGGATTAGAAGGTCAAGTGCCGAAACAACTCAACACACAGTATTTCAGAAGCTCTTGTACCATCGTGTTAGCAGTGGAAGCAGTTCAGATGTGCCATCATCGTTGGAGCTTCGCTCTTTAGGACGTTGATTGACATCCGTTTTTCTGCTGTTCTACGATTGGAAGCCTTTAAGTTAAGTGGCCTGTTTGTATGTAAACTGTGCCCTTATACTTCTGCTGAGTCTTCTGTGTATCATCTCATTCTATATGTTATATGTCTATATGTTATTTGTATATTTATATGTTTATATTTCAGCGGGTTCTCGGTTGGGTGGTGTCTCCGTTAGATTATGCCACGTCATAGAGGTCGTCTATTGTGAGCGTTTTCTGTAGGGTTTGCAAATTTCCGATACTGGAATTTGCTAAGCGACTTCTGTTGCTATTTATGTTAGCTGTGATGACATGTTTTAATATTGTTTTCGTTATTATTTCACATTCTTTAGTTTTGTTGTGATTTGTTTGTATTTGTTAGCCTACTCTTGTCTATAATTTAGTTTCATACAACATTTTTGTTTATACACTGTGGTGTCATGTATTTTGTTTAATTCTATCGCAGATATCGTCACATTTTTTGTGGTATTTCATTAATTTCTGCTTTATTTTTAGTTGATTTCTGCGAAAGTTTTTGTATTGTTGCTGATCTTTGTTATTGTTTACATTGTTATTGTTTACATTGTTTGTATTGTTTACATTTTCAATGTTTACATTCTGCATGTGTTTACATAGTCATTGTTTACAGTTATAGTAATTAGTTAATGGGCTATGCTAATGCACTGTTACTACTATACTGATGATAAATGAATGATGAATAGTGTCGTGCACTATTGAATGAGAAGTGCACTTATGATCAAGATTTGAGTGCTGATATTTCATATACAAGTTCTTTGATTGGAGACTTGTTTCCCACAGACTGGGATAATATAATGTGATGTGAATATACAAGTGCTTAATTAAGACTTGTTACACTTAGGTTTGAAATAAATTAGTTAATTATTTCAGGTTTTGGACTCATATGTTAGACAACATGTCTACATTTGAGCACTTTATTGAGCAGGGTAAATTGCTTGGGAAGACTGGTGATAAGTTAGAAGAATTTGCAACTGCTCGATATGATAAAGCAATGGAAGCTGAACAAAAGAAACTGCATATGGAAGCTGAACAAAAGAAACTGCAGATGCAGGTGGATGAAAAGAGATTCCAAATGGAAATGGAAAAACAAAAAATGGAATCAGAAGCTGAGGAAAGAAAGCTACAGCTAGAGGCTGAGAATAAAAGACTTGAAAAAGAAGCTGAGAATAAAAGACTTGAAAAAGAAGCTGAAAATAAAAGACTTGAAAAAGAAGCTGAAAATAAAAGACTTGAAAAAGAAGCTGAAAATGAAAGACTTCAAATGCAGGCTCAAGCTGAAGAAAGGAAGTTACAAAGAGAGTCTGATGAGAGGAAAGCAAAAATGGAACATGAAGAAAAACTCTTAGCTTTAGAGTTGGAGAAATTGAAATTGACGAGCATGAGTAATGGTAATGATTCAAACAAGGGTTCATCTTCTGGGAAGGCTAATAATGATACTTTTAAGATTAAGTTACCAACATTTAGTCCTTCCAGTGATGACATAATGTTCTATCTGGACAGATTTGAACAAGCATGTACAGCTCATAACATAGACAAAGCAAAATATGTTTATCAGTTATCAGGGATACTGACAGGTAAAGCTCTAAGTATATTAAATATGGTGGATGAACCTGACAAGAGCAATTATGAGGTTGTCAGGGCCGCTTTGTTAAAGAAATATCAGCTTAACGAAGACGGCTATCGTCTACAATTTAAAAACATGTTACCTGAAAATGGAGTTGAATTCTCCGAGTTTATTGCAAGAATACGCATTACTTTCTCACGATGGGTTGAACTATCTAAGACGGAAAAAACTTATGAAGGACTTATGGACTTAATACTTAGAGACAAAGTCATGTCGTCTGTCAATGAGTCTTTCCTTGCTTTCCTTCATGAACGTAAACCTAAAACAATAAAAGAAATGGAAGATTTCTGTTGCCAATACGTAACTGCGCACCCACACATAACCATGGGTAACTCTAAGGTGAAAGAAGGTTTACCAGTTGCTTCGGCAGCTCCGTATGGTCAAAACTTTGCTCGTAGATCCCAACAAAATTTTGATAGAAAGGGCAGCGGTAATTTCTGTCAAAATCATGGAAACCAATTTCATGGTGATTCTTCTTCGAAGAATTGGAGACAACCTGATAGTGGTCGTTACTATCACCCTAATAATTATAAGCATTTCAAAAGAGGATATGGTAATAGAGGTTATTCCTGCCGAAGACCTCAGAACCAAACAAATAGATGTTCGCATCAATGTGAACATGATAGTAATCGTGGAAACTGGAATTCGAACCAGTATAACAATTACAATAGAGACAATAATAACTGCAGAGATAATAATAACTCTGATAACTTCAGAGGTAATAATAGTCGGGGTAGATCTCAACACAAAAAAAAAAGAGATATCAGCAGGCTAATGCTGTACAACAGGAAACTGAGGGAGCCTGTAATCATGTTGTTGATAGTAAAAACTTTGACGCTGTCACTAGTTCTGCTTTTGACTTTGAGAGAGCAAACAAATGCCCCCAATGCAGTACTTTATTCGAACCGGGTACCATAACTACTTTGAGTTGTGGTCACCCACTTCCCGCTCTTCCTGCTGCTGTTGCGCATGACGGGAGGGGTTCTTTAATTCTACATAAGGGTCTTGTTAATGATACTCCGGTCTCACTACTTTTCGATTCCGGATGCACCACTATTGGTGTTAGACAATCGCTTGTAGATCCATCTTGTGCTACAGGAAGGGTTATTAAATGTGTCACATTTGGCGGCACTCTAGAAAAATATCCTACTGCTGTAATTCGCATTGCCACTCCTTTCTTTACTGGAGATGTGCATGCTTGTCTCTTACCTAATCCTATTGCGGACCTTATTATTGGTCGTATTCACGGAGTTAGGGAGTGTACCCCACAGCAGATTGCTGCTTGGGAAGATAATAACATGCAAGCTACAAATGCAGTAGTTACAAGAGCACAAGCTCTACAAACACCCGAAACTTCACTGAATAGTGATAATGAAGTTGATAGCCAAGATAGTCACTTAGTAATTACTCGTGACTCTTTCATAAAATTGCAAGAAGAAGATCCTTCTTTAAAAAAATTCTTCGTTCTTGCGAAGAAAGGTGATCCGAATCAGGATACAAATAGAAAATCTTGGATTGCAATGAGAAACGGCGTACTTGTACGTATGGTACAAGATTCGACTACGTCGGCACATTCGCAAATTCTTGTTCCCAAGAGCATGAGAGTGCAAATATTGCAACATGCTCATGACTCGCAATGTGCTGGACATATGGGTTTTGCCCGTACGAAGTCGAGAGTCCTTGCGGCTTTCTTTTGGCCTTTTGTCAATAAGGACATTCGTATTTACTGCCGATCATGCAAGGTATGTCAGGAGGTCAAATCTAGAGGACCACGACATGCTGCGCCTATCCAGGCTGCTGACATTCCTATTCGGCCGTTTCAGAAAATGGCCATAGATATTATTGGCCCTTTTAAGGTCAAGTCGGCCAGAGGACATCAGTTTATCCTTACATGTGTCGATATGTGCACACGTTGGCCAGAGGCTATTCCTCTTAAGAGCATATCTACTACAGATATCGCAGATGCTCTTTGGTTGATATTTTCTCGCTTGGGGTTCCCCAGAGAAATATTGTCAGACCATGGCACTCAACTCATATCTGACACTATGTCACAGGTAATGTCTACCTTACATATTGAACGATCTCTCAGTAGTATCTACCATCCTATGTCTAATGGGTTAGTTGAGCGTCTGAATAGAACGCTCAAGACTTTGCTTGGTAAGATAACTGAAGATCATCCTCAAGATTGGGACAGGGTTTTACCCGCGGCTCTCTTTGCCTATAGAGAAGTCCCTAATGAACACACAGGATTTTCTCCCTTCGAACTTGTCTTTGGCGCGCGTCCACGCGGCCCTATGTCTTTATTACACGATCTCATCACTGCCGATGATATTAGCGATGAAACTCAATCCTCATATGAGTATGTCATTGCTCTTAGACAAAAGATCATTGAGGCATGTAAGCTAGCAACTGCTTCATCAGAAATTGCTAAAGAGAAGGCAAGGCAGTTTGCTAACAAGAATAGATGTCTACGACAACTTTGTCCAGGTGACAAAGCATTCGTCCTACTCCCCAGTAGGGAAAATAGACTTCTTATTGCATGGAAAGGTCCGTATGCAATAGTCTCTCGGATTTCCGATGTTGACTATGTGGTCGATATTGATGGAA
This sequence comes from Oreohelix idahoensis, assembly GCA_024509875.1. NCBI lineage: Eukaryota > Metazoa > Mollusca > Gastropoda > Stylommatophora > Oreohelicidae > Oreohelix > Oreohelix idahoensis. The sequence goes on along the minus strand of JAMPIV010016210.1, from coordinate 53,951 downwards.
AGCATAAAACTTTCCACATAAACATGCTTTCGGAATTTCACGAACGTCCGGACTATTTGCTGCCTATTTTCCAGGCAACGGATGATGCTCCTGCACCTCACGGTCATTATTCATCCCTGTCTGTCATTCAGGATGAGGAAGCTACCTTCTCTGATGTCAACCTTCCCCTTCCAGTGGTTCCATTACATTCCACGGAATCTTGGAAAAACGTTTTCTGTTTCTCCTAATCTTTCTGGTGACGAACATCGACGAGACTTGTCGATGTTACAAACATTTCAGGATGTTCTCACTGACATTCCTGGACACACAGATGTCATAGAACATGACATAATTCTTACCGACAATAATCCAATTAGGGTTAGGCCGTATCCTATTCCTATACACTTTCAGTCGCAAGTGGAAAAGGAATTGGATGAAATGATTCAATTAAATATAATTGAACCATCGACTTCACCATATTCTTCTTCCATGGTTATTGTCCGGAAGAAGGATAAGAACATACGAATTTGCGTTGATTATCGCAAATTGAATCAGGTCACAAAGTTCGACGCTGAACCGATGCCTTTGTTAGAAGATCTACTGATTAGACTTTCTAATTCTAGATTCTTCACTAAACTTGACTTGTCTAAAGGTTATTGGCAAGTGCCTTTAGCAGAGCATGCCAAACCTCTTACTGCTTTTTCTACACCTAGGGGTCTATTTCAATGGAATGTTATGCCTTTTGGTCTCATGAACGCCCCTGCCACTTTCGTTCGCATGATGCGTCGAATTCTGTCACATCGTTCGGATGTCATCGCATACTTAGATGACATCTGTCTCTTCAGTGATACCTGGGAAGATCACTATTTAGGGTTATATGACTTACTGTCCACTCTACGTGAGAATAATTTGACAGCAAAACCTTCTAAAGCTTTTGTTGGTTTTGGTGAAATCTCTTTCCTGGGTCATCGTGTTGGTCATGGTCTCTTGAAGACAGAAGACCACAATACTTCCAAAATACTGAACATCTCTGTTCCTAAAACGAAGAAACAAGTTAGGAGTCTCTTAGGTTTAATTCAATTTTATGGGAGATTTATTCCAAATTTATCTTCGATCATGGCACCTCTCTCAACATTGTTGAAGAAAGGTTCGCCTAATCTGGTCCGTTGGTCTGAAGAATGCCAATCTTCACTAGACCAAATCAAGAATATATTTTCTTCTCCTCCCATCTTAAGATTACCTACTCTTGATAGGACTTTTGTTCTTCGGAGTGATGCTTCATCCACTGGGATTGGAGCAGCACTGATGCAAGAATATGCAAATACTCTGCATCCTGTTATGTACATTTCTAGAAAACTAAATGCGGCAGAGAGGAACTACTCGGTTTTAGACCGTGAGTTGTTAGCGATGGTTTGGTCAATTCTAAAGCTACAAAGATTCCTCCTGGGCGCACATTTCATTCTAGAGACTGATCAGAAAGCTCTTACAGCTATTCAGACTAAGAATTTGAAGAGTTCGAGATCCACTCGATATGCTATAGCTCTTCAACCTTTTCACTTCACGGTACGAGCTATCCGTGGTGCGGATAATGTGATGGCTGACATTTTGTCTAGATGCCCACATGACTCCAACTAATACTTCTGTCCTATATTTCCATATATTACAGAGTCATAACACACCTATATTTCTACAATAGATTAGCACATCTGTACTTACTCTATATGTACACACTATCGTGCTTTGTTGTCATCTTCTTCTGTTCGTTTTTTAAAATGATAGAGGAGGACTGAGTAGTTAATATAAGGGCCGTTAGTTTACTAAACAGCCACAATTATTAATAATGTATTGTACCTTATGAAGCATATTAGTTATTAATTAGCATTATATTGCTTGTACTTTCTCAGAATGTCATTGTTGAGCTGAGGACTTACCTTACGAGTTCTAGATTGTGTACTTACCCTCGGAATACCAGAGCATATGTCCTGGATCGTCATGTAGTTTAACTTTACTATGTACTTATGTCATTACATGTCAAAGAATGTACTATTTAAATTTTCCTATCAGATTTGTACATCCATTTTTAAAGACAATATTAGAGTATGCTGTTTAATGATGATTATAGTAACTTGCATACGTATATTGTGTTTACATGCTAACGTGATGTGTGTTGGTGACACCTCCCCGATGTGAATATTTTTTTGAGACATATTTATTTTTCTGTTGAGGTATATCCTCACCAGACACTCTATAATTAGCCTATTGTTTGGCAATTTAATTAATTATCAGCGCATAATTCGTGCGTTTTGAGCCGCTTATCGCATGCTCTTTGATATTGAAAAAAAAATATGTTCCACATTTTTTTTTTATCGGGAGGAGGTGGTGATATGTTGCGTGATAAATTCTCGCAACATCGTTTTATTTCAATATCTGTTTTATAACGCAAGGGCAACAACTGCTTGAAATCTATAGTCACTTTTCTCGGTAAGCATTTGTCTTCTCGCGTTAGTATCGAATGCAGTTAACTTTTGAGCTGTGGTCATTTTTGCGCTGGACTGCGCATGACTTGTCTTGTTGTTTGGTCGATCGGTTTCCGCCCACCACTAGTGGGAGTGAGCGATTTGGAATGGCGAAAGAGATGCCTCGTTGAAGAGGGGATCTCCGCTTTTTTTTGTTCTGTCAGGGATGTGTAGTCCTCTTATGGATATTTCGTTTAGTCGAGATAATACCTCTAGTGTTTTCCCACATGTCGGGAGGCGTGATATTTCTGTGTATTTCATGAAAGCAAGGTAAATTGACTTTTTCATTAACTCTATCGATTTTGGGTCGTGAGCGATTTCGATTCATAGCCTGTCTCCGAAAGTCGTCGTCACGAGATGTTCTTTCCCAGCTCACATGTCGCTGCATTGTACTGCATCGGTTGATGCAGGTTCCAAGGACCATTACTTGCTACTTTGTTAAATGAACTAGGTTTAGAAAACCTTTATTATCTAGAGGATATTCTTGAGGACATTATTTATACTTCGGCAGACGTGTCTGTCTTGCTGAAGTCAAACTAAGGAGAGTGAACTGATCTCATACATCTGGTTATCTCCTGGCTGTTATAGAAAAGGATGGAGTTGTTCACCTGACTACATTTACAGCACTTTGAAATATAACATGCATCTGACTCATCATTGTAATGCTGTCTACCGTTTATTGCTGTATTGAATGTTGCTGTGATAATGACTGTTTGATGTGCCTACACATTTGCGTAACCATTTTGTCACTGTGGCGTCCACAATAAATAATGAAGAAAAACGTCAACGGCTGTTTCAAGACTCATTGACTTTATACGTCGTGAGTTTACTGACGTCCTATGTGGATTGCCCTGTTATTGTTGCATGAACATTGTTTTTGACTGAACACATCTACACACTACACAAAACCAGACATGCGGATGCCATCCATCATCATATGGCATCACGCATCAGATAGGTCCTCCCCATGTCTGCGTAGGATTTTGTATTTTCCTTTTATTACAGTCTGGTTACAGTTTGTTTACAGTTTGGTTACAGTTTGGTTGCAGTTTGGTTACAGTTTGGTTACAGTTTGAGACCGCGTACTCGCTGACTTTGTTTTAATCGTTTTCGATCTATCGATTTCGTAATAGTGTTGTATAGGGATGTGGACATATCTGTACGATTTTTCAGGTCCTGCTTTACCCGTGTTCTCATGTCTTAACAACAACCAGGATGCTGGTCGTACCAACCGTTTCTTGCTATTCTCCGAAGTCTCTCACTAACCACAGAAAAAAATACATAAATAGTAATAGTTTTTTTTTTTGGCATTTCTTCGTCTGCTCGCGTTATTTTTAATTCGCTTAAATTGATATCGCATTGTCCCGACCGCGCTATGCTCTTTAGACACATTGAAGACGGATAGATGTTGAAGTCCTCCGAGTGTAACCGTCAAGTATCATGAAGCATGACAGCTGGAAATACCTAGGTTCCACGTAATTACTTTCTTTAGTTAACAGACGGATGCCCCTTACTACACTTGAAACCTGATGACAGCTTTCGAAATACAACGCTTCACTGGCCTGTTAGCAGACATCAATACGCCCTATGAACGTTCATAAAAGGGCAATCCTTGTGTAGAAATCTTTTTTTTTTTAGAAATCCCGTGAATAATGTCACGGTTTTTTTTATATCTTTAGTAGCAGAGGTTAAACGTGATTAAGTTCTGAAAATTGCGTTATAAATACACGTTTGCATGATATCCTGGAGCAATTGATGTCAGTCATTTATTCATTGAGGCTCTAATTGCACTAGTTTCGTCGTTGGCGTCTCCTTTCTGAAAGTACTTGTAATTCAAAGAAGAGTACCGTACTGTAAACCCTCTTATGAACGGGCTAATAGGAGGAGTGTTATATATATATATATATATATATATATATATATATATATATATATAGATATATATATATATATATATATATATATATATATATATATACTGCTCAAAAAAAAGTTAAAGGCCACTTTCAATTTTTAGGTCATTTCAACTATGCTGTTTTTTTTAAACCTGAACACTCAGTCTAAAAAATGTTGCTGCATTTTGTTGCATGCTTAAACAATGTTTGTTAATCTGACAATAAATCAAATCTGTGTTACGTGTATGTACCTCCAAGGTCAATCAAATGTATGTGGTGGAAAGGGAAATAATGCATGTTTGAAAATGCTTCCTATGGCAAAGCCTCTTGATAACATTGCTGAAATTTGCTTTTCACGTGCAAGTCGTGACTATAAAAAAAAGGTAAAGGAACCCGTTACACGCCCATTGAGGCATATTGGGAATATGGTGTTAGGCCCATATTATCTTGACCGTCGGCACACGAGGGGTGATGTGGTCGGCATCACGCCGGCCGCCTTAACCTTCCCAGAGTATCTCTGGTACCCATTTGGGGCTGGGTCGACCCAGGAGCCGTTTGTGGCCTAAAAATTTTCCGCCTCATCTGGGGATCGAACCATAGACCACTGCGCTAGGAAGCCAGTGCACTAACCACTATGCTACCGCGGCTCCTAAGTCGTGACTATAGTGAACACATTTCACTCACTTTTCGGAAGGAACGGGCAATGGGTATGTTTGTAACATTTACCATTTTAGCCATGGCTCAACTAAGACGCTAGACCAATGTTGACAGATGGAGAGCGATGGCATGGCTGCAGGATGATGTAGGGCTGCGAGAAGTTGCTAGGAGATTAGGAGTCGCCCACTCTGTCATACAAACTCTGCGTGATCGTTATAATGCAACTGGCAGTGTCGCAGAACAACACAGGTCAGGACGTCCAAGGTCTACCACAAGACGGCAAGACACGCTGAGCTATGGCTAAAATGGTAAATGTTACAAACATACCCATTGCCCGTTCCTTCCGAAAAGTGGGTGAAATGTGTTCACTATAGTCACGACTTGCACGTGAAAAGCAAATTTCAGCAATGTTATCAACAGGCTTTGCCATAGGAAGCATTTTCAAACATGCATTATTTCCCTTTCCACCACTTGCATTTGATTGACCTTGGAGGTACACACACGTAACACATATTTGATTTATTGTCAGATTAACAAACATTGTTTAAGCATGCAACAAAATGCAGCAAAACTTTTTTGACTGAGTGTTCAGGTTTAAAAAAAAACAGCTTAGTTGAAAGGACCTAAAAATTGAAAGTGGCCTTTAACTTTTTTTGAGCAGTATATATATATATATATATAGAGAGAGAGAGAGAGAGAGAGAGAGAGAGAAAGAGAGAGAGACAGAGAGAGGGATACACAAATCAAAGCTCCACTGGTAAAGTAATGTCGTCAGACTACTTTGCGTTTACGATGCCTGTTGTAAAGAAATTTGAAAATCTGAAAGGTGGTTTTCGTCAAAACAAAGCGATCCTCATAAACGGTACCAAGAACTATACCTGCACCAGCATTCTTCATAGAACGGGCTGTATGATGTCAGTGGGCAGATACAAAAAAAAAAAATTTTCATCAAGTTGATTTTAGTGTCAAATACTCAATAGAATATTTTTCTACAGCAGAACAAGAGGTAGAAAATAAAATAGCAAAAGAAAGTGTTTGTCTGTTCTAGAAGAATCTCTCAGTCAAGTTAGATGTCGTCTTCTCTCGGCGAGATATACTTTTCAAGGCCTATCAAAACTGAGTCATGTGACAATTTTGAACAAGGTTTCAAGGTCTACCTTTGCAAAATTATCCTTTATACCAGAGGTTTTCAAACTTTTTTGGTCCGCGGCTCCCTTGACCTGTGCATAAATCACAGCGGCTCCTCTCTATACTACAAAAATCTATATTTACTGATGGACCTTGGCTCATAATATCGAGCCCAACACTTTTTCCAAGCCCCCGCGACGCCCTTAGCCGAGGGCCGCGACGCCCCTGGGAGCCGCGACGCACAGTTTGAAAACCTCTGCTTTATACACAATGCAGGAAACAACATTGATACGATAGAAGAGCAACAACGAAAAATAAACTTTTGTCGATTGCAGAGAAAATTTTTTTAAATTTGATGAGAAATATCCAGTTCAACCTCTGATGGGTTATAATTAGGATATATATTGTTTTCAATTCCAAATAATATGAATAACTGCCGATACGTGAAAGTGGCATAATATCTGTTAAATCTTTGTAAATAGGGCAAATAAAAATTACCAATTTTTTCTGTATTAAAAACAAACAAATATGAGACAAAACAAAACCAAACCAAATTAAAAACACCAAAAAAATAAAATAAAAATAAAAATAGTATTCAGGCGGAGGGGTGTAAAGGCATGGTATTTCCAGTTAGGCATTTAATTGATTTTCAAGATGTCCCATTTAAGAAAGACGGACTGCCCACAGACAGTCTAACTGTTTTGAACGGGTGTGCTTCAACATGAGGAATTTAAAGAGCTCGCTAGTTCTGCCCTTTCTTATATAAGAACCCCAGTGATTAGTTCTGTAATTGCGATGCTGTTGTACCCAGTATTCTCAGTAAAATAAAAGCAAGACACAGAATGCAGCGGTATCTTCTTGATGATATTGTGAGAATCAGAAAGGAATTTTTTTTTTTTTCGAATAAGTATTGTAAGGACTTCACTAGACCGTTTACAATTTAAAAGGACATTTTACCTGACTTGGTACATGGCGCAGGTGTCTGTGGTGGATGACACTGCTGACCTAGATCTGGAGCTTTTTAGTAATATGAGTAGGAAAAAATCGAACTGAAAAGTTTATGTGGCTTTAACTTTTTTTTTTTTTTTGCGCAAATGGGTTTTTTTTTTTGAAGAAGTGTTTGGCTTAAAATTTTGTTTTAAATGTTTTAATCTGGCAATCTTGACTCAGAATAGTAACTTAACACATTGTCAGAAGAGCCCTAAAGATCGTTAATTTTACACATTCCCACTGGGGATCAAAATGTCGCACCAACAGAATTTATCCGTTATTTCCGAAATCCGTACATGAGAAGTCAATTCATGAGGTTTTACAGTGTGACGGATGTATATAAATGTACACGTAATGAAAGAACTGGTGTGAGGATCAACTAACAGAGTTCATTGTGTAATTCATGTGGTGTTCGGGTGAAAGATTGGACGTTTTCCAGATCAGTTGTGTTTTGAGTGAGATGTAGAGAATAGATCAACAACTGAAACCGAAAGAACTGAACAGAACACCTAAGATGCGTCAACAGTGAGGAATGTAGTTAGCGACCCACAGCTAGACTTCTTGCGTCAGGGTCAACGAACCAGAGCTGACCAAGACCCTACTCCACCTCCACGTGGTGGTCCTGAAAATAGGCTGCATCACTGCAGTCTGGCTGAGTGAGTAGGGATCGAAGAGGGAAGGCTAACCCGGTCCCAAAAATGCCGTGCTGTAGTCGGATGTGTCGGCCGAAAGGCGCAAATATTGCAGCTTCGCTGTAAACGGACACAACGCAACCAACGTCCTTTTCAGGACGAGCGAAGAAGAAGAAGAAGAACAGAATACAAGAAACGAAATAATAAAGAAAAACGTCCTCCGTGTCTTTTCATCGACCCCCAGGAACTACGCAATTTGCGCTTTTTGTTTTCGTAACCATGTTATTTTTTTTCAACAGAGTCGGCGGCTTATCTGCAGCCTCCCATGGTTGTCTCGGACTGGTATGCTTGGAATTTATACCTTTGACGCCTATTCTTTCTTCTCTGACGCGAATACCAACTTGCGAGCAGCACACCAGAAACAAAAAACAACTTTTATAGCTATATCGTATGTGATAGACAAAGGTCATGTATTATAAGACAAACGTTCCACATAGATAAAGCGAATATCACCTCGTCCTTCAATAAAACCCATAAGTGAATTACAAGGTTAGGTAACATTCGCAGAGTTTGCATGTGAAAGTGCCCTTCGTGATACACACATGTATCTCTTTTAACATTATTGTTGTCTCATAACATATACTGTCGTAGGTGAGTACAGTGTTAGAGACTTCCTCTAAACTAGGTCTCAGCTTTATGGGTGGGGGGCGGGGAGGAGGGGCAATTACCTTCCTCGCTTGCCTTTGCTTTCCCTAACTCAACAGCAGAGTTGGAGTTTCATTTTTGCAGCTGGGCGGACTGAAGCATGTTACGACTTAATTTGTAACAATGACCTTTGGCCTCAAGAAGTAAGCTCTCTAACCTCACCGTTATTCTGCAAACATGTAATTTATCCGCAGTACAATCACGGACAACAAAGAAGTGATCACGAGTAGTGATTACAGCCGAGTAAGACGTTGAATTAGCACTGGTTCCGTTACTAAAGCAACATAAAAATATCTTGGCAGCAAAGCAGCACGTGATTTATTTTTGTATACAGTCCAACTTTGCGCTAAGAAAGCAAGTTATGCACACACCACTAGACACATGAGACAGAAACTGGCACCCTGAAATATGCTTTGCCTGAAAAGACAAACTCACCGAACAAGAAGGCCCGAAACAACTAACACGAGAATAAGAGAAAAAACCAAAGCATATCATGCGTTAACCATTACAGCAAGAGCTTTGACACATACTATTTTCACCGGAGAGGGGTACTGCAGTGGTGGCCTAACACTCGTTAAGGAGTGCAAAAGATACGTTTATTAATTTATTCAAGCGACACAAATAGTTTCCGGGCAGTTCTTGCTCTAGAAACCACAGCGTAAGAGAAGTAGAGGGATAGCAAGGAACACATAAGACAGACATGAAGGCAGACATGACGACAGACATGAAGACAGACATGACCACCGACATGAAGACAGACATGACGACAGACATGAAGACAGACATGACGACAGACATGAAGACAGGCATGACTGTTATGATTAAAACTCATAACATATCGGTCGTTATCAGATGGGTATCGATTAGATACCATGTTGTTGATGTACTATATCCACGGGTTACCCGGAAGTACGTCATTGCCTTTTGGGACAGATTGTGGCAGAAGTCAACCGGTCTCAGTTTGGCAGAAGTGAAGGAAACTTCGAGGCCTTTTCTGTGTGTATCTCGATGTGGTCGGACGCATATATGTCCAGCTCCTAGATGATGTTATTTCTACAGAGTCCTAAAGTGTTTCAACATCTAGATAGCCCATATACTTCATTGGGTCGATGCTAGAGTATTATATCGTGAGAAGTGAATGTTGTATTCTGATGCACGTGAGTTGAGACTTTTTAATAAAATCTGCATACAAATGTCGAGGACATCTTGTCATTAGCAGACTGAATAGCGAAGCTCAAGACTGGCTAGGTTATGCCAAGATCATGAACATATATTTGATGAATTAATTGGAGCTTTGATTTGTGAATAAACATGTGTCCTCCTAACGTCCAGCCTGGCCTTTGCAGCATCTTTTTTGTTGAAGATCAGGATTGTATTTGAAGGCAGAATGGAAAACTCAAATCGGCATTTGTGCATGGCATAGTAACTACACACAGAGATATATTTTATAAAGGAGGGATCTCTCCGAAGAAACCTCTGTTCTTACACGTAACAATGAGGGCCAAACGCAACAATGACGACAGACATGAAGACAGACATGAAGACAGACATGAAGACAGACATGAAGACAGACATGACGACAGACATGAAGACAGACATGATGACAGACATGAAGACAGACATGAAGACAGACGTGACGACAGACATGACGACAGACATGAAGACATACATGAAGACAGACATGAAGGCAGACATGAAGACAGACATGAAGACAGACATGAAGGGCACGAAGAAGACATGGAAAGACCTTGAGCTGATGGCACGGGACAGGAGGACTTGGCATACATTTGTTGGAATCCTTTGCTCCTTGGGGGGAAGCTGAAGGGTGATGAATGAATGAACATAAATAGAACGGGGGAATCCATCAGATCATCCAATAACTCTTGACAGAAAAAACTGCACCAAGGAAAAAAAAAACTGAAACGAAGAAGTAGAAAGCAAAAGAAAAAAAAAACCATTGCGTATTTTGTTGTCTTTAGAACGTTAAACGTATCTTCATTTTTTTCACCCCGAACCAAACAACAAAACCAGACAAGAACATCTGTTGACTACAAACACTGAAATACGAGTAATAAATGAAGTCAGATGTGTGTATAAACTTTGTAGAACGTCTGTAGATTAACCGTAACTGCAGCAATCTTTACAAGATAAACAACATCCACTGAAAGAATGTTCTAGATGTGTGTTTCCATGAGATTTTCAGTACAAGCTAATTACCAAAGACAAAGCTCAGCATTGTGTGCCAGGCAGGAAACCAGCTCAATAGAGCCATTCTTTCTTTCTTGCGTTCGTTCGTTCTGTCTGTCTGTCTGTCTGTTTATCTGTTTCTTTCTGTCTGTCTGTTTGTCGTTCTTTCTTTGTTTCTTTCTTTTCATCTGTCTGTCTGTCTTTCTTTCTACCCGTCTGTCTGTGTGTCTTTCTTTCTGTTTGTCTTTCTTTCTTTCTTCTGATGCTTATATTGGTAAATGTCACACGGTAAATGGTTATTTAGAGCAGTGATTCTCAACGTGTGCCATGCCATATTTCAAGGGGGCCACAGTAAGATGGTAAAGTACCTGTTCCCCAGCTAACAGCGACTATCGCGGGGAGCACAAATTTAAATGAGGCTTAGAACGAACGAACGAACGAACGAACGAACTTTATTTTCAAAGGGTTAAGAATTGGGCACGCAGGCCCGTCTGACATTCTGCCCTTCCTCTCTCTCTCATCATGTTATACTAATATCCTTTCATCCTCACATTTACTTTAAGCATTATTAAGGCATTTATCATTATAAAAGTAATATTACATTTGCAATAATCATCATAATTAAAGTGTTTTTAAAATAAAATAAAATAATAATAAAATAAAAAAAATAATAGTAATAATGAATTTGAAAAATAAATAAATAAATAAATAAAAAATAAATAAATTTTAAAAAATAAATAAATAAATATTAAAAAAAAAGAATCGAATTCTTCGTACTGTAAATTACTGATTTGAGACATATTTAGAGGTATGTTATGAGAACTTGTAAAATGTTCATACGGTGTTCAACTGAATGACTCAGGGACTTTTTTTTTTTTTTTTTTTTAAGGTTCATCAAGATGAGGTGGGTAGACAGTTACTTTCCATTTTAGAAAAAAAATGGAGGGGGATGAGGAAAAAAAAGGTTGAGAACCCATGATTTAGATTATACTAGCGGATACCCGATGTGTTTCTTAAATATGTCCGACACCCCTCAATCCATCTATTCGTTGGCTGTCCTCATTGGTTTTCTGGCCGTATACATATATTTATTTTTATAGTGCATGCATCGGCTACTATTTGTTTAAACATCACAACTAGATAATCTTATATCCTTTAATATATCCTGTCACTTTTCGTGTCCTGACATTTTCCCAACACTGATGTTTAATTTTTTTATTACGTTCACTACGGGTGGGATTAGTATCTTTTATTACAATCTCATTATGCATATGTTTATGTGATTTTTCTTTAATGTTTCATTGTTAATATCCAAACATGGCACGTCCGTATGCTGTATATAAAAGTTTGTTTATATAAGCCCATAAAATATCATCATCATCAATTTCATTGTTTGCTCCCTTTAAAGCACGGGGGCCGCCATTGCAGCTGGGCCCCCTTGCAGAAAGCCTGGACCAAGAATCCGCATACTCCTGCAGCAGTGGTTTCCGTTGCAATGTGTTTTAAACGACGAGGCCCACCAAATGTACCTCCTTTTTAAATCGGTAAACACCATCTTTGACATGGCCATTCTTAAAGGTGATTAATAAGATCCCACTAGCACAGAAGAGGAAACTAATGGTGATGAAGATGACATAAAGATGGAAGAACTGAAGGCAGTACTGGAGACAATCAAGATGGGCAAAGCAGCAGGGCATGATGGATAACACCAGAAATGGTTATGTACATGGGAGCATCATGCAACCTATAATTCTTAAGGGTCCTACAGGCAGCGTGGTGCAACAAGACCATGCCAAAGGATTGGGAGATTGCCATCATAACACCAATTTTCAAAAAGGGTGACAATCGACAATGTAGAAACCATAGAGGCATATCCCTTCTCAGTGTCTGTTGCGTACATTGTTACGTGGGTTTTTATGTTGAGGCGAAGTGTCTGTATGTAGTATGTGGGGTATGGTATGATTTCGCTTGAGGTCACCTGCATTTATTTAATAATGACATGCACAAGTGCCGAACACCATCTTACACTGCAACATCAAAGATGCGGTAAAGGCCAGGTTGGACGTTTGGACAACAAATTTTATTAACAGCTCGAAGCTCCAATTATTTCATAGAAGATATGCTCCTAGGGTAAAGGCATAAACTAGCCAGTCTCTAGCGTCGCTATACAGTCTGCTGCAGACACAATGTCCTCGACATTTTTCATGCAGATTTATTTAAAGTTCACAACTCACTTGTATCATGATCAGAATTCCATTCACACAATAATCTAGCATCGACCCACTGAGGTATATGGGCGATCTAGAGGTCGAACACTTTAGGAATCTTTAGAAATTAAAACATCTAGGAGCTCGACACATATGCGTCCGTCCACCTTGAAATACACACAGAAAAGACCCCGAAGAATCTATCACTTCTGCTAACTTTTTGACCGGTAGACTTCTGCTATTCTGCCTCAAAAGGCAATGACGTAGTTCCGGGTAACCCATGGATACAGTACATCAACAACATGGTCCCTAATCGAGCCTTATATGATATCGACAGATATGTTATTGTGGTGAGTTGGGATTATATAAATATTTATAGGGGACTTAGTGTACTGACTGAGATCAGCTGTGAAGGTCTCTGTATCTAATAAGGTTGGTGTATTTCAGAGGACCTTGCTTGCTACCACATTTCGACCTCAATCAGACTTATTCTTGAATTGTGTGATGACTTCGTTTAATGTCTAGGGTTATGATAGTGATGAAGTGTAAGTTCACAACAACCAACAGACAGATAAACACCTAAGTTAAGATTCACAACAATTTACAACACTATGACAATCACAAACACCTAACACTTTAAAGATTTACCTTAAGTAAGTCAAGTGTTAAATTTTATATAATGTATTAACTTTTCAATATATAGATATCCTGATCCTACTACAATGTGAATCAGGAATCACAATCAAATGTAAGCACAATTTTTATGTACAAAAATTTATACAAAAGATCTTTATCCAGATCTATAATAGTATTGTAATATAAGTGTAGTGTTGTGATGTATTATGATGAGGTAATACTGGCTTTTAATGCTAGGTTGTTGTTTGTCATCACGACTTCATGTGTTTGTTATTGGTGGAAATAATATTAAAGGATTCACAGATTCTGTTTCTTTAAAACTTCTGTCCCTTTTATCTTTTTAATAAAGTTCACTTCAGGGGTATCTGATTCAAGGTTGGGCTTTACGTGCTGATATGCTCTTATCTCATCATGCAGCTGCAGGAAACCTGTATCCTCTGCTCGCTTGCTTCTCAGTTTGATAATAGGATAGGCAATGGCCGCTATCTTGTGCAGGGAGTCTGCTGCTAACTCTCTGGATCACGCAGTACTCAGACCGGACGATGCAATATCACCATCTATACCACGGTCCCTGAAAGTGAAGGTTATGCATCCTTCTTACTAACTAGTATATAATATTATTCCACACAGAAGTACATGACAGTACAAACAAACATAAAGTTCAGCGCTTTAGGCCAACTGCTAGCTTTTCAGGTGACAATATACACCAGTATTCCTCTCCCTAATGGTTACAACGCCTCTGCAATTCCAGCTGTAATTCCTTCCATACAATAGGATAGGTGTTATGTTACTATATGGCAATCCAATATATATATATATGCAGTTATACTCCTCTCTGACAATCTTTTACATGGTGGAGCAATATCTAGGCTTTGCCTCATGTTTGCTACTGAACCGCACATATACAGACATAATTTATCATTTCACATTCAATTTTCAATAAAAATACAGATAAAAAATGTCTAGCTTACCACAATTCGTAAGGAAAACACACTAAAGATGACTGACACAGTTTGATCTGCGGTATGTCCAAGCTGTTATCTTATATTTAATTTAGAATAACACTGCTTGCTCTCATCTCTCAAATGTGTAACGATATGGCGTCCCTTCTAAGATTTCTTCTGCCGATATCCAGTGTATTGACCAATCGTTTTGAATATATTCAAAAGAGTACCCAGTCATTACAACATTTTCATTCACTTCTACTCCGTTTCTAGGCATTTTTTTTTTTATTCATAGGTCACCCAATCCAATTTCTTTTAACTTCAAAGTTCAGCCAATGGCCTCCCACGTACCATCTTAGACTTTCTGTCACTACTGGTTGGTTGGTTGGTTGGTTGGTTTGGTTGTTCGTCCATCACGGGTGATGAAGACCACTCTGTTCATCCAATTATTTAAGAATAATAGGTTAGTCTATGGGTACGAAGGTGACTGAAGAGCCCGATGCGGGCCTGGAAAGATCTTGGACAGTGTGGGCAGGGAATGTTTGCTTCATGTGAAGGTTTTATTTCACGGTCCTTTCTAGCTTGTCTCCGCTGTTCCGCTGCTGCTCTTCTGGATGATTCGCATGCTGCTGCACCTTTACGAAGAGATGTGCGCCAAGCAGTTCGGTCTTGCGCAGCAGCTTCCCATGTGTCTGGGTTTATGTCAAAGGTTTTCAATGACGTCTTTAACGTGTCTTTGAAGCGCTTCTTTTGGCCACCATGGGAGCGTTTACCCTTCTGCATCTCACCATAAAAGAGTATCTTTGGCAGTCGATGGTCTGGCATGCGGACTACATGACCTGCCCAGCGAATTTGTGACTGCATCAGAATAGTATCAATACTAGGGATACCAGCTCTGTCAAGAACGGCGGTATCCGGGATCTTGTCTTGCCATTTGATGTTCATTATCTTCCTGAGACAGACTGTATGGAAGTGGTTTAGCTTCTTTACGTGGCGCCTGTATACAGTCCATGTTTCACATGCATATAGCAGCACTGGAAGCACCGCAGCTCTGTACACCTTCAGCTTTGTCTGTAGACTAATGCCACTTCGATGCCAAACGTTGGTGTATAGTCTGCCAAATGTGCTGCTGGCTTTGGAGATCCTGGTGTTCACCTCATCATCAATGACAATGTTCTGGGATAGTGTGCTACCAAGGTATGTGAATCTGTTCACAACATTCAGTTTCTCACCATTAACCTTGATGACTGGCTCAGTATAAACTGTGCCAGGAGCTGGTTGGTACATGATTTCTGTTTTCTTCGTGTTGATGGTAAGCCCAAAGTTGGCGCAGGCTTCGGAGAATCTATCCACACTATGCTGCAGATCAGCCTCTGAGCCAGCATTGAGGGCACAATCATCAGCAAACAGAAGATCTCTGATGGTGTGTGATTTGACCTTGGTTTTTTGCTTGAAGCCTCCTAAGGTTAAACAATTTTCCATCAATACGATAACTAATGTCGATTCCTGTGTCCCCGTCTCTAAAAGCATCAGTCAGCATAGCAGAAAACATGATACTGAACAGAGTCGGTGCAAGTACGCACCCTTGTTTAACTCCATTTGAGACGGGGAAAGGCTCTGATAGCTCACCGTTTTCCTGAACTCTAGCCTGCATTCCATCATGCAGTTGCTGCACTATTGTGATAAATTTCTTTGGGCAGCCGTATTTTGCCATGATCTTCCATAGACCCTCTCTACTGACCGTGTCGAACGCCTTTGTCAAGTCGATGAAAGCTGTGTACAGGTCACAGTGCTGTTCTTGGCATTTTTCTTGTAGCTGTCTTGCAGCGAACACCATATCTGTGGTTCCACGTTCTTTCCGGAATCCACACTGACTTTCAGGTAAAAGACCTTTGTCAAGATGAGCCGTAAGGCGATTCAAAAGGATTCTGGCGAATATCTTCCCAGCGATTGATAAAAGAGAGATGCCTCGATGATTGTTGCAGTCTTGGCGATTACCTTTACGTTTATATAGATGTATAATTGAGGCATCTTTGAGATCGTGTGGGATGGTTTCACTCTGCCACATTTGCTGGAAGATCATATGAAGTTTCTCTATCAGAACTGCACCGCCATCTTTATAAACCTCAACAGGAATTGAATCGGAGCCAGGGGCCTTTCCACTAGACAGTTGACGAATCGCTTTTTTAGTTTCCTCCAGAGTTGGTACATCATCTAATGCTTCATTTATAGGAATTTGGGGCAGGCGGATGATGGCTTCGTCGTTAATAGATGATGGCTGGTTCAAGATATTATTAAAATGTTCAGCCCAGCGTTGGAGCATTTTTTCCTTGTCTGTAATTAGTGTTTTTTCCATCTGCATTAAGGAGGGGAAATGATCCTGATGATGTTGGACCATAGACCGCTTTGAGTGCAAGGTAAAAGTTTTTCAAGTCATGGCTGTCAGCAAAGCCTTGGATCTCATCTGCTTTATTACTCAGCCATGAATCCCGCATCTGGCGTAGTTTATGTTGGACGATTCTACGCATGTTGTTGAAAGCGTCTTTCTTGGATGTAGATTTTGGATCATTTAAATATGCTTTATGGAGATGGTGTTTCTCAGCCAACATCTGCTTTATATCATCTGAGTTCTCATCAAACCAGTCATTTTGTTTCTTGATGGAAGGACCCAGGACCTCTGTAGCAGTGTTGTAGATCTGCTCACTTAGGGCTGCCCAATTTGTTTCCACACTTTGGCCGTCTAGCGAGATAGATTTGAGACGGTCTTCTAAGGTGTCAGTAAATGACTGTTTGATTTTTGTCTTCTTTAGTTTGGTGACATCCAGCCTCTTTTGAGTTTTCTTCCCCTGAGGGCGCCTGGCTGGTTGGATACGAATTTTAAGTTTAGATACAATGAGGCGATGATCAGTCCAGCATTCGGCACCACACATGGACTTGGTCACCCGGACATCTTGCCTGTCCTTCTTCCTAACAATTACATAGTCAATTAGGTGCCAATGCTTTGAGCGAGGGTGCATCCAGGAGGTCCTGTTGCGGGTAGGAAGTCGAAAAATGGTGTTGGTGACAAGGAGGTCATGTTCTGCGCAAGTCTGGAGGAGACGAAGTCCATTACTGTTACAGCGACCCACGCCGTACCTACCAATAGTGCCATTCCAGGAGATGTTATCTGAGCCTACTCTTGCATTAAAGTCACCAAGAATGATGAGCTTATCTGCTTTAGGAACTGATGCAATGACTGCATGTAGTTCTTCGTAAAACTTATCCTTGACATCATCCTGGTTTGTCATAGTTGGTGCATAAGCGCTAATGATGGTGGCATGTTTTCTTCCATAGAACAGAGGGATCTTGACCGTCATGAGTCGGTCATTTATTCCCTTTGGGGGCCCCGCTAACTTGCTGACAATTGCTGTTTTGATTGCAAATCCAACCCCTGCTTCTCGTCTTTCTTCAGTTCCTCTTCCGCTCCAAAAGAATGTATAACCTGCACCCTTTTCGCAAAGTTGGCCCTCGCCTGCAAGTCGAGTTTCACTCAGTGCTGCTATGTCAATGTTGTACCTGGCCAGTTCTCTCCCACTCAGGGCAGTTCGTCTCTCAGGTCTGTTTGCACTAAAGTCTTTTCAAGTAAAGTGCGCACATTCCATGCGCCTAGAATGAGGGGGAAAAATCTGTCCTTTCTTTTTCTTATATGTCGACCGCCGAAGTAGGGTACCCACCAACCGCGGTAAGCTGGTTAGGTAATGGTGAAGCAGGCAATGTTTAGGGCACCTTTTCTAGCCCCTTCCTCATGCCATGGAGGTGAGCAGTGCTTTCCTAAAGAGGGCTGCTCAGACACTCAGGGGGCTGCCGAATCCCACTGCTGCTCCGATCAGTGGAAGACGACCATATGGCCTGAGCCGCCTGTGTGTAGGTCTGCGACTACGACTGCCAGCGTACCCACGCCTGCCGCTTCGCCGCTCGCCCATCGCCACAGGACTTGTTGTGAGTGGATGGATGAATGGATGAATGGATGAAAGAGTGACTTGCGCGGTGATTTGGATTAAAGTGAGGAAGAGTTGCGCAATTCGTCGACCTCACTCTCTCGCCTGGGTCCATCTCAATCCAGTGGCAAGACAAGTCAAGACGACTGGAGATGAAGTCAGGTGCAGTGGATGACCAGGGCTTTCTACGTGCCTCGCCGTGCTCCTTACGCTCCACAGCGCGTTGCTGGTAATCGCCGTCATGCCCGTTGAACCAACAGGTGGTTTCTTCCGCGCAGTCTATCGAATCCAGTCTTCGCATGCATGGGTAGGCAGACCCTAACTCACCGAAGGTTTATAACCATTCGGCTACCCTCACCTAGTTTAGCCGGCCTGTCAAAGCCGTTGTCCGGGGGTGGCCGCTGTCGCATGCTGACAGCTACGAGGAGCCACAGGTGAGAGCTGGATGCCAGGTTTGGACCAAAGGTGGCTGAGCTGCCCTGAAAAGGGCATGACAGCTCCTTCACCAGAGGTACTACCAATACCTGACTTCCCAACACCCCCAAATATTGTCAAATATGCAGGAGGCATAATCATAATACTAGTGAATGTGGTAGGAAAGTTCCTCCATATCACGCGGCATGCATGATAACAGTGGACAAGGTGTCACTACTATGTTTCAAGGACACCTGTCACTACTATGTTTCACAAAAAACAGGGATTTCCATCCCAAGCAGAGATGACCAAACATGACAGTATTTCTGTTCTCTATATGTTTTATTACCAATATTTAATTATCAAATGGACTTTTTAGATAATTTCTTACATATTCCTAGTCCACTAGCCTTTCTGTACACGAATATATGATTTTCAAGGGGCTAAGTGGTGTAGTTAAGAATACGATCTTTTTTCGATGTTAAGTGTTTAATTCAACTACCACCTGTTCAGTCCTTTACGAGTGTACTGTCAGTATAAAGTCAGGAGCCCTGCGAAAAAATCAGGTTTCCTAATAAGAATTTAAACCTGTTTTCAAAACCTAATGTCGTGTCATTAGTTTTTTTCATCACTGTTTATTTGAAATCGCCCTCACGCGTTTCGCATGTGATTGGCGTTCACTTTTGAATCGCGAGACGACGTAGTACTATTGCTTCGCTCCGTCTATCCTTTCTCGTCTCTGCTTAGTCCGTCTGTCTTTCTAGGTTAACCTTGTGCGTATAATTACATTAATGTTAGTATTTGTATCTAGGTCATTATGAAAATACAGTACACGTTTTATAGGGAGTGTGGCGATACAATTATTTGTAGAATGCAGTAGGAAAAGCAGAGATCGTGTGTTGCGCCATGACTGCGTTATTAATCTCAGGCTTTTGCGCTATTGGGAACGCACTGGTCTTGCTCCATTCTTCTTTCTTTCTTATATTTGCTTTCTGCTTTATATTTATGTTCTAATTTATATATGGGTATTAGAATTTTTCACCACAATTCTGGTGATATCTGAGTTGTGTAGGGGATCCAATAATTTCCTGATCAGCCTTAATAAACACTCGGACTATCCTCAATTCAAAAAGGCAACAATGGAGACACTCTGCTCCTCCGAAATGTTCACAGCCAACAATTGGTCTGATCTCAGGCTTGATTGAATGTGGAAACACCCTTCTAATAATATTCTTATAATATTCTATAATGGGCCACTCAAATGGAGGCCATATTCACCAACTATATTTCCGCCTACCGACAATTTGGTGAATTAAGATAATATGTGGGGAAATGAGTTTCTGCATCAGAAATCAATTCGCCCTTAGCTTTTCTATAATATGTGTGGGTGATCTCCATCCAGGGTCCGATCAATACTTCCCCTTGGACGGTGTAGGGTCGGGTGACTACCAATGTCACCAGTGCCCTTTTCATGCTAAATTAATAGCCATATTGCGAACCGCTGTGAGCATTTTCCGAATTGCTCACTCGTCCACTCCCCACTTTTCTTCTAACATTTTGTTTCGGGTTCAAATCTGGAGGATTATCTTCAATATTAATTTCAGCCAGTTCCCTAAACTGCGGCTTCAAACTGTGCCTGGGTTGACTGGTCTGAGTTTCTATTTTCTCTGGATGCCCTTCTCAGAGTTGCGAATTTAAATATTTTTGGTGAAAACTGTTGGTGGGAAGGTGGATACCTATCCTCTATGTCAACCTTATTATTTTTATTTTCCTTGTTATTTTTTAGGCCCATATGTTTCAGAATGCTTGGCTGGCATCTGATTATGATTTTCCCAACTTGGGGACTTTACCTTGCTACATTTTTCACAGGCCCCCACAAATTGTGCAATATCAGCAGCTACTTGGGGCCAGTAATAATTTTCAGATGTCCTTTTACGTGTGGTTCCATTCCTCTGGTGTCCACCGTCAGGTACAACATGAGCTTGTGCCATCACTTTTTCCCTGTAGGGAGTTGGCAATACCAACTGTCCCTGTTCTTTGGATCCTGCTCTAGCTTTCCTGAAGAGCAGTCCCTCCTTTAAATAGAATTGCCCTTTCTTAGGGTGTGTATGGCTTGTTGGCAATTTGCCAAAGCAAGGTTTTAGCGATTTATCCTTTGCCTGGGCCTTTTTCATCTGCTTATGGGAATAAATTAGTGGTGGTTCCTCCTCCGTTCTACTAGGGGTCGACCTAACCTGAAGCGTGGCCATTACCACAGGTTTTACCGGGCTTCCTAGAAAAAACATATTTACTTCCTAACACCAGCGGGTAATTAGGGTCGTCACACACGGCTGCTCTAATCACTCTTTCCACGTACCTAGTCTTGACATTTATCTCGGCTACGGGAAGTGTCATGGTGGATATTCCCTTTACGGCCCCTTGTATCTCCACTTTCCCTGTGGTATACTGTTCAGGGTGCACTAGGGTTGCACTCACAACTGAGTCATATTCTAAACCTGAATCGTAAAGGCACCTAACCTTGGCACCATTACATGTCACTTCTTCACAGATGGGGGATGTTGAAGATTTATATGATTCTCTGTCAGTTTCTTCTTCCCCTTGTCCACTGTTATCATGCATACCGCGTGGTATGGAGGCACTTTCCTGTCTGACAGCCGCCTGATACCTTTCGGCGACATTGAGTAAATCACCCAGCCTCTCTGCACCTTGTTCCATGAGAAACTTTCTCAGGTCTGGAGCCATGGACTCTCTCAACTGCTCTATAAGGATCATTTCCTTAAGATCTTGGGTTTTCCCCAGAGCAGTCCATTTCTCCAAGTATGTCTCTAACCGTGCAGAGAACTGGTGATATGTCTCACCTGACAGTAGTTTAGCATTCCTGAACTTTTTTCTATAAAATTCTCCATTCTTTTCATATCTTAACAAAAGAGCCTGCTTTAACATGTCATAATTGTCTTAGTCATCTCTGCTCATCTTGGCAAAAACGTCATAAGCTGTACCACGAAGCCCTTGTGATAACTTTAAGCTCCATCTTTCTCTCTCTAAACCATACGTGGTAGCTAAAAGTTCATATCTATTTAGATAACTTTCTATGTCATCGTCTTTCTCAACAAAATGGTCTAAATGAAAACTCATAGCTGAGGTTGAGGCTGTCTGACTACCAGTAGCATCGGAGGTAAAAGGACTGGCCCCATTTTCAGGAGCATGGCCTTGAATTTCTAACTCTCTTAGTCGTAATTCATGCTCCCTCTGCAATCTCCTATCTTCTGCTTCCCTTTCTGCAGCTAATCTTCTTTCTTCTCTTTCTATAGCTAATCTCTGTTCTTCTCTTTCTGCCGCTAATCTCTTTTCTTCTGCTTCTGCCGCTAATCTCTTTTCTTCTGCTTCCCTTTCAGCTTTTTTCTCTTCCAACTGGAGCCTCTTTATTTCCGCCTCACGATCCGCCTCCATCTGTAACCTTTTAGCCTCAGCCTCCATCTGTAACCTTTTAGCCTCAGCCTCCAATGCCCTAGCCTCTTTGTCAGCCTCAATCTGCAGCCTCTTAATTTCTTTATCTGCCTCTAACTTTCTTTCAGCTTCTTTCTCTAATCTTTTTTCTTCCCTGGCAATAAATTTATCACATTCTGAGGTCACATAGTCAATCAAGACTTGACCATCCATGTGCATTTCCCTGGCAGTCTGTACAGCCGCAAATCTAAACTTTGCCAGGTCAGCCATTTTCTAACAGGCAAATTTATACAATGTCTAACTAAACAATTTTATCTATAACTAATTATATTAAGGACAACCACAAGCACTGAAAGCTCAACCTTATTTATTTTCCACTCAAGAATACCTTTTTAATTTTTATAACTTCCTGAAGTGAGGTACCCAATATAATTGGTGCTTTGAAAATTTAAAATCCCGGGAGCGAGATCCCCAATATATGTTGTAGGAGAGGTTTCAAATCCCGGACAGGACCCCAATATATGTGGTGAGTTGGGATTATATAAATATTTATAGGGGACTTAGTGTACTGACTGAGATCAGCTGTGAAGGTCTCTGTATCTAATAAGGTTGGTGTATTTCAGAGGACCTTGCTTGCTACCACATTTCGACCTCAATCAGACTTATTCTTGAATTGTGTGATGACTTCGTTTAATGTCTAGGGTTATGATAGTGATGAAGTGTAAGTTCACAACAACCAACAGACAGATAAACACCTAAGTTAAGATTCACAACAATTTACAACACTATGACAATCACAAACACCTAACACTTTAAAGATTTACCTTAAGTAAGTCAAGTGTTAAATTTTATATAATGTATTAACTTTTCAATATATAGATATCCTGATCCTACTACAATGTGAATCAGGAATCACAATCAAATGTAAGCACAATTTTTATGTACAAAAATTTATACAAAAGATCTTTATCCAGATCTATAATAGTATTGTAATATAAGTGTAGTGTTGTATAGGATAGGCAATGGCCGCTGTCTTGTGCTGGGAGTCTGCTGCCAACTCTCTGGATCACGCAGTACTCAGACCGGACGATGCAATATCACCATCTATACCACGGTCCCTGAAAGTGAAGGTTATGCATCCTTCTTACTAACTAGTATATAATATTATTCCACACAGAAGTACATGACAGTACAAACAAACATAAAGTTCAGCGCTTTAGGCCAACTGCTAGCTTTTCAGGTGACAATATACACCAGTATTCCTCTCCCTAATGGTTACAACGCCTCTGCAATTCCAGCTGTAATCCCTTCCATACAATAGGATAGGTGTTATGTTACTATATGGCAATCCAATATATATATATATGCAGTTATACTCCTCTCTGACAATCTTTTACATGGAGCAATATCTAGGCTTTGCCTCATGTTTGCTACTGAACCGCACATCTTCTTCTTCGATCCTTAACCACCGACCGTCAAAGCAGTCAGTGGCCATCACGCCTAGTGGCGTCTTGTAGGGCAACAACAAATTGATTCCACTTTGCACGGTCGGTGGCCATCCTTCGTACAGTGCCCCAACTCTGGTTCATTCTTCGCATCTCAGCCTCCACAGTCCTCCGCCAAGTTGTTTTTGGTCGGCCTCTCTTTCGCTTTCCTTCAGGGGTCCAAAGCATAGCTGTTCTTGTGATGGCATCGGGGTCTCTTCTGAGGACATGACCAACCCAGCTCCAGCGTCTGCCAGCTATGATGGTGTGCATGTCCTCTTGCTTGCTACGAGTAAGCAGATCTTGGTTGGTGATGGTATTCGGCCAAAAGATGCGGTGAATTTTTCTTAGGCATGTTGTGTGAAAAGAGGACAATTTTGACATTTCCTTCTCTGTGACTTTCCAGCATTCCGAACCATAGAGAAGCACAGAAAGCACGCAACTCTGGTATAATCTTAATTTTGTGCTTGTGCTGTATTGGGAGGACTTCCAGATGTTATTTAGGCTAAAGAAGGCTGTTCTTGCCTTATTCATTCTGATGTTGATGTCTTTGCCTGCCCCACCGTCTGGTGTTACTATGCTTCCTAGGTATGTGAAGGTATCTGTCTGTACCAATTGCTGATTCCTTACTGATATGGGCTCAGGGTTGCTCACATTGAGCGTCATGACCTCAGACTTCTTTAAATTGATGTTCAAGCCCACCTGCTGGCTAAATTTATTAAGTCTATCCGTTTTTCCTGGATGTGTTGATGTGAATGTGCCAGCAGTGCAATGTCATCTGCATATTCCAGATCTTCCAATGTAGAAAATGTAGTCCATCTTATTCCTCTTGGACTGCCCTCTGTTGCTCCATTCTTCTTTCTTTCTTATATTTGCTTTCTGCTTTATATTTATGTTCTAATTTATATATGGGTATTAGAATTTTTCACCACAGTTATGCGTTTTAATCATAACAGTGTCCTTAGTAAAATCTACTCTAGAATCCTAGAGCAGAGATTCCGACGCCTAGCTGAGCCACAATTGGATGAGGTCCAATGCGGATTCCGAGCTAACCGAAGTACTCAAGATCTAATCTTCACACTCAGACAGCTGAGTGAAAAGGCCCTTGAGTATAAGAGTGAGATCCATCTTTGTTTCATAGATCTGGAAAAGGCGTTTGACAGGGTCCCCTGGAGCAAACTTTGGGACTGTTTGGCAAGGAAGAACATTCCAGCACCTCTGATTCATGCTATACAGAGCTTCTACAAGTCTTGCAGAAATTATGCGAGGACAGCAAACCATAAGTCAGAAGAGTTCAGGACCACCACTGGTGTAAGGCAAGGTGATATCCTGTCACCTTATCTTTTCATACTCCTCATGGACGATGTCATCAAGGCATGTAAGGAGAGAACAAGAAAGTATTCAATGGGGTACTGGAAGACAAGACAGGTCTGTATTTCAGAGCTGGTATTTGCAGATGATGTTGCCCTGATTGCTAAATCAGAGGCATATCTCCAATCCAACCTGCAAGTCTGGAAGGAAGAGATTGAGAAAAGAGGGATGGTCATAAGCAGCTCTAAAACAAAATCCATGGTGATATCACGAGAAGACATCAGATTAAGCTGGGAGAACATGTCCTGGAGCAGGTCGACCACTTTAAATATCTCGGAGCTGCTATTACAGACCGAAAGGGAGGCACCAAAGAAGAGTTGGCCACTCGAAAAGCAGCAGCTCGGAGACTTTTTCAGGCCATAAATCGAGGATTCCTCAGCAAGAGAGAGGTTGATAAGAAAACGAAGATGGCTGTATACCGCTCCACCTATGTCCCAGTCTTGACATATGGATGCGAGTCATGGGCAATGACTACAACCCACAAAAGCCAGATCCAAACCTCAGAAAGGAGGTATCTGAGGAAGATGGTTGAAGTAACAAGAAGAGACATGGCCCGCAACCAGACGATACGTCAAGGCCTAAAATCCCACCCCCTGCAGACCCAAGTAGAACAGTCCCAACTAAGATGGTTTGGCCATGTCTGCAGAATGGGAGAAGATCGGCTACCACGACAAGCATGGGAAACAAAGGACCAGGGATCCAGACCCTCAGGACGACCTAGAGTCCGCTGGGAGGACAACATTAGACATCTTTAGAAGGACCGAAGACTAGAATGGAACCAGGCCAGGAGGAAGACAGCCGATAGGATAGTCTGGCGCTCTCTCTTCCTCACGGTAGAAGGGGAACGACTAAGTAAGTAAGATTAATAAGACCCACTGATTACTGGTTATGAATTTATTATTTATGTCATGGGTTTTTAACCTTTCTTGTGCCACGGATCCATCTGACTGCGCGATGAAGACTACGGACCCCTTTTTAGATAAAAAATGTAAGGAGGCGCATAATTTAATTTTTTTTTTCATACCAATAAAACGTTTTATTACAAAGAAAAATCATTAAGCTTACATATAGTCGCATTGAAATATAAAACAAATCTGTAAAAGGATCAAATGTCTTTCAATGCGAAAATATATGTTAAATTTCTTAGTAAAAATTCTGATGGGAATAAAGTTCACATTCTTAGGTTTATGTTCACGGACCCCTAGAAACCATCCATCGACCCCCAAGGGTCAGTGGACCACTGATTAAGAAACCCTGATTTATAGCAAACATGTTCCACTATTGTTATTTCCATTACTTTAAAAAAAATAATAATAAACATGTATAGAATGTGGCACATGTGAGAAAAGAATTGTGAAACATGGGTGATGTGACGGAATTTTAGTTGTGTCCTTTAACTCCCCTTCTTTCCCTCCTACTTTCTCCATTTATTTCTTCATTTTTCGCTCATAAACCTGTCCCATCGCCGCGCCTTAGATTTGATGACCTCTGTTCATATTGCGATAGTGTTGTTTCACGGCTAATTGACAATCCTTAAGGATTAATTGTAATCGCTTTAAGTTGTTGAGTCAGATTGACTTCCGACGGTAACCGTGTAAACGATCGTCTAGGTCAGTGTATCTCAACCGGTGTGCCGCGGCACACTTGTGTGCCGCCGCGCATATCGAAGTGTGACGCGAAAATGTTGTAAATTTACTACGTGAAATATATTTTTAGTGATCATGTAACATAAAACTAATCTTACAGCTTGAGTTCATTCAATAATACTTGGAGCTATTAACTACTTTGAACAAAAACAAACTACACTGTACTTCAAAATTGCATGATATTATAAAACGCAAGAGGAGCATAAACAACATTCAAAGACCACGGACGGAGCATAGCACTTCAACTTTGACCTAATTTCGTATCAGAATGAGCGGTAAGGTAGAGGAAATTGATAATTTGCACATGCGCGTACAATTCGTGTTGTATGTTTCATTTTATAATTAACACAGTGATCAGCGTGTTGTTTCTTTATGTTTGTCTCATATTAATTTACTGTTTACAGGCCTCGGGTTTCCTTTCCTTATGTGTTATAAATGTAAAATATTTAGTACATTCGATTTGCCGTTTTAAAACTTTATTAAAATTAGATAAAAAACTGACGGACATGGATAAATTTATTACGAGAAAACGTGTCCAAGAAAAATAGTAACAATGACAGCATGACTAGTATTTAGAGAAATGAAAACATCAGTTTGGACGAGGTCACGCCAACACCAAGTAAGATTTCTAAATCTAAAGTTTGTAGACAAGACATGGACAGCTATTTAAGTCTGGGACTTTCTTGGTCTAGAGAGAAAGATTGTCCTCAGCCATTATGTATTGTGTGCGGTGACAAACTTTCGAACGAAGCCACCGTTCCTAATAAATTGAAAAGACATTTGAAACTAAACATGCACATCTCTTGAATAAGGATTTGAATTATTTCAAATGGTTAGTTGAACAACAAACAAAACATTTCGTTAGTTTGCTTAATGCAGGTGTGATTATCCAGTGTTCACAAGCATAATTTTACTTCTGCCATACTGTAGCTATGACATTTTCTTCTAAAGGGAAGTACACATTTTTCAACAGCTGAATCGAAGATTTATATATTTAACACACCTTAAAAAAGAGAAAGCGGGCTTTCGTTAACCAAATTGTGCCACGTTGGAAAGTCAGCCATACAGATATTAGACATAGCAAGTAAAAAAACGGTAACGTTTGCAGTGAAACTTGATTCAGATGACGGGGATACGCACGTAGAGGTGTTCACAATGATTTCATACGAGTAACAAATTGAATGCTTTGCAAATCAGTGAAAAATCTGGCAACAAATAAACGACGTTCAAAAATGGCGTTGTTGAAAGTTCCATTTGTCAGTGAATAAAATTACATTAAGTATCAATCAGTGTTTTTTTTAAATAATTACCAAACCCTGATTTTAGTCACCAAATTAGTGAGGGTTTTTTCCGTTCTAAAATCCGAACAAGTCATAAATCCAAACTACCAAGGTCAAAATTACTTCGGATTATAGAGCTTCTACTGTGTATGTGTGGTGGAAGTAGCCGCTACGCAATTGCGCAAAGGGTTACAAGTGCATGAAAATAGGGAATTTTGTCTATACTCACTGACCAAAAAAAACAAACAAACGGGTGAGTGAACAACACACTGCTTTCCCTGAACGCAAAAATATGTTGCTACAGCTCTATACATATAGGTGGACGACAAAACATAGCAGTGACCTAGCAGTTTGTCCACACATTTTATTTATATCAAATACTTTATGACATCTGGAACAGTGTAATTGAAGATAATGAAATCATCGATATACGTTTTATACAACTGCTTTAGCATGGAGGGAGTAAGTGAAGAATAGTACTGAGTAAGATATGAATTTGTTTCGTATTTTCCGTACTTGGATTCACTTCGGCTGGGTATTTTTACTATTTTAGAAAGTGCATTTTTGGTTAGAATGTATTGCGAATCTTCATTAAACGTCTCCATTTTCCCAATGAAATTGTAAGATATCAGACACGGATGACACAATTCGTGAAATGTCTGCCAGTGTTCGTTCAAGGAAATTTTGCGTTTAGTGTCGATCAGGTAACTGACGAATTCTTTAAACGTGACGTCAGCACCAGTGTTCATCACAGGAGGGTGAAGTCGGTATCGTTTGACGATTTTTCGACCAAAGCTGTTCTGGAAATAGAAAGATGCATTTGTGCGTACCTCAAATTTGTTTCTGAAAGCAGACAATAATCTTCCAAAGGGTTCCCTAACGAATACGAATTTGAAATAGTGCTTGAGTCTGAATAAGATTTCGTCTTTAGGTAAGTCGCTGAGGTAAACCAGACGTTCGTCATATTTGTGGTGGGCGTCATTTGCGGAGATCGTCATCTGGTCTGTTATGTTTACTTTTCCTGACAACATTATGAAGATTCGACGCCATGTTGTAGAAGCAACTTTTGCAATTTGGCAATAGAGAAGCTGCAAACAAAATAAATAAATAAATAATAGATAGATAGATAGATAGATAGATAGATAGATAGATAGATAGATAGATAGATAGATAGATAGATAGATAGATAGATGGATGGATGGAAGGTTGAATGGACAGATGGATGGATGGATAGACAGACAGACATACAGACAGATAGATAGATAGATAGATAGATAGATAGATAGATAGATAGATAGATAGATAGATAGATAGATAGATAGATAGATAGATAGATAGATAGGTTGGTAAGGTGGGTAGGTTGGTAGGTAAGTAGGTATAGGAAAGTGGGTAGGTAGATACTCGTAGATAATCGTCATTTTCCTTCACGCTCCTTATTGCACATGGGTTCCACCACTACAGCTGATCCACTTACAGGAAACCTGCACCACGTAGTCACATGATCTTGCAACTGCGGTTTTTATGGTGATTTGTTTTACATGATGAGGTTGCCAACCACATGCCCAACCTCACATTAGTCGGCCTTGTACGGCACGCCCGAGGGTGCAGTAGTCGTATTATTTCTTGTCTCATCAGAGATACCTAGGAATTACGATATATATATATATATATTGCTACTGACCCAGCGGCGCTTGGGCTCTCGCCCTTCGGCCCATATACACGAGGAGGAGTCAAAAGGTAACCTTAATATTTTTTTTATTAACAGAATATGCACAAATATAAATGAAAGCACTTAATCACTTTTCAACATAGTCCCCACCACGTTTAATGCAGGTGTGCCAGCGCTTCAATAATGCCCAAATTCCGCGAGAAAAAAAACTCTTCCGACTGACTGCGTAGCCACGTATTCACCGCCTCTTTCACCTCATCGTCCGTACTGAACTTCTTGCCACCGAATGCCTCCTTGAGGGGTCCAAACACATGATAATCACTCGGTGCGAGGTCCGTTGAATATGCAGAATGTGGAAGACACTCCAACCGCAGATTCGTGATTTTCGTTACTGTCGCACGAACTGTGTGCGGCCACGCGTTATCATGTTGTAACAACACACCAGAACTAAGCAAGCCGCGACGTTTTGACCTGATTGAAGGTTTCAAGTGGTTCTGAAGCAGATCACACTATGATTCGCTGTTGATAGTGAGTCCCCTGGGCATGTAATGTTCCAGGATTGGGTTTTTACTGTCCCAAAAGAGCGTGAGCATCAATTTGCTGGCCGACCGCGTTGTACGGAACGTCTTTGCTTTCGGCGATGATGAATGTCACTACTCCATGCTGGCTTGCTTAGTCTTTGGCTGGAAGTAGTGGACCCAGCATTCGTCACCAGTGACTATACGGTGTAGAAAGCCATCTCCTTCTGCTTCATAACGTCGTAACAGTGTTTCACAAACATCCACACGACGTTCTTTCAGTTCGGGGGTGAGTTGTTTTGGTACCCACCTAGCGGAGACTTTGTGGTACTGCAACACGTCATGAATGATGTGGTGCGCCGAGCCATGACTGATCTTCAATTCTCCAGCCACCTCGTCGATTGTTACCCACCGGTTTTTCCGTATCACTCGTTCCACTGCAGCGATTGCGTCAGGCGTAGTCGCAGTGTGAGGCGACCGGAGCGAGCTGCATCAGTCACAGTTGACACCCCACTTTTAAACTTCCTGTGCCACTCATAAACCCGCTAAAGCGACACACAAGCGTCCCCATACTGCCTCTTCATACTCCGATGAATGTCTGCTGGTTTTTAACCCTCACTACCAAAAAAACTGATAACTGCACGCTGCTTTTCTCTCGTGCATGCTTCCAAGGGGGCGGCCATCGTGGCTAAGGTTTGCTGACGTCATACTTCCTATCAGGACGACATGCCTGCGCGCACTGGTACCACAAGCGGGAGAGCATAAAATATCTATAATACAACCGACTACAACGGGATTTTGAATTTTTATTGCCATAATAAGGTAATTTTTTGACTCCCCCTTATATATATATGATGATATATATATATATACTACTAGACAAAAGGTAAGGGCCGCCATTCAGTTTAGACAAGGTTTATATAATTCTTCGTGAGCAGGGTCGATTTTCCAAATGTCCGGTAGCTTGAAATCTCTCAAGAAGTCTCTGAATGGTAGAGTGGGACACTGCTAAACGTCTTGCAACATGACGAACAGGTTGACCATCTTGAATCCATGCCATGGCTCGACCACGGTCTACAGTGCTGAGACTTCTCCTTGGTGGCATGGCTAATGCAGTGATCATTTCGACCACTTGTCATATTGATTTATTGCATACCAACGGTGAACACTCTTTACCGATGATCATTTTCCACGTGCATTCAAATTCAACTCACTTTTTCACCTTTTGAACTAGTGGGGCTTGTTGCAAAAACCACGAGTTTTTGCAGCAACAATGGCAATTTTCACGTGCGGGTTAAAGTGACCCAGTTTTTGGACATTTAAAAAAAATTAACCTAGTGCACACAGAAATGTATACACATTTCTCTGAGCTCAGTTTTAATGACATTTTCACTTGTCTTTACAGTTTGCCAATCAATTATATAAACCTTGTCTAAACTGAATGGTGGCCCTTACCTTTTGTCCAGTAGTATATAAGTCAAAATCACGTAGTAGTCGGTTGTCCTATAGATATGTTATGCTCTCCCGCTTGAGGTACCAGTGCGCGGAAGCATTTCGTCCTGATGGGAAGTATGACGTCAGCAAACCTTAGCCACGATGGCCGCCACGTTGGAAGCATGCACGAGAGAAGAGCAGCGTGCAGTTATCTATGAGCTGTCATTACTTTGTTGGTGGAGAACAAGAAGATCGTGTGTTTAATATTTCGCAAAGTCTACCGAAAAATGATGTCGTTTTTTTTTTTAAATAAAATTTTTTTTCGTTTTGGCGAGGCGCGTCCCGTTCAACCTAGTCGGTTATATTAGGGCACATGTCCAAACATAAAATACCTTCAGGTCTTGAAACTAAATGATGTCATGTTGACCACTTTATGTCTTACAAATGACAGGGTCCACAACAATTTCCTTATTTGTTTGGAATAGTCTGCTGCAGAATTGCAGCCATAAGTGCTTGAAACACTACCAATACACAATTCATACAACTGTAGGCACAACTGATATCACAGCTGCAGCGAAGCTGTCGTTGACTGTCTAAATGTTTGTAAAACATTGGGTGTACAGTTCTCAAGAAGTTAGTCTCTCCAGGTATGTCTTTCCAGGTATGTCTCTCCAGGTATGTCACTCCAGATATATCTCTCCAGATATGTCTCTGCAGTTATGTCGCTTCAGGTATGTCTCTCCAGATATGTAATTCAGGTTTGTCTCTCCAGGTATGTGAGTCCAGGTATGTCTTTCCCGATAAATCGCTTCAGGTTTGTCTGTCGAGGTATGTCTTTCAAGACGTATTTCCTCTTTTTCTTCTGCGTCACTCCATGTGTATCCAACATCTATCATGTTCCTCTCCGTCTGTGACGAATCATATATTCGAACGTTACATTTCATGTCCTACTTCAACCCTCTCCTGTGTCCTTCCTTTCTTCTCAACCGTTCCTTATCACACTTTTCGCACTCATCGACCAAGGTTATCTTAGCATATCTTGTCACTCCCTACGAATACCTCATCGCTTGACCTATTTTGCAGCCAAGTCGACGTGGTTGGTTGTTTAATCGCTAACCAGATGGATTAAGAGTCTACATTTAGCGATATTCTTATTGTTAACACCAGATGCACTTTTGGGAGACACAGGGTAATCTTTTTATGTGCCACAGACGGCATAGGGTGTTAACCCAGACTTTTTGTCGGGGAAGATACATAACAACCGTTTGATTCGTGAACATGAATGGAAAAAATTGCTAAGAAAACCTTGTTGTGCAGGTTTTCCGAAATGGATAACATATGATATCTGGATATATGATATTAGTCGCAAACATGACGTGCCCAAAGCCACGGCTGATTTTACTTGGATGTTGGAAGATAGCCATCCTGTTAACGATTATTGTACGGAAAATTATATATATATATATATATATATATATATATATATATATATATATATATATATATATATATATATATATATATATATATATATATATACATATATATATATATATATATATATATATATATATATATATATATCCGGCTGATTGACTTTGCGATGGTAATCAACTACGAGAAAGTTACATTGTGGAGAAGAATATCGGTGATTAATCTGTGATGTAGTAAGTTGTTAAACATGATAAGTAACAACGAAAGTGGCATTACCGTAAGTGGTTGTTGCGTGCATATTTTGACGCACATATTACAAAAATCGATATGGCTATTTAATATGAAAAAATATAGACATTCATTCATTTGTGTATGAAAATGCTGTCTATGGTAAAAGCGAGAGAATCCATGTTTGATTCACACTTTTGATTATAGGAGTAATCGTTCTTGATATTGATCCGGCGCATGGATTGCTCTTACGTTTGTACTTATTTTTTAGGGCCAGAAAATATATTAATTTGCTTATTATGTTTATGGCCTGAATTCATATGTATTACATATTATTAGTACAAGTAGAATCAGTCCTATATTGTATATTTTGGATGGGTAGGCGGGACTAGATTCTTATTATTCCGGTCTAGCGGAAGTATGAGTTGTCTTGACAAGTCGTGATGAGTTCCGATGTACCGTGATAATGGCGGGTACGCATTTTTCAAAGGGCTGGTAGATTCTTAAGGAAATACGATTCATGGAGTGGTTTTCTTCTAAAGGAGATGGTATCTCTACTATAGTTTATGTTAGAGACTCTCCTAAGGTACGGTACAATGTATAATTCGGACTCCATGTATTGCCAGACCCTATTTTGATGATCTCATGTCGATTCGACCTAGATGGAACATTGTGCTTCGTATCGCTAGGGTCGTGTTTTTGTATCGACAAAGATGACAGACTTTCCTACAGCGGTTATGGCTACGTGAATTAACCTGATCATCGTAGAGCTGTATGGGAACATGTATGAAATCATTTATATACCCATTATAAATTAACTCTGGCTTATATTCTCCTTCCTATGAATGAGTGAACGACAACTCAGGGAGGCGGCCATGTTAGATTTCGGTCATCATATGTTTTGATCACTGCCAAGAGAACAGATTATTTATCCTATTATCGGACAGTGACAGGGAGATCTCAATCTTGCTAGAAACCCCCTCTTTTCGTGGTTTCATAATATATGCTACAAACTATGGACGTCAAGTAACCTTAGTTATTTACCGATCTGCCTTCACTGACGCGTTTAGTCAGATAGGGGAATGCGGCCATAATATATCATGACGTTGAACTTTTGATGTACTGCCCATTATTTCTGAATGTGTCATGACTTCAGATCTGCTATGTATACCTACAAATTGATATGTCAACATACCATGATGTACTCGTATGTCCCAGTGTGTACGTCTGAATAAATTGAGTAAACAAAGATTCCAGCAGTCTGCATTGGTGCCTTGTAGACACATGTGTATGAGTGGTTATATTGGTCAGCACACGAACAGTACACCATTCGCGGTAATCACACTCTACACTTCTACTTCATACATACACCATCCTGGGTCGGTTGGAGTGACCAAGTTTAGGGCCTGCTTCCCCTGGAGCCTTTGCCTTCCCTAACTCAGGACTAGGGTGAGTTACCCATTTACAGCTGGGTAGACTGGAGCATGCCTGATCTCAACAACACACCACTCTTCCTTACAGAGCATACAGACTGACACTTCATTAGAGTGGAAAGAAGAAAAGAAACTTTACAGTGGCGAGCCAGATTCCTGGGTCCAGCTTACGCAGTTTTTGTTGAGAATCACAGTTTACAGCTGAAAGAACATTTGTTTGAACACATCAACACCAGTAGGACAGCTATACAGTCGATGTCAGCTTGACCTGTATTACCGATAGGATGCTGTATCTAGGTCAGCGCTTGTTGACAGTTTTTCGCTGTACAGACAGTATTACACAGGACAGTGGTATCAAGTGTAGAAAATATCTGGAGCAGTATTGTTGACATTTCTCAACGTACAGAAGAATCACAGTGTTGTTGAACATAAAGTGCATAGTTCATCGTTGGATCTTCATATGCTCAAAAGAGAAAAAATTGACAGTGTAATAGTTTAGAATTAAATCTATTACTCAATAAAGTGGCAAGTTATTAGTATTAAAATAAACTGTGCCTGCTTTACAACACTATACCTGCAACACATTCCATTCATGACATAAATTATATTGTATGCTATATGCTATTTATGCTTACATGTTATTTGTTTATATGTGTAGGTGTTTATATGTTGCGGGCCTGGATGGGAGGTGACTAGAACAGGAAATACCGAGTGATATTGGTCTTGTTCTGGCGTTCGATAGGGAGCAATTTCTTAATTGAAATTTGCATGCAACATAGTTTGCAAATATTTGGTTAGTTGTGACGACTGTTTCATATTTGTATTTGTAACATTTTTTCTGTTCTTTATTTTTGTTTGATTTGTTTGTATAATTGTAGGTCTCATCTTTCCTTTCATTTCAGTTTTTTACACCCTTATGTTTATACACTGTGGCGTTATTTGTCTTGTCATTTTATTATTGCAGTTATCATCACGGTTTCTGTGATCATTTTTTTCATTTCTCCTATTTAATTTAATTTGATCTCTGCAAATGTGTTCATATTGTCTTTTCTTGTTTGTCCTTTGTAATGTCTTTAGTTGACATATGACGTATAGTGGTATACACTGATAGTATAGTACAGATCAGTACTTTATGATTGTTATTGTTATAAAACAAAATGTACAAGACCTTTGTAAGGCTTGTCTCCCAAAGTGATTGGTAAAGGGAAATATTTTTTCCACAGGTACTCAAGTGATCTTTGATTACATTGAGGTATACAAGACCTTTGTAAGGCTTGTCTCCCACAGTATTTGAGATACAGTTATTGTGTCCATAGGTACTCAAGTTATCATTGGTTATTATAAACCATACAAGTTTGGACTAAGACTAAGTCTATGGTATAGACTTGTCTCTCATTAACGTGAAAGAGGGTATTTTATTTACTTTTTCAGGTTTCTGATTTAAGAAGACAATATGTCTACATTAGATTATTTCATTGCACAAGGAAAATCTCTTGATAAGACTGGAAAAGACTTAGAACAATGGGCTGTTGCTCAATATGACAAAGCATTAGCTGCAGAAGAGGAAAAAAATTGCTGCTGCTGCTGAAGAAAGAAAAGCTGCTGCTGAGGAAAAAAAAGCTGCGGCTGAGGAGAGAAAACTTCAAATAGAAGAAAAAAAAGCTCTGGCTGAAGAAAAAAGATTAGAAAGAGAAGCTGCTGCTGAAGAAAAAAAAGCTCTGGCTGAAGAAAAAAGATTAGAAAAAGAAGCTGATACTGCTGCTGAACTAAAGAAATTGCAGATGCAAGTGGAGGAAAGGAGATTTGAGGCAGAACAGAAAAAATTAGAAGCTGCTGCAGAACAGAAAAAATTAGAAGTTGCTGCAGAACAGAAAAAATTAGAAGTTGCTGCAGAACAGAAAAAATTAGAAGTTGCTGCTGCAGCAGAACAGAAAAAATTAGAAGCTGCTGCAGAACAGAAAAAATTAGAAGTTGCTGCTGCTGCAGAACAGAAAAAATTAGAAGCTGCTGCAGAACAGAGAAGATTAGATAGAGAAGCTGAAGAGAGAAAAGCAATAAGAGAACATGAGTTTGAATTAGAGAAATTAAAATTGACATGTATGAGTAATGTTAATCAGGCATCTGGTAGTAATGGTAAACCCTTTGTGTACAAGGTCAAGGTACCAGCGTTTAACCCTACCAGTGATGACATAACATTTTGGCTTTCTAGATTTGAACGGGCTTGTCGATCTCATAATGTTGACAAATCACAGTATGTGAATCAGTTGTCTGAAAATCTAAAAGGGGAGTCTCTGAGTAAGTTATATTTTGTTGAAGAGGCCGACAAAGATAATTATGATGCTGTTAGGGCAGCTTTGATAAAGAGATATCAGCTGTCTGAGGAAGGTTACCGTCTTTTGTTTAAAACAATGAGACCTGAGGTAGGTGTAGAATTCTCAGATTTCATCTCAAAAACACGAATTACACTTTCACGATGGATTGAATTATCCAAAACAGAGAAAACATTTGATGGTCTTACGGATTTATTGCTAAGAGACAAGGTCATGTCTTCTGTAAATAAATCATTCCTAGAGTTCTTACATGAGCGTAAACCTGGTACAATAAAGCAAATGGAAGAATATTGTGACCAGTATGCCACGGCACACCCTGACATGATTCTTAGTAACTCTAACATTAAAGAGAGTATGCCAGTTGCTTCGGCAACAGAATATAATCAGAATTACTCACACAAATTCCAAGGAGCTAAAAATAAATTTGATAAAAAGGTTAATTGGAATAAGTATCAAAACCAAGATAACCACTCAAATCAGGGTTCTTCTTCGAAGAACTGGAATCGAGCTGATAGTCCTCGACACGCGAGGGGTACCCATAATGTTAGAAATTCTCGGAAAGGGAGTAGCTATAGGAACTACCCAAGTGCTTCATGGAGACAACAGAAACAATATTACAGGGATACTCAATATAACGAGCGTGATGATTATGATCATGAATATTATGATTCAAACCCAAATAGGGGTTATAACAGAGGCAATAATAATTATAGAGACAATTATAACCGAGGTAGATCACAACACAAAAGACATGGTAAATCTTATTACCAGGCTAACTCTGCACAACAGGAGTTCCACGACACCGATAATCAGAATAATGATAAAAAAGACTCCAACAGTGTAGCAAATTCCGCTTTCGATTTTGCTAGAGCATCTGAGTGTTCGCAATGCAAAACATTATTCGATCCAACCACAGTGTCTACTTTAAGCTGCGGTCACCCGCTTCCCGCTCTCCATG
This sequence comes from Oreohelix idahoensis, assembly GCA_024509875.1. Taxonomy (NCBI): domain Eukaryota; kingdom Metazoa; phylum Mollusca; class Gastropoda; order Stylommatophora; family Oreohelicidae; genus Oreohelix; species Oreohelix idahoensis. The sequence goes on along the minus strand of JAMPIV010016210.1, from coordinate 15,852 downwards.
CGTCAATTGCGCATAATGGAAGGGGTGCTCTTGTCTTTAATAGGGGCCTAATAGATGGTACTCCGGTATCAATTCTTTTCGATTCGGGGTGCACTACCATTGGAGTGAGGCAATCACTCGTAAATCCTTCTCGAGCTACAGGCAATATAGTCAAATGTGTAACATTTGGTGGCACATTGGAGAAGTACTCCACTGCCATTATCAATATTGCTACGCCTTTCTTTACAGGAGAGGTGCAAGCATGTCTCTTGCCGAATCCGATCGCTGATCTTATCATCGGTCGCATTCATGGGTGAAAGAATGCACTCCACAGCAAATTTCTAATTGGGAAAATGTTAATATGCAATCTGCTAATGCAGTAATCACTAGGGCTCAAGCTCTTAATATGCCACAATCTTCACATTCTGAAGATAATGATGCGCAGATCCAAGATGATCCCTTGGAGATTTCCCACGATTCCTTTATCAAACAGCAGGAAGATGATCCTACTCTAAAGAAATTCTTTACTCTGGCAACAAAAGGTGATCCGAATAAGGATACAAATCGTAAATCTTGGATTACGATGAAGAATGGCGTACTTGTACGTATGGTACAAGACTCCGCTAAGTCCATTCATTCTCAAATCCTTGTGCCTAAAAATATGAGAGTTAAAATCTTACAGCACGCTCATGATTCGCAGTGTGCTGGACATATGGGTTTTTCCCGTACTAAAGCTAGAGTTCTTCAATCTTTCTTTTGGCCTGCTGTGAATAAGGACATACGAATCTATTGTCGATCTTGTAAAGTATGTCAAGAGATTAAATCCAGAGGTCCACGCCATGATGCACCTATTCAGGCTGCAGACATTCCCATTCGGCCATTTCAAAAAATGGCGATAGACATCATTGGTCCATTTAAGATAAAGTCTGCTAGAGGACACCAATTTATTTTGACGTGTGTTGATATGTGCACACGTTGGCCGGAGGCTGTTCCTCTAAAGAGCATAACTACTGCTGATGTCGCAGATGCTCTTTGGTTAATATTTTCTCGTCTGGGGTTTCCAGCAGAAATATTATCCGACCATGGTACCCAACTCATATCGGATACCATGTCTCAAGTAATGTCGACTCTGAAGATAGAGAGATCGCTGAGTAGTATTTATCATCCTATGTCCAATGGGATGGTGGAACGTTTGAATAGAACTCTGAAAAAACCTACTAGGTAAGATAACAGAAGATCATCCTCAGGATTGGGATAGGGTTTTACCCGCGGCTCTCTTTGCATATAGAGAGGTCGCCAACGAACATACAGGATTTTCTCCCTTTGAACTTGTCTTTGGCGCGAAACCGCGAGGTCCCATGTCCTTACTTCATGATCTTATAACTGCTGATAATATTGTCGATGACACAAAATCCTCTTATGAATATGTCATCGCACTTAGACACAAGATTATTGAAGCATGCAAATTGGCAACTGCTTCTTCTGAATTTGCGAAACAGAAGGCAAGGGAATTTGCCAATAAAAAGAGATGTTTGCGACAACTTTGTCCAGGTGACAAAGCATTTGTCTTGCTACCTTGTAGGGAAAATAGACTTCTCATTTCTTGGAAAGGTCCGTACGATATAATATCAAAAGTTTCCGATGTTGACTATATCGTCGATATTGACGGGAAGCGTAAAACCTTCCACATCAACATGCTCACGGAATTCCATGAACGTCCTGATTATTTACAACCTGTTTTCCAGGCAACGGACGATTTTCCAGTCCAACATGGACAGTACTCATCTCTGTCAGTAATACAGGATGAGGAAACGAGTTTCTCGGATGTAAATTTACCTTTTCCAATGATTCCTCTTCACTCTAATGAATCATGGAAAGATGTTGCAATTTCTCCAGAATTATCTCCAGGAGAGCAGAAACAAGTTTCTACTTTGTTAGAACAATTTCAGGATGTCCTTACTGACATTCCTGGTCAAACTGATGTCATTCAACATGACATTATTCTTACTGACCATAGTCCTATAAGAGTCAGACCGTATCCTATCCCGATACATTTTCAAGCACAGGTAGAGAAAGAGTTAGATGAGATGATAGAGTTAAAAATTATTGAACCATCCACATCAGCATATTCTTCGCCGATGGTTATAGTACGAAAAAAAAAAGACAATAACATACGTCTTTGCGTGGATTATCGCAAATTGAATCAAGTAACTAAATTCGATGCTGAACCTATGCCTTTACTAGAAGAGCTACTTACGAGACTATCGAATTCTCACTTCTTTACTAAACTCGATTTGTCTAAGGGATATTGGCAAGTTCCACTATCCGAACACGCCAAACCGTTTACTGCTTTTTCGACGCCTAGGGGTCTATTCCAATGGAATTTCATGCCTTTCGGTCTTATGAACGCCCCTGCTACATTTGTACGCATGATGCGTCGAATCCTATCTCATCGCTCAGATGTCATTGCGTATCTTGATGACATCTGTCTTTTCAGTGATACTTGGAACGATCACTATAATGGTATAAATGAACTATTGTCTATCTTACGCGAGCATAACCTGACAGCGAAACCATCGAAAGCATGTATTGGTTTTAGCGAAATATCTTTCTTAGGACACCGTGTTGGTCATGGGTTCCTAAAAACAGAAGACCATAATACAAGTAAGATACTTAACATTTCTATTCCTAAGACTAAAAAGCAAGTACGAAGTCTCTTAGGTCTAATACAATTTTATGGACGATTCATCCCGAATCTGTCCTCCATTATGTCACCTCTTTCTTCCTTGCTAAAGAAAGGGTCTCCTAATGTAGTCCATTGGACTCAAGAATGTCAATCCTCTTTGGATAAGGTTAAACTATGTTTTCTACTTCACCTATCCTAGTATTGCCTTCTAAGGATAAGACATTTATTCTTCGTAGTGACGCTTCATCCACCGGGATTGGAGCTGCACTAATGCAAGAGTACTCTGGAACTCTGCATCCTGTGATGTATATTTCTCGGAAATTAAATGCCGCAGAGAAGAATTACTCGGTCCTAGACCGTGAATTATTGGCTATGGTTTGGTCAATCCTTAAACTGCAAAGATTTCTTCTGGGCGCGCATTTCATTGTGGAAACTGACCAGAAAGCTCTTACGGCTATTCAGAGTAAAAATCTGAAGAGCGCGAGATCAACGCGATACGCGATTGCTCTACAGCCATTTCATTTTTCGGTGCGAGCTATCCGTGGGTCAGAAAATGTGATGGCAGATATTTTGTCTAGATGCCCACATGATTCATAACTGTTATACAACTTTGATACAGTTGTTTCTATGTTGAAATGTGTACACATATGTAATATATCATATATTGATTGTAACACTACTTAGCGGTTCATTGATATTTATTCACCGCTGATCTTTCAATGTTTTTCGTCTTTGATGATCATGATGTTAAGATATCTTAGATGAAATTTATGTATAAACTAATGTGGAAATTGGGTCATTGCTAATATTGTAGTATGCGTTGGTGACACCTCTCTGGAAATATTAATACTTAGAGAAGTACCTTCTCTAAGGTCATAAAACTTATGCTTATCATCTGCGCATTGTTATTGGTGCGTTGTGAGCCTATTGTATGTTGCTCCTAGATGTGTTTCAAAAAAAAAAAAAATGTACCATTTTTTTTTTCCGAGGGGTGTGGTAATCTGTTGCGTGCATATTTTGACGCACATATTACAAAAATCGATATGGCTATTTAATATGGAAAAAAATATAGACATTCATTCATTTGTGTATGAAAATGCTGTCTATGGTAAAAGCGAGAGAATCCATGTTTGATTCACACTTTTGATTATAGGAGTAATCGTTCTTGATATTGATCCGGCGCATGGATTGCTCTTACGTTTGTACTTATTTTTTAGGGCCAGAAAATATATTAATTTGCTTATTATGTTTATGGCCTGAATTCATATGTATTACATATTATTAGTACAAGTAGAATCAGTCCTATATTGTATATTTTGGATGGGTAGGCGGGACTAGATTCTTATTATTCCGGTCTAGCGGAAGTATGAGTTGTCTTGACAAGTCGTGATGAGTTCCGATGTACCGTGATAATGGCGGGTACGCATTTTTCAAAGGGCTGGTAGATTCTTAAGGAAATACGATTCATGGAGTGGTTTTCTTCTAAAGGAGATGGTATCTCTACTATAGTTTATGTTAGAGACTCTCCTAAGGTACGGTACAATGTATAATTCGGACTCCATGTATTGCCAGACCCTATTTTGATGATCTCATGTCGATTCGACCTAGATGGAACATTGTGCTTCGTATCGCTAGGGTCGTGTTTTGTATCGACAAAGATGACAGACTTTCCTACAGCGGTTATGGCTACGTGAATTAACCTGATCATCGTAGAGCTGTATGGGAACAGTTATGAAATCATTTATATACCCATTATAAATTAACTCTGGCTTATATTCTCCTTCCTATGAATGAGTGAACGACAACTCAGGGAGGCGGCCATGTTAGATTTCGGTCATCATATGTTTTGATCACTGCCAAGAGAACAGATTATTTATCCTATTATCGGACAGTGACAGGGAGATCTCAATCTTGCTAGAAACCCCCTCTTTCGTGGTTTCATAATATATGCTACAAACTATGGACGTCAAGTAACCTTAGTTATTTACCGATCTGCCTTCACTGACGCATTTAGTCAGATAGGGGAATGCGGCCATAATATATCATGACGTTGAACTTTTGATGTACTGCCCATTATTTCTGAATGTGTCATGACTTCAGATCTGCTATGTATACCTACAAATTGATATGTCAACATACCATGATGTACTCGTATGTCCCAGTGTGTACGTCTGAATAAATTGAGTAAACAAAGATTCCAGCAGTCTGCATTGGTGCCTTGTAGACACATGTGTATGAGTGGTTATATTGGTCAGCACACGAACAGTACACCATTCGCGGTAATCACACTCTACACTTCTACTTCATACATACACCATCCTGGGTCGGTTGGAGTGACCAAGTTTAGGGCCTGCTTCCCCTGGAGCCTTTGCCTTCCCTAACTCAGGACTAGGATGAGTTACCCATTTACAGCTGGGTAGACTGGAGCATGCCTGATCTCAACAACACACCACTCTTCCTTACAGAGCATACAGACTGACACTTCATTAGAGTGGAAAGAAGAAAAGAAACTTTACAGTGGTCATGAAGGATGGTCAGATTAGTTTGAAAATGGCCTCTAAGGGGAATATCTTATGTGTCATGCAGTATGGGTGGGGGAAAACCCTACAAAAATCAGACACTTATTTACAATTTAAGCATTTGAGATGCTAAAATAGACTGCTCCTGATTGGATCTTTCATCAACAAAGCAACATTGTGTGTATGTTTGTGTGTGTGTGGATGAAAATTTCGCTTACAACATACGGCATTTGAAGACTACTTCACTGACTTCCAATTTTGTCAAGGACAGATGACAGACAGCCAAAATAAGAGATCGTAACAAGGACACCCTATAGGACCGGCCACAGGATTAGGAATAGCTGCAAAAATTAGAGAGCGTAAAACTCCCATAATAATACTGAAAGCCCAAGCCTTATAACCCTCATCAAGTTTAAATAGTAGAAGGATTCATTATACTGTAACTTCGTCTGTCTGAGGAACTACTGCATATTAAACTAGTTGTAGTAAATTACGCCATTTTGTACATCAAGCCTGTGTATTAACTTGCCCGATTTCGTGGTAAGCTGTAATACCTACATTTTATATTTGCACCGTGACATAAAAATGGCTTGTGGATGTACAGTTGCACATGGGGCAGACAACTTCATCATGTTAAATAACTTGAAAAATAAACCACCACTGCAAGAACTAGTGACCGCTTCGTGCGGGTTTCCTCACAAAGAAACCAATAGCAGATGTGGCCTCAGGCTCTAGAGGGTGCAGGGAGTGAATAATGATATCGTAGTGTATATAATTATCTTACTAACTCTTTAGTAGGTTTTATATGTACAGTTACATATATATTTTTCCATTGTTGTCTTCCGCTGCCCAAAATTATTTTCACCCGACTCACTGGGTCCAAAATTAATTCTCACGGAGAATATAAATTCTGAGGACGATGAAAGGGTGGATGGAAGCGGAGGTCGACTAATGTTCATATCTGGAGACCCAATATTCAAAGGAGGCATTTGTTTCCCTCTTAGTTTGTGGTACAAGTCGCCAACAGTCGCGGCTAGACACCTACATCAGAATGACCTTGAAGGCGCTTAACAACCTAAGTAGTTACCCCGGCCTTGTTGCATGGGACGTGCTACTGCCACCAGATTTGACTATTAAAAAGAAAGGCCAGTCCAAGCTACATGTGGGAACCAACATCGGCTGAAGCAGACGCCAACCGACACCAGACCGGCAGCTAAGTACCATAACAGTGCAGCCAATGGACATTTCTTATTTGTTCCTATTATCCACGAAAATGTAATATCATCCGATGATGATAAATATCATCGGTTCATTTTTATAAACAACTTTATTCATTCTACATTGTTAACCAATAAGTGATTATTAAACATGTTTATCTGTAACTTAATCACTATTGAGTGAATTGTATGTCTGCACCCGAATGGCATATTGTTTTAAATACATAACCATAGAGAGTTTTTAAATTAAAGGTTGCTGAATTACCTTCAGCTGGGGGCTCAGAAAATACTAGTCAATACCTTTCCTCATAGCAGGGGCCGGAGAATAACAGGTTCATGATAGCTTAGATGATCTTAATTGTTATGCATGCATTTCTTTAAAATCCTGGGAGGCTCATTGATGAAGAAGCGTCATTCTTCTATTTATATCTCTGCCAATAGTAATATTGAGCGACGGTTGATAAGCAGGGATCAAAGTCCCATTTTTCGGCTCAGAACCCAACATATACCACTCAACAGTCACTTGAACAGAATCCAACAGCAACACTCTCCAGAGTGCCAGCTATGTAACTACCCTTACGAAACTGTTGACCACCACCTCCTTGAGTGCCTAGCACTCGATGATGTTAGAAAAATGCTCCTTCCTCCGAGGCCAGATAAGTGGAACACCTTGTACGGAGAAACAATACAACTTGCGAAAACACGCTGAGATCACTACATGGCACTGGGCCGAAGGGCGAAAGCCCAAGCGCCGCAAGATCAGTAACAACTTACTCTAAGTTTAGCCATTGTTGGACCACAACTGCACAACAGGGAAGTGTCACGGCGTATTTTCTAATGGCAGAAAAACTAGGTTGGTGACATCGTTATCAGCGAGTTTTGGCAACCCTGATAATTTTTAAGAAACGTGAAGTCACGTGAAGAGGACGGAAGTCGGAAAAAAGATTAAGCGGGAAAGAGAGAGTTTCTGGCTTGTCCGAGACGGACGGTTTTTGGTTTCACTTTCCATTGAGTATGGATTATGGCCCAGAGTTTGCTATAGTGGTTTATTCTGATGGAAATAATTATAATTCTGGAGTGGTTTAGTGTCCAGTGATATTATTGTCAGGCCATCGGGTATAATTTGCCAGTGGATTGAGTTTTCCATTGTTGTAGATTTTGGTTCGCCATAGTGAGCGATTTTCAGTCCTAAGTTTGGATACCACTGTTATATTGTCATGTATGAGATTAATCTGTTATATTAATTTAGACAAGTTTCTCGGGCATTGTCATGTGTATTTCATACTGTTGTTAGCCGTGTGTGGCTATACTGTGTGCAGTTATTTATTAAAGGGAAAGTCTGGTAGAAAAGTGTTATTTCTTTTGTGTCACCCATTGTATGTTGTGGTCGTCTCCTAGCGGAGCGAGCCAAGTATTAAATTAGTGTCATTATTAAATCCACAGCATAAATTGGTAGTTGACATCTGGGTGGGTCTTCCTATTCTTTAAAAGGCCACGGGGCCTAAATGTTCACTATAAAGCCAGAGCTTAGGATGCACACAGAGTGTTAGAAGGTTGTAGTCACAGTGTGTTGGCGCCTTCAGGTGTACGAAGTCACGATAGTGAGTATTTTCGATTGTCCAACTTCAGGTCAGTGTGTTTGTCAGTCAGTAGCTGTGAACTGTGGTCGGTCAAGTGTGACGCGTCGCGGTATATAACCCAGTTTTTTGTGTGTTTTTTTTCCCAGGTCACAGTGTAAGGGTGTTGTCAGTCTGGTGTTAGTTCAGGAAATATTTGGACTTTGTTTAGTGCCTGACACTGTGTTGCAAGTTAATTTTGATGCTATTTTGGCAAGCATTGCTAGTATATGTGTCAAAAGTGATGAAATAAAGGTGTAGCTGATTTTTGGCATTTCAGTTCGAGGTATTACAAAGTAGGGTTGGGGCGTAGTAGGATTGATCCAGGTGGAGCAGCGGAGTTTGAGGTGTCGGTACCATCTAGTTTAGATTGTCCCAGGCGGCAAATGGGTGCCAGATGGGAGATAGTTCGGTCAAGTTTGGTATACTGTGGAAGGAAGTAGTTGATAGGAATTTGTTGATGTAAGGAGATCATTAGGGGTAGAGGCATCTCAGGTTAGGTGGTACTCCTCTTGGTTGGACATCATGGGTGTTGTGACCTTTCTTGACTGAGGGGCCCATTCATTGGGTGCCCTCCAATGCCTCTGATGTGATCATACCTTACTGATGTGCCCGGCCAGTGGGGGAAGATCAATGCCTCTGATGTGTCCTTACTTCGCTGATGCGCCTGCCTAGGTAGAACGGTTAAGCGTACTTTGTGTGGACACTGGCAGATCATAGTGCCAAGAGACATACATATATTCTTCCGGCACTTAGATGTGCGTGTAAGTCTGGATACCTGACATTATAGCTCTAGTGTGGACTGTGCTCTGATAGCACCGTGCAGTACAGTGTATGATTCCGGATATTTGCTGCAGTAGTGTGCCAAAGGACATATTTGTATTATCTGGCACCCAGGCTTACGGAAAAGTCATGTTATCTGACGAGTATACTGGTCGAGTAGCTGAACATTCGTGTAAACATTCAGTCGTGATATTGGACATAATCGTATTATTATCCTATTGTGGTCAGTGCTGTGTTAGCACCGTGTAGAACAGTGTAGTAGCCTTGATATGAGGTACTGTACCATGCCAAAGGACACTAATGTTATTAGCTGGCACACAGACTTACGGAGAAGTCTGATTTTCTGGATTTATATTTTGCGGTTGGATGTTACAAGTGTGAGTGACGTTTGTTCTGTATACATTTTCGTCATCGAGGCTGAGGAGTTATGTCATCAAGCATCGCAGGAGCGTCAGTTAAGTTTTGTTTGTAATTTTTGTATGATGTGCTATATTGATGTTTCTTGTTTTTCCTCTAATATCTAAATTTTCTTTTCGCTCTATCAATCTGATACTATTTATCGTACAGTCTTATCTTTTAGAGTAGGATTCTGTTTCTTTATCTGCTTCGTGAAAGCTTGCTTATGGGTTTGTTGTTGTTTTTTCTTTCCTTTGTCCTGTTCTTTTTCCCTACTTTCTTTGTAGAACTTAGTCTGGATGTTTATATAGTGTTAGTTAGTTAGGTGGGATCTTTTACTCTATTTTCTATTACGTGGGGTCATTGGTATTATTTACAGAGTAAAGCATCGATATGTTATTCTGTTATTATTGGTTATTGTATTTAGTTTCTTTTGACTGGAGTGATCTGACAGTGGCTAGTGAGGGAGATAGCTCTCAGTAATTCATCGTTGTATGTAGTTGTTGTTTAGTCCACGGTATTTAATGTTATATTTGTGTGTCTAAGGGTGGACCGGTGGCGAGTTTAATTCATTTTGTTCCTACGTGTGGGAAAAGATTGAATTAGACTGACTTCTTTTTAGGGGGTGGCTGTGTATGTTTAGTGGTGGAGTAAGGCAGACGGTTTTCCTGCGACTGCCTTACTTAACAATCCAAGCCCTGTTAGTGTTAGGTGTATTGGTGTAGTTTGTATTTACATTGTCTTGCACATTCAGTAATTCTTTTGTCGTGTTTAAGTGGTGTGTTCTATCGTTCCATCTTGCTATCTTGTAAATACGTTTACAGGTATCTTTTGTTTTCGTTCGTGTGCAATCACGAATTGTATATATTAATCTACATCTGCTCAACTTTGTCTATCATCTTATTCCTCGTGACGGATTTTTTTTCGTAGTGTTTGGTGGGTGTCTTTTCATATGTGTAGTGTTCATTTTGCCAGGGTAAACACTTATGTAAGACAGATTAGTAATAATTGAATTATTATCTGAGTATAGCACCAGTGTGGGTGCCAGTAACAAGCTAGGGAGTAATAAGCTGATTTATTGTCAATGTGGTACAGTGGTGTCATAGCACCAAGAGGTATTATTTGCTGATGCTATACAACTGTCGACTAAAGGGTCTTTGAGTGTATCACAGAGACTAAGTGGTCGGAAGGACCAAACCTACATAGTAATGAGACAGTAGCCAAGTGGCAAAGTAAGACGATAAGTATACAATAAGAGGTAAAGTGGAGTATGTGTATATAGTGAGAGGTGATGTGGTATTTACTTATATGCATATATGTGTGTAAATTTGAGAAGTGATGTTACTATTGACTATCCTTACTGCAGACCTTGTAAGAAGATAGTTAAAGATAGTTATCTGTTCAAATAAGCGATGTGGTATAGGGTACACGAGAGTGAGCAGTTGCACAGTTAATTATTATTGAGAAGTACGAGTGTACATCATGGACATTGATAGTTTCATGCGGATGGACAAGGAAGCTGGGTACATAGGAAAGGAATTATTGGATCATGCCAAGGCAGAATTCCAATCAAAAGAGAACCAGAATGCCTTAATGGATGCTCGAGCTGAAGAGTTAGAGCTCAAAAGAAGAGAATTCGAATTGCAAGAAAAGAAGATAAAGCGAGAATTGCAAGAAAAGAAGATGGAGCAAGAATTGCAAGAAAAGAAGAAGATAGAGCAAGAATTGCAAGAAAAGAAGATAAGAGCAGACAACCTTCGAACTGCAAGAAATGAAGGAGAGAGCAGATAGAGAATTAGAAGAAAAGAAGATAGAGCGAGTATTTCAAGAAAAGAAGATAAGAGAAGACAGAGAATTCGAATTGCAAGAAATGAAGGAGAGATAAGATAGAGAATTTGAAGAAAAGAAGATAGAAGAAGTAGAATTAGAGAAGAAGAGAATGAGAATAGCTCTGGAAGAGAAGATGATTGATAAGGAAATACAATTAAAGAGACTGGAAGTGGAGGCGAGTGGTCAGAACTCGACTCCTGTTGATTCCCATCGTCCCTTTAGGCTGCGTCTGCCGAATTTTAATGATAAAATCGACAGTTTAGATTTTTTCCTTGGGAGATTCGAGGCCGTATGCGTGTCCTGGAAGGCTGACAGAGATCAGTGGCCATCTCTGTTATCGACGTCGCTGGTAGGGCCGACGATGGAGACTTTCTACAGCCTTCCGCTAGAAGAAAGGGCCGATTACGACAAAGTAAAGGAAAGATTGCTCCGGAAGTTCCGTCTGACTGCTGACGGGTACCGGACGCGTTATAGAAACGCGATGCCAAGTTAAGACCAAGACTTCAAAGATTTCATCTCGAATATCAAACTTCTGCTAAATAGATGGATCGAGATGGAGGGAATTCCAAAGGACTTTGATGGCCTGGTTGACCTTGTACTGCGGGACAAAGTGTTGTCCTCGTGTTCAACTGATTTAGTAGCATTTTTTCAGGAACTTCAACCGAAGGACATTGGTTCCATGTCGCAGTTGGGCCATCATTATGCCCTCGCCCATTCGGGACAAATGCATCCATCGTTCTGAGCTGTCTAACGCCTTAACTGCTGGCGTAGGCAAAGTTCAGAGACAATCATGGCAAACATCAGTCAGGCAATACAAACAGGTGCCAAAGCAGCATGACATTGGGTCATCCAGTCCCTATCAACCACGCAGAGGGAATTACGGTAATTTCCGATCCCATCGGAATAACCGGTCGAACTGGCATAACCGACAAGTTAAAAAGTTATAGCGACGGAGGGGAGCGCCAAAAACGCGAAAGCAGGTACGCTTCGAGGACTCTCAGGACGAAGACCGGTTTTGGTATAAAGCAAAACATTCCAAGCAGAGGAGTGGTTCCTCAGAGAGTCGATCTTCCGACTCTGATGCGCGGTCTTCGTCATCGAAAAGCTCCAGCAAGAGTTCACGTGATGAGTCGAAGAAGGAGCGTCTGTGTTCCAATTATGGTGGCAATAACCATTGAGCTGACAGGTGCGGTAGAACACGCAAATTTCGCGGTTGTGTTAGATACAGTCAATAGCGAGGACTGTGCAGGGTGTCGCCCTCTGTTCCATGTGAACGAGAGGTTAATGCTACGTTGCGGGCATGCGGCACCATGTCTGTCGGCAGTCCGCGAGGCGGGTAAGGTGGCTCTCCGCAAAGGCAAGGTAGAGAATACACCAGTTCTGGTGTTGAGGGACACTGGATGTACAACTTTCGGGGTGCGTCGGTCGTGTATCGACGAATCCTGCCTCACAGGCAAAACTGTAAAATGTACCACGTTTGGGGGCAAAGTTGAGTCTTACCCCCAGGCGTGTATTAATGTGGACACCCCGTTCTTGTCGGGTAGAGTGAACGCGTTTGTCCTCGAGGACCCAATTGCCGATTTAATCGTCGGCAATATACGGGGAGTGTACAAGGCCATGGGTGAGGCTGGAACAGGGGCCCAGCAACTCCAGAGTCCCATAGCGGATGATCAGGTGGTGGAGATATTACCACCTGACAGGAAAGTTCATGTGAGACAGGGGTCACGGCAAGTGCCAAGGCACATGAATAAGTTCTTTGACCAAATAAGTGGAGTTGCCAGGGTCACCAAGATGGGTCCCAGTTATGCCTGCCTCTTCATGGGCTACCTGGAGTATCAGGTGTGGCAGCAGTATCCTGGACCTTTTCCATTGATATATCATAGATACATCGATGATGGCATAGGTCTCACCGATATGCCAGAGGTTGACTTGTCTAGGTTCATTAATTTCATTAACAACTTCCACCCTGCGATCCAATTCACCTCTCACATCTCCACTGTCTCTGTTAATTTCCTAGACATTGTTGTCACTATCACTCCGCCCCACCTCACCACTTCGGTGTACTACAAACCCACCGATGCACACAGTTACCTCCTTTATACTTCCTCTCATCCTCCGGCTTGTCGGGACTCCTTGCCTTTCTCACAAAACTTCTCCGCCTCCGTCGGTTATGCCAAGATGATGACAAACTTTCTATGCCGAGCACAAGAAATGTTGGACTTCTTCCGTAACAGACAGTATCCAGAAGATGTTCTTACCTCTGCCTTAGAACGTGTTCTCCCTATCTTACGTCTAGAGGCGCTCAAACCCCGCCAAAAAACCTGTGATAGAGGCAAGTTAATAATGACCTATCACCCTCACAGCACTGCTGTCAAAAGGATCCTGTTTCGCCACCTACCTCTCCTCCAAGCTGACCCAGTGGCGCGGGAAGCATTTAGTGAGCCACCCTTGCTGGCATATAGACGGGACAAACATTTGAGGGACCTCCTAGTAAACAGCCTCTGAAAAACCTTCAATGATGGACATTTTGGAACCCAGCCATGTAACCGAACACGATGCAAGACATGTCAGTATGTAATCGAAACACGTTCGGTGTCATTCCCTAAGGCCAAGTTCACCATCACCCATGGCTGCACATGCGAATCACGCAACGTCATTTATGCTATCATATGCAAACATTGCAATATTACTTACATCGGCCAAACGGGCACACGACTGGGCGACCGATTCTGCAGACACCTCTATGACATCTCTCAGTTTAATTCCCCACCTGTGGCCATCCACTTCAATGGCCCTGACCACCACGGTGCCACTGACATCCAGGTGACAGCCATCAGATACTGTTCCTCGGACGCCAACAGTCGGTTTCGCCAGGAACAACGCCTCATCCATCTTATGGGTTGCCTCAAACCACACGGTTTGAATACCCAACATTCTTTTCTCTGAGACGCCTTTCCCTATCGAGTCCCTGTTGTATTATGACTTTCTACTTTGATGCGATCACTTTTTTTTTTTTTTTTAAATTAACATTTTTTAAATTTGATAATTTTATTTATTTATTTTTTTTTTAAATTTGTTAATTTATTTTATTTTATTTAAAAAAACTTTTTTTTTTAAATTATTTTTTTCCTTTATTATTTTTTATTTTATTTATTTCTTTATTTAGTTTTTATTATTATTTTTATTTATTTATTTATTTGTTTTAAATTATTTATTATTATTATTTATTTATTTACATTTTATTTTTTTTTTAATTTAATTTATTATTTATTGATTATTTTTTTCTCACTCTTTTCCAGTCCTTGTTTTCATTATTTCTTATTTTTATGTACTATCAACTTCCTCTTTCCGGTTTAGTGGCAGCCATTTGCTTTGCTTCACATGTGACTGGACTTAATATTAAGGGAGTTTTTTTCTTTTATTTTTATAGTTTCATGTTCTCTACTTAATTCTCATTTTCTTTCCCTCCTCTCTCTTGTTTGTCTGTCCCTGACGAAGGCCTTGTGGCCGCAACGTAGGTTTTTCTTGTCCTTCTCCTTGTAAGACGTATTACTATTTGTGTGGGTGTGTGTGTTTTTTGTTTTTGTTTTTTTCAACTGAATAAGAACAGTAGCGGCTCACCGGAGAGTCTGATTGCGAGTAACCGCGCGGTATGGGTCCGCAATGTTCCCCTAAGTGCAAGTTGGCGCACACTCAGACGAGTGTTTATAATGAAAAAGTCGCGCCAGTGAAGTTCGTGGAGGTATTGTCATTGCGGGACAATACCAAAGTTGCACGTGTGACTTTCGCGAATACGGTGGGGTTGTGTCTCCGGCGATGAAATAGGAATAAGTACGCTAGCACAATGAGCCTAAGAGAGTATTGAGCATGCGAGGAGTCCTCGTGGTGTCATAAGAGGGCGTGGTCTTCGGTTTAGACGCCAAGAGCGTAAAAACAACCCCCTTTAGATCTTGGACCCACGGCCACCAGAGATTCTTGAATGAGTGCAGTCAGAATATATAGGTCTTTTCTGTTACATAACTTGTGAGGATATAGTACCTGAAGGATTCTGAATGGGGGACTTATACATGTGCTTAGTATTAGAGAGGGGGTGAGTTGTTAAAACTTGTACGGCTTCAGGGATTTGCTTGGGCACTGCTTGTTTATGCTGTAACTATGTATTGATTTGACCAACAATGGTTAACGTATTATTTGGGTGCGCATAAAAAGGCTAAATCTGCACCTATGGAATTTTCGTGACAAAGTATCAATGTTAATTTATTAATAAGGCATAGTTACTCAAAAATGTGAATGTTCTATGCTTAGGAAGATTAGATATTGGGTTGGGGATTGCCTAGATATGGAAAAACTATGAAGGTTCTATTGGGGGTATTTGTTAGACCAGGTGGTGGACAGGGTGTTTGTTATTTTTCACGACTACCATACCTGGGGTGGCATATTTCATGCTTTAATTTGTGTTTGGTGGATTAGGTTTGAGAAGGGTGCATGATGAAAAAAGGACCATTGGTTGGTGGAGATAAACTATGGCTACTTCTTAGGCAAGTATAGAAGGAAAATATTTGATGCGGTGGTAAAGAGGAAGTGCACATTAGGGTTTCGTCCAAACTCCGTACGGGGTCGGGCGAAGGGGAAGCTTCCTTCGTCCGATAGGTAAGAAAAACTTACGGTTTATTCATTCTATTGTGGGGTGAAGGGGGGGAGGGAAGGGGGCGGGGGGGGGGCGGGGCTGGGGGGGGGGGTGTGGATGTCACGGGCAGTTTTTATGTTCTGGCTGGCAGAAAAGAAAAAACTAGGTTTTGGTGAACCATCGTTGCATCAGCGAGTTT